>NW_019168219.1:0-26314 GCF_002303985.1 Durio zibethinus
AATTGAGATGATTTATTGGTGGCTATAATACCTTTCTCTAATAACTAAAGATAAGGGTTTGGGAATAAAAAATGAATAATAATTACAATAAAGCTCAAATTTCGTTGGAGGTCCATTCATAATTAATATTAAAAAGGCCCTGGCCTAACGTTAACGGGGGATATGAGCCCTGTGATCCAGATTTAGTTTTCTCACACCGTCTAAGAGTTTTGTCCTCCATTGAATCCCAGTTGATCAAATCATTTTACTTGGGTTCCCCAGCACCCGGCGGTTCAACAACTAGACAAAGCATGATCATTGGAGGACGGCAAAGCAAATATTGGATATAAACAGCAAAATTAAGAAAAGACGAAGCAGAAGATAGGTGATGTATATAGGACAGCTGAAATGCACCAAGTCATTATTCTATATCAATATCCAATTAGGAAATGTGCTTGATAAATTATGAACATGGAACTATTGTTTGCGTCTGAAGCAATAATCACAACAATACAGAAGCAATAGACAACAATCAATAATCAAATGCGCAGGAAAAATAAAGCACACCAAGATTTACGTGGAAAACCCTCCAGTGTAGAGGGAAAAACCACGGGCCACCAGAAAAATCTTCACTATCAAATAATAGTTATACAAAGTTCTTCTCTAGCTAAAACTAGAGCTAATCAACAACTAGAGAAACAATTGGAGAAATCTCACCAAATAAGTGACTCAACAAATACACCCTGGATTTGTTCCTAGAGAGCTTCAAACCCGATCTTCACCGTTCAGAATGTATAACTCTGAATCATAAACCTCCTGACAAGGTTCCAACTCAATCGGACCACGGATCGACTTCCGTTTAACCAACTCTCCCTTCTCCTTTTTCTCTCTCTGCTTTTCCTGGCTTTTCTTCTTTCTCTGCTTGGTTGTCGACACACACCTTAAACAACCCCACCTCTTTTTTATTAAGTAGCTAGGGCTCTGTGTAAAATAAAAGATCAAGGCCCATGGCCTTTACTTGGTCCAAAACCACTTACATGGGACTGGACCCCATTTTCCTAACAATCTCCCCCTCCAGTCCCATTAGAAGGAGATTCATCACCATAGCAATTTCATTTGGAACTTACCTTGGCCAGGGAACTCATTCCGGCCAAGTTACTGCAAAGCTCAAGCTTTTCCCTGGGAAGTATCTTAGTCAACATATCTGCCACATTTTTATCAGTATGGACTTTCTTCAATAGCATCTGCTGTTCTTCAATCACTGAACGTAACCAATGATATCTAACATCAATGTGCTTTGTTCTAGCATGGTACATGGTATTCTTACTCAAATCTAAAGCACTCTGGCTATCACAAAATACCACATACTCTTTCTGATTCAACCCCAATTCAAAAAGAAAACGTTTCATCCAAAGCATTTCTTTACATGCTTCAGTTGCTGCAATATACTCAGCTTCTGTAGTTGACAAAGCAACACACTTCTGCAACTTAGACTGCCAAGATACAGCTCCTCCTGCAAAAGTGAACAAATACCCTGAAGTAGATTTCCTACCATCAAGATCGCCTGCCATGTCAGCATCAGTAAACCCTTCTAGAATTGGTTGTGAAACTCCATAAGTCAAACACATTTTTGAGGTACCCCTCAAATATCTAAAAATCCATTTTACTGCTTCCCAGTGAACCTTCCCTGGATTAGAAAGAAATCTGCTCACTACACCAACTGCATGAGCAATGTCAGGCCTTGTACAAACCATAAGATACATTAAAGAACCGACTGCAGAAGAATAAGGAATACTAGACATAGCTAGTTGCTCTTCCTTAGACACTGGACAAGATTTCTTACTTAGATGAAAATGGTTGGCAAGTGAACTGCTAACTGATTTAGCATGTTGCATGTTGAATCTACCAAGCACTCGTTCAACATACTTTTCCTGTGACAACCACAGCTTTCCAGCTCTCCTATCTCGGATAATGTCCATACCAAGAATCTGCTTTGCTGGACCTAAATCCTTCATATCAAAGGACTTAGACAATTGTTCTTTCAACCTGCAAACCATACTAGCATCTTGTCCTACAATCAACATATCATCAACATATAATAATAGGATAATGAAGTTACCATTAGGGAATTGTTTAATATACACACAAGAATCCGCTGCTGTTCTTTTATAGCTATGACTCACCATAAAAGAATCAAACTTCTTGTACCACTGTCGCGGAGCTTGTTTCAAGCCATACAAGCTTTTCTTCAATTTGCAAACTAAGTGCTCTTTCCCTTTCACTTCAAAACCCTCAGGCTGATTCATATAAATGTCCTCCTGCAAATCACCATGCAAAAATGCAGTTTTAACATCAAGTTGCTCAAGCTCAAGATTCAAACTAGCTGCCAATCCCAGTACCACTCGAATAGAACTCATTTTTACAACTGGAGCAAAAATCTCATCAAAATCGATGCCTGGTTTCTGAGAAAAACCTTTTACTACCAATCGAGCTTTGTACCTCACTAGTTTGTCACCATCCTTTTTCAACTTGAACACCCATTTATTCTTTAATGGCCTCTTCCCTGTTGGAAGTTTAACAAGATCATAAGTACCATTCTTTCGCAATGACTCCATCTCTTCTTTCATTGCTTTTAACCAGTGCTCTCTATCCGGAGTAGCCTGCACATCTTGAAAGCTTTCTGGCTCCCCTTCACTGGTAACTAAAATAAAATCTGAACTTGGATACCTGGTAGATGGCCTGCGCTCTCTAGTAGATCTCCTGAGCTGAGACTCTACATCACTTGATGCTGAAGGTAGCTCCCCCTGCTCAACACTCTCAGGTAGAGAGGATTGCTCCCCCTGCTCAAAACTAATAGCATCTGGCTCATCACCAACTATGGCTGGCTCATTCATATCCCCAAGTTCTGTTTCTGGCTCATTTTCACCATCTGTGGCTCTTTCCTGTGAAATCCCTGTCGGTGTTGAAACATCACACTCAACAGTAACTCGTGTAGTCTTCTCATTTTTCTCAAGGTCTGCTATGGTTTCTTTTTCATGAAAGACCACATCTCTGCTTCTGACTGTCTTTCTCTTTACTGGATCCCATACCCTGTAGCCAAATTCCTCATCACCATATCCTACAAACACACACTGTGTAGCTTTACTATCAAGCTTTGACCTCTGCTCTTTTGGTACATGCATGAATGCTTTACACCCAAAAACTTTCAAGTGAGAGTATGAAGCATCTTTTCCTGTCCACACTCTTTCTGGAATGTCAAAGCCCAAAGGAACTGATGGTGACCTGTTAAGTAAATAACAAGCTGTGTTGACTGCTTCACCCCAGAATGGCTTTGGTAATTTTGCCATCCTCAACATACATCTGACTTTTTCCACAATGGTGCGATTCATTCTTTCAGCTATACCATTATGCTGCGGTGTTCCAGGTTCTGTCCTCTCATGCCTGATCCCATGCTTTGAGCAATACTCTTCAAAGCTTTAGATGTGTATTCCCCACCATTATCAGTTCGAATACACTTCAAGGGTAACCCTGTCATCCTTTCAACCATGGCATGAAATTTTTGAAAATACTGCAGTACCTGACTTTTATATTTCAACATATACACCCAAGTCTTACGTGAAGCATCATCAATAAAAGTAACAAAATATCTGCTACCACCTAATGACTCAACCTCAATGGGACCACATACGTCAGAATAAATTAATTCCAATCTATTTTCTTTTCTCTGAGAACTTTTACGAAAAGAAACTCTATGATGCTTACCAAACAAACAATAATCACATGAATCGAGAGACATACCTTTGGTCAAGGGAATGAGAGAGTGCCTTGCCAAAACCTGTAACCCTTTTTCACTCATGTGTGCCAGCCTCCTGTGCCACAAGTTTGCTGAAGCATCATTTTCAACGGTATTTACCTGGTTACCGTTCAATTGCATCCATGTCTTATACATTGTGCAGCATAGTTTTCCCCTTGCAACTACCATAGATCCTTTGAGAAGCTTCCACTGTCCATTCTTTTGTCGGCTTTCATATCCCTCCTTATCAAGGACATTAATAGCAAGCAAGTTCATTCTCATATCTGGAATGTGTCTGACATCCCTCAAAGTCAACATGCAGCCTGTACTAGTTTGTACAACAATATCACCAATCCCAACAATCTGCGACACACTCTTGTTTCCCATCTTGGTACAACCAAAGTCTCCTGCTTTGTAAGTTGTAAACAACTCTCTCTTAGGAACACAATGATATGCCGCTCCTGTGTCAACTATCCACTCAATGCCGGGATCACTAACATGATTACAATCACCATGTGTACAAATCAAAGTAACTGAATCACTATCTGAATTCACTGCTGCAACATTGCCATCATCTGAACTCTTGCCTTTCTCATCTTTTCGCTCTTGCTTTAAGATTCTACAATTTCGTTTTATATGACCCGCCTTACCACAATGGAAACACTTCACTTTACCTCTAGACTTGGATCTATGTTTAGACTTACCACGGCCTTTTGAGTCCTGACCTCTGTCGATGTTTCTACCCCTGTTCTCTGTGACCAGAGCTTGATTCCCAGGGTTTACATCTTTTCGCCTCGCTTCTTCATTAAGCATACTGTCATTTACCATCTCCAATGTCACCTTATAATCAGGAGCTGAATTAAGAACAGTCACAACTAGAGTATTCCAGCTGTTTGGCAATGAACCCAAAAGAAATAATGCCTTCATTTCATCATCCATTTTAAGCTCCATAGTAGTCATCCGATTAAATATATCTTGAAAATCACTCAAGTGCTCTGTAATAGATCGTCCATCCCTGTACTGTAAAGTTGCAATCTTTTTAACAAGCATAACTTTATTCATACCTGTTTTTCTCTCATACAATGCTGCCAATTTTTCTCAAACAATGTGAGCATCTGACTCCTGCGCTACATGATGAAACACGCTGATATTAACCCATTTTCTGATTGTAGCCAGCGTCTTTCTACCTAGCTTCTTCTAGCTTTCATCTTTCATATCTGCTGGTTTAGCCGAATCACCCAATACTGGCTCATACAAATCTTTACAGTATAGATGATCCTCCATCATAGGCTTCCAAATTGAATAATTTGATGCTGTCAATTTTATCATGGAACCTGTATCACCCTCCATGATCTCAAACAGAATTTACTTCTATCCTGGGATGCTTCTGTATCGATGTCTCAAAATAACCCTCGCTCTGATACCACTTGTCACGGGTCGAGACTTAAGCTCCGAACCCGCGCGGCTCCGGGACCCGGGCATTCACCCTTCCGGCGTCCCAGATCAGCCTTCCGCCACGGTTCACACCCTTGTGAGGTATTGTCCGCTCTGGCCCCCTGGCCTCACGGTTTTGTCCTACAAAAGGCGCCTCACAAGGCGGAGATGGTGTGAACCCTTTTATACCCCAGGGACCTTCCTATTATGTTCGATGTGGGATTCAGGACTCCCCTTAGGTCCGTGACATTCTCCCGCACCCAACCTCGTGACGCCCTCGTCACGGAGGCCGGCCACCCTGCCTACCCCTCGAGGCGGCTCGGCGTGGGATCGAACGGTTAGGGCTGGCTCTGATACCTTGTTGCGCCTGAAGCAATAATCACAACAATACAGAAGCAATAGACAACAACCAATAATCAAATGCGCAGGAAAAATAAAGCACACCAAGATTTACGTGGAAAACCCTCCAGTGTAGAGGGAAAAACCACGGGCCACCAGAAAAATCTTCACTATCAAATAATAGTTATACAAAGTTCTTCTCTAGCTAAAACTAGAGCTAATCAACACTAGAGAAACAATTGGAGAAATCTCACCAAATAAGTGACTCAACAAATACACCTGGATTTGTTCCTAGAGAGCTTCAAACCCGATCTTCACCGTTCAGAATGTATAACTCTGAATATAAACCTCCTGACAAGGTTCCAACTCAATCGGACCACGGATCGACTTCCGTTAATCAACTCTCCCTTCTCCTTTTTCTCTCTCTGCTTTTCCTGGCTTTTCTTCTTTCTCTGCTTGGTTGTCGACACACACCTTAAACAACCCCACCTCTTTTTTATTAAGTAGCTAGGGCTCTGTGTAAAATAAAAGATCAAGGCCCATGGCCTTTACTTGGTCCAAAACCACTTACATGGGACTGGACCCCATTTTCCTAACAATCTCCCCCTCCAGTCCCATTAGAAGGAGATTCATCACCATAGCAATTTCATTTGGAACTTACCTTGGCCAGGGAACTCATTCCGGCCAAGTTACTGCAAAGCTCAAGCTTTTCCCTGGGAAGTATCTTAGTCAACATATCTGCCACATTTTTATCAGTATGGACTTTCTTCAATAGCATCTGCTGTTCTTCAATCACTGAACGTAACCAATGATATCTAACATCAATGTGCTTTGTTCTAGCATGGTACATGGTATTCTTACTCAAATCTAAAGCACTCTGGCTATCACAAAATACCACATACTCTTTCTGATTCAACCCCAATTCAAAAAGAAAACGTTTCATCCAAAGCATTTCTTTACATGCTTCAGTTGCTGCAATATACTCAGCTTCTGTAGTTGACAAAGCAACACACTTCTGCAACTTAGACTGCCAAGATACAGCTCCTCCTGCAAAAGTGAACAAATACCCTGAAGTAGATTTCCTACCATCAAGATCGCCTGCCATGTCAGCATCAGTAAACCCTTCTAGAATTGGTTGTGAAACTCCATAAGTCAAACACATTTTTGAGGTACCCCTCAAATATCTAAAAATCCATTTTACTGCTTCCCAGTGAACCTTCCCTGGATTAGAAAGAAATCTGCTCACTACACCAACTGCATGAGCAATGTCAGGCCTTGTACAAACCATAAGATACATTAAAGAACCGACTGCAGAAGAATAAGGAATACTAGACATAGCTAGTTGCTCTTCCTTAGACACTGGACAAGATTTCTTACTTAGATGAAAATGGTTGGCAAGTGAACTGCTAACTGATTTAGCATGTTGCATGTTGAATCTACCAAGCACTCGTTCAACATACTTTTCCTGTGACAACCACAGCTTTCCAGCTCTCCTATCTCGGATAATGTCCATACCAAGAATCTGCTTTGCTGGACCTAAATCCTTCATATCAAAGGACTTAGACAATTGTTCTTTCAACCTGCAAACCATACTAGCATCTTGTCCTACAATCAACATATCATCAACATATAATAATAGGATAATGAAGTTACCATTAGGGAATTGTTTAATATACACACAAGAATCCGCTGCTGTTCTTTTATAGCTATGACTCACCATAAAAGAATCAAACTTCTTGTACCACTGTCGCGGAGCTTGTTTCAAGCCATACAAGCTTTTCTTCAATTTGCAAACTAAGTGCTCTTTCCCTTTCACTTCAAAACCCTCAGGCTGATTCATATAAATGTCCTCCTGCAAATCACCATGCAAAAATGCAGTTTTAACATCAAGTTGCTCAAGCTCAAGATTCAAACTAGCTGCCAATCCCAGTACCACTCGAATAGAACTCATTTTTACAACTGGAGCAAAAATCTCATCAAAATCGATGCCTGGTTTCTGAGAAAAACCTTTTACTACCAATCGAGCTTTGTACCTCACTAGTTTGTCACCATCCTTTTTCAACTTGAACACCCATTTATTCTTTAATGGCCTCTTTCCTGTTGGAAGTTTAACAAGATCATAAGTACCATTCTTTCGCAATGACTCCATCTCTTCTTTCATTGCTTTTAACCAGTGCTCTCTATCCGGAGTAGCCTGCACATCTTGAAAGCTTTCTGGCTCCCCTTCACTGGTAACTAAAATAAAATCTGAACTTGGATACCTGGTAGATGGCCTGCGCTCTCTAGTAGATCTCCTAGGCTGAGACTCTACATCACTTGATGCCGAAGGTAGCTCCCCCTGCTCAACACTCTCAGGTAGAGAGGATTGCTCCCCCTGCTCAAAACTAATAGCATCTGGCTCATCACCAACTGTAGCTGGCTCATCCATATCCCCAAGTTCTGTTTCTGGCTCATTTTCACCATCTGTGGCTCTTTCCTGTGAAATCCCTGTCGGTGTTGAAACATCACACTCAACAGTAACTCGTGTAGTCTTCTCATTTTTCTCAAGGTCTGCTATGGTTTCTTTTTCATGAAAGACCACATCTCTGCTTCTGACTGTCTTTCTCTTTACTGGATCCCATACCCTGTAGCCAAATTCCTCATCACCATATCCTACAAACACACACTGTGTAGCTTTACTATCAAGCTTTGACCTCTGCTCTTTGGTACATGCATGAATGCTTTACACCCAAAAACTTTCAAGTGAGAGTATGAAGCATCTTTTCCTGTCCACACTCTTTCTGGAATGTCAAAGCCCAAAGGAACTGATGGTGACCTGTTAAGTAAATAACAAGCTGTGTTGACTGCTTCACCCCAGAATGGCTTTGGTAATTTTGCCATCCTCAACATACATCTGACTTTTTCCACAATGGTGCGATTCATTCTTTCAGCTATACCATTATGCTGCGGTGTTCCAGGTTCTGTCCTCTCATGCCTGATCTCATGCTTTAAGCAATACTCTTTCAAAGCTTTTAGATGTGTATTCCCCACCATTATCAGTTCGAATACACTTCAAGGGTAACCCTGTCATCCTTTCAACCATGGCATGAAAATTTTTGAAAATACTGCAGTACCTGACTTTTATATTTCAACATATACACCCAAGTCTTACGTGAAGCATCATCAATAAAAGTAACAAAATATCTGCTACCAACCTAATGACTCAACCTCAATGGGACCACAATACGTCAGAATAAATTAATTCCAATTATTTTCTTTTCTCTGAGAACTTTTTACGAAAAAGAAGCTCTATGATGCTTACCAACGAACATATCACATGACATCGAGAGACATACCTTTGGTCAGGGAAAAGAGAGTGCCTTGCCAAAACCGTACCCTTTTCACTCATGTGTGCCAGCCTCCTGTCCACAAGTTTGCTGACCCATCATTTTCAACGGTATTTTACCTGGTTACCGTTCAATTGCATCCATGTCTTATACATTGTGCAGCATAGTTTTTCCCTTGCAACTATCATAGATCCTTTGAGAAGCTTCCACTGTCCATTCTTTTGTCGGCTTTCATATCCTTCATTATCAAGGACATTAATAGCAAGCAAGTTTATTCTCATATCTGGAATATGTATGACATCCCTCAAAGTCAACATGCAGCCTGTACTAGTTTGTACAATAATATCACCAATCCCAACAATCTGTAACACACTCTTGTTTCCCATCTTGGTACAACCAAAGTCTCCTGCTTTGTAAGTTGTAAACAACTCTCTCTTAGGAACACAATGATATGTCGCTCATGTGTCAACTATCCACTCAATGCCGGGATCACTAACATGATTACAATCACCATGTGTACAAATCAAAGTAACTGAATCACTATCTGAATTCACTGCTGTAACATTGCCATCATCTGAACTCTTGCCTTTCTCATCTTTTCGCTCTTGCTTTAAGATTCTACAGTTTCGTTTTATATGACCCGCCTTACCACAATGGAAACACTTCACTTTACCTCTAGACTTGGATCTATGTTTAGACTTACCACGGCCTTTTGAGTCCTGACCTCTGTCGATGTTTCTACCCCTGTTCTCTGTGACCAGAGCTTGATTCCCAGGGTCTACATCTTTTCGCCTCGCTTCTTCATTAAGCATACTGTCCTTTACCATCTCCAATGTCACCTTATAATCAGGAGCTGAATTAAGAACAGTCACAACTAGAGTATTCCAGCTGTCTGGCAATGAACCCAAAAGAAATAATGCCTTCATTTCATCATCCATCTTAAGCTCCATAGTAGTCATCCGATTAAATATATCTTGAAAATCACTCAAGTGCTCTGTAACAGATCGTCCATCCCTGTACTGTAAAGTTGCAATCTTTTTAACAAGCATAACTTTATTCATACCTGTTTTTTCTCTCATACAATGCTGCCAATTTTTCCCAAACAATGTGAGCATCTGACTCCTGCGCTACATGATGGAACACGCTGATATCAACCCATTTTTTGATTGTAGCCAGCGTCTTTCTACCTAGCTTCTTCCAGCTTTCATCTTTCATATCTGCTGGTTTAGCCGAATCACCCAATACTGGCTCATACAAATCTTTACAGTATAGATGATCCTCCATCATAGGCTTCCAAATTGAATAATTCGATGCTGTCAATTTTATCATGGAACCTGTATCACCCTCCATGATCTCAAACAGAATTTACTTCTATCCTGGGATGCTTCTGTATCGATGTTTCAAAATAACCCTCACTCTGATACCACTTGTCACGGGTCGAGACTTAAGCTCCGAACCCGCGCGGCTCTGGGACCTGGGCATTCACCCTTCCGGCGTCCCAGATCAGCCTTCCGCCACGGTTCACACCCTTGTGAGGTATTGTCCGCTCTGGCCCCCTTAGTCTCACGGTTTTGTCCTACAAAAGGCGCCTCACAAGGCGGAGATGGTGTGAACCCTTTTATACCCCAGGGACCTTCCTATTATGTTCGATGTGGGATTCAGGACTCCCCCTTAGGTCCGTAACATTCTCCCGCATCCAACCTCGTGACGCCCTCGTCACGGAGGCCGGCCACCCTGCCTACCTCCCTTGAGGTGCTTGGCGTGGATCGAACGGTATAGGGTTGGCTCTGATACCACTTGTTGCGCCTGAAGCAATAATCACAACAATACAGAAGCAATAGACAACAATCAATAATCAAATGCGCAGGAAAAATAAAGCACACCAAGATTTACGTGGAAAACCCTCCAGTGTAGAGGAAAAAAACCACGGGCCACCAGAAAAATCTTCACTATCAAATAATAGTTATACAAAGTTCTTCTCTAGCTAAAACTAGAGCTAATCAACAACTAGAGAAATAATTAGAGAAATTTCACCAAATAAGTGACTCAACAAATACACCCTGGATTTGTTCCTAGAGAGCTTCAAACCCGATCTTCACCGTTCAGAATGTATAACTCTGAATCATAAACCTCCTGACAATGTTCCAACTCAATCGGACCACGGATCGACTTTCGTTTAACCAACTCTCCCTTCTCCTTTTTCTCTCTCTGCTTTTCCTGGCTTTTCTTCTTTCTCTGTTTGGTTGTCGATACACACATAAAACAACCCCACCTCTTTTTTATTAAATAGCTAGGGCTCTGTGTAAAATAAAAGATCAAGGCCTATGACCTTTACTTGGTCCAAAACTACTTACATGGACTGGATCCCATTTTCCTAACATTTATAACAGCCATGGTGCTTCACTGCACTAATAGAGTGCCTCTGTTTACCTCATAGATAACTTGAGAGTTGTACTGGTCATTGATTTCATTGATTTCCAAGTGAAAATGCTGGACAGAGCAGCTGTGGGAAATGAATCCTGTCTGCCTCCTTCGCTTCACGAGATACCACGTAATGGTTCTTTTAAGTGAAGCAGAAGTTCTTCTTACAGCTGTGAAAGATCTTCTCTCCAAAACACAAAAATCGATCCTAAAAGCATTGATATTCTGGTATCAAATTGTAGCATTTTCTGTTCTTCTCGTCTATTACAGCCACGGTTATAAACATGTTTCGATTCCAAAATGGCATAAACATATTCCACCTCAGTTGGAATGGGTTACAATTAGAATTTGTAATTTAGAACACGATATAGATATAGTTTATGAATATGATAAAAAAAATAATGAGATTAAAAATTTAATAATAATTATATACGAATTTAATAAAATAAAAAATTATCATTTTTAATTTTTTGTGATATATAATTTTTATATAAAATATTATATAAATATATAAATTTTAATATTTTACAAGAATATATAAAATTTAATATTTCATATTTGTAATAATTTAAACAAAAAATTATTTTTTTAAAAAAAATCTGATCTTTGCAAAAAAAAAAAAATTCCTGACAGAATAATCCGTTTTTGTAATTATTAATAATAGAATAACTCCTTTACCTAATTTCTATAAGAAAAATTAAATAAATTTAAAAGCTTTGCCAAAAAAACATAACTAAAGGATAAAAGGAAAAAAAAAACCCTGAAAACTGTTGGAAGGGAGCTATCTAGTGTAGCCATTCACACCATGTTAAGATATTCCAATAATTAAAAAGTTGTACAGTTTGACATTTTAATTTCAACGGTTTGGATTAACCATAAAATTAATGTTTTATCATTTATCGTGAACCGCAACCAAACACGATTATCAATTTTCATTTAATTAGGGAAAACGCTTTTGTTGTCCGTGGAAGAAACAAAACCCAACCCTGGCGATGGTAAAATCTCAAATTCACACCGCAACAATATTCACACTGGAACCACTGAAAACCCTTCCAGAAAACCAACCCGCCCGACCCGTGATGGAGGAGACGCCGGGACGCAGGAATCTCACCGGCGGGGCAGAGCTCAGCCGAGCCGGAGCCGGCATCAACGCGCCGTCGAGCTGGAGCACAGAATAGAAAAGCTAATTCCCTTTACGGATCGAGCTCTTCATTAACTCCGTCGAAACGGGTTACTCGAGAGAAGTCAAACTTGATCTCCCACTCTCCGATCAACCATTACGGTCCTTTAACTAGGGCCCGCCAAGGGGCGCCTAGAGGAAACCTAGCCTTGGGTTTCGGTTCAGGATCGGGTGGCGCGAAGCTCGAGGAGATAAGTTTGGTAAAAGAGAGTGTAAAAGCTGAAGATTTGGACGAATTTAATAAGGCAAGTGAAGAGTGGGAGGCTTTAGAATCGAAGATTGAGGCTGAGCTTGAGGCTGTTAAATCTCGTGACAATAATGCGCATGTGGTTCCTAATCAATGCGGTGAGTTTTTCTCTTTCTTTTTTTTTTCCTTGTTTGGTTGATGGGAAAATGGGGAACAAAAGGGATGGAAAGTTGAAGCTTTTCTTTTGCAACTTTAGTGAGGTGAATTTCTTTTCTGGGGGCTAGTGAATTGGAGAAAGCATGTGGATTTTTTATTTTGTTTTATGTTGATTTAGGAGTTCAATGCAGTTTGAATTGAAAATTCTGTCTTAATTAAGTGGAAAACAAGAAAAAAAAATTAATTTTTAATTTTTTTTGAATTGTTAAATTGGGAGTTTTCTTTCTTTATTTGTTTCTACATGATAATACGAATGCTACGATAAAACCCTTATTATTTTGCACTTGGAATCGATTTATTGGTTGTTTTTCACTTGGCTACCAGGAAAAGCATATGAGGGTTTAACCATGTTTCTTTGCATTTGAAATGTCAATGCAGTTTAAGGATTGCCACTTGTTTGATAAAAAAAAATGAGAGATTCAAAATGGAGGGAATGTGAAAATGTTAATCCTGTTGTAATTCCTGATAATTATGGTTTTTCACAAGGAAATGATAATAAGTATTCATCCTGTTTCTTGTGCTCACTGATTGTCAACCTTGCAAGAGAATGTTGATCTTAGTTACATTAGCAGAGTGCAAACTACGGTTCTAAATAAATTGGCTTCATTGGAAACCTCTTATTTTGATGCTGTAAAGATTGAAGGAGATGACAATGAACCATTAGATTCTTTAGTGTTTCCTCCTGTTGTCAATTTTTGTATTCATCCACTTTTTGTTCTCACAGGATGGTTTTCATGGACAAAAGTTCACCATCTGGAGGAGCATGTCTTGCCTTCTTTCTTTAATGGGAAATCCCCAATGCGTACCCATGATGTGTACATGGATATACGAAACTGTATTATGAAGAAATTTCATGCAAATCCAGGTGCACTGATTGAGTTGAAAGACCTGGCAGATCTTGAAGTTGGTGACTTGGATGCAAGGCAGGAGGTATTGGAGTTCCTGGACTACTGGGGTTTGATTAACTTTCATCCATTCCCTCCAGTTGGTTCTGCTGTGCCCAATGCTGATGGGGATCAGATGGCCAAAAAGGATTCTTTGCTTGAAAAATTGTTTCACTTTGAGGCAATTGAATCACATCCACAAGTTGTTACCGGACCTAACCTTTCAACTCCATCTGTACCATCTAGGTTTCTTCGAGAGTCTGCAATTTCTGAGGACTTGGTGAGACCTGAGGGGCCATCTGTTGAGTACCATTGCAACTTTGTTCAGCTGATTGCCCTTGGAAGCGCTACCATTGCCAGAAGCAGGTTAGTTATTGGCTATAAATAATTGTCTGAACCTCAAATTATTTAGTGCACTAGGAAAAGAAAAATAACTGCACTAGTCATGTCTGTCTGAGTGTTCCTTATGGTGGTAGTAAATGTTTCAATTTTGCCTGGGTTGAATTTATATATGTATGTTTGTATATATATTTTGCTCATTTTTTCGCAAGTCTTATATTTTCTAAGAGAGTAAGAGGGAATTCTTCGTCAACAAGATCTATTTATATGACATATTCTGCTCTAGCCAAGTTATAAGGAAATCCTCAAACCTTTTTAGCTACCACTCCTTGTCCAACTGTTATATAGCAGGTGTTCAGCAAATAAGAAATCAACATAAATGGTTTGCACCACCTGCACAATCTGTTTAATGCTTGATGCACTACTTACAACAATAAGGCAATAATCTTTGAAGCTTTTTGCAAAATAGAATGATCACAATGGAAAATATAACTAATTTAGTAAATTGGTTTTTCTTATTTATTGACTTATTGTTCCATTTCTTTATGATGCTAATTATGCTTGTATTTGACAGGCAGATTTTGACTTATGTACCAATTGCTTTAAACAATGGGAAGTTTGGCTCTGGCATGTCTTCTTCAGATTTTATTCTCATGGAACTGCTGAGGCCCCTGGTCTGAGTAGCGGCAAAGTGGACAGATCAGGAAACCCTCCTTCTCCTTGAGGCACTAGAACTTTTATAAGAAAATTGGAAATGAGATTGCAGAGCATGTTGCTACAAAAACAAAAGCACAATGCATACTGCACTTTATTCAAATGCCTATTGAGGATCTATTCTTTAATTCTGATGATAACTTAAACCTTGATTCCAAAGAAACCGCTGGACTGCTGTAATGAGTGATGAAACATCTGTCCCTAAAGATGTCCTGAAACAACAGAGAGTAAAGACTACTTCCCAAGAGGATCAGGCCCAGACTACACCAATGGAAACTTCAAACATGAAGATGAAAAAGAAGTGAGGGCTGGTGAGGAACATGTCGAAACCTGAAACTGGAACTGGTGTAAAAGGTGGACCGGAACATCAAAGTCAGAAGAAACCAAAGTAGCAAAAAATGGACAAGACATAACTGAAAATTGTGCAATTATGGCTCTAAGGGAGGCATTTGAAGCTGTTGGATATAATTTAACATCTGAAAGCACACTCTCATTTGCTGATGTAGGAAATCCTGTCATGGCATTGGTAAGTTGAACATGTAAGTGCATAATTGAGATTTTATTAATTGATGTATTTGAAGGGAAAACTGAGTTCATTTAACGTTCTAAATTTATCCATTTTTGTACATGGCTTCTGAAATAATCTTCTTATCCTAAAAATTATCAGGGAATCATTTATTTGTGCTTTTAGAATAATTTTAAAGGGCTTATCAAGTTTGCTTCCTATGAAAAGTTTTGTTTTGATGAATGTACTTCAAAGTTAAAATGTGTTGATTTGGAAAAAGGTTGAGGACATGACTTGATGTGATTGTACTTATACCATTTAACCTGACTTCTTCAGCTGCTAAAGAAACAATTAAACTAGTCTTTCGATTCTATTTAGGTGACTGTTGGTAATTATTTTTCATGAAATTGGCACTGAGCATATTTGGACTAACATTTAGAATTTCCCAACCTCGAAGCTTGGTGATCAAATAAATGACCAAACTACAAGATGCTGTTTAATGGCATTTTGCTTTCTTCCCATTGGCAATAGTTTTTTTCATGGCCATTTTCCTCATCCTCTTAAATGATTGCTATGCTATTCGAAGTCCTTTATTAACCTATTACAATGCTCATGCTTACTTTATGAACATCATCATCACTTCTGCATAAAAAAATTTGCTTCATTAAACTTTGCAACTTTTCTGTTGAAAATGTTTTTTGCTTGACTTATTTACCATTCAACCTTTTCGTGTGTGTTTTCATTGGTGATATATTACAACCTAAGGTTTGCTCCATCTGCAGGCAGGGTTCTTTGCACGTCTGGTTGGACCAACATTGCTGCTGCTTCAGCCAGAGTTCATTGAAATCGTTATCTGGTAGTGAAGAAATCTCTAGAATAAAACTATTTTATTCTTCTATATTTTTCTAATTACAATACTAGAATTGCATAAAAATATATAGGCTAAAGACTAAATATTCTCAGCCTTAAAACCCAAGATTTTCATGGATTAAAACAGCTAATCAAATGAGTAAATTTACTCTCTACACATAATAGAAAAATATCTAATGGATTTGGTGTAATTACCCAAATCACTCCTTATTCTAAAAATGAGAGACTTAACTAAAATAGATAAAGTCAATCAATCAAGTAATAATGAAGATTAGACTTCCACAGGTAATTCTCCAGCATTCAACTGGCTGCAAGGAACTGCTGTCTTTTGGAAGATCCACCTGATGACAAGAAGGAACAACAGGTTCTGAGAGGTATGCTAACGTATTTCAAGATTATATTTTGCTTAGCAATTTGTGAATGTTATCTGATGTCAGTTAGAGACACACAGTGTTTGTCATGAGACGGGTAATTGGGATGCTCAGAATGTCAAAATCTCAGAGAACAAAAGCTCAAGGAGGATAAGTTCACTTCCAGTTTTGGATCAGAAAAGTTCATTTCGCAACCATGGGGACGCAGAAGGCTAAAGTTTCTCTTCCTAAAGAAAAGGTGACATCACCTTCCCCAATGATCTATCCAACAATAAAAAAAGAGCCAGGCACTTTTGCAACTAACGAGGAAGTTAAAAAGGCTAATTTGAATGAATCCAGCATTATTGATCAATCAAAGGATCATCAACCAAGTGTAGCGAGGGAATCAGATAACTTCGCATCCAAGTTCTACCAGTTCTCTGGGGGAGACTGGGGGGAAGGAAACCTCAGCTGAAGAAGCTTTCTGAGGCTCCAGAGGCAGTGAAGGAAGTAGATATGTCCGATTCTATTCCATTGGAAAGAATGAGCCTGTGATGCAGCTCATCAAAGCCAGTGCGCGATCTATCTGAACCAGCAGAGGCATTAGAAATCTAGAGACAGTTTCCTCTTCTCCATCCAGAGCAAAGAATGAGCAACAACCTGTTAAATCAAAGTTCTGGTGGGGAGTCTGCTCAGCAAACAGAGGCATCAAATGATGTTGAATTGGTGTCTGATTCACAACCATCAGAAAGGAGTGAGCCCCAGCAACCAGTCACATCAAATTCAATAAATGAAAATGGAGCAACCACAGGTTTCTTCTTTTTCTTCTATAAATGTCTTGTTTATAGTTTGGACGTCACCATAACAGAAACAGCTTTACTGAAAATGCTAGTTAATATCTTATGGGAATTTGTTGAAATATTTAACAAGTCTGATTTGAAATATGTACGGTGCGCCAGAAGCAATGCTTGGTTCTATAAGGTTAAACATAATTTTTCTTGGCTTTATGCAGATTAGCTTGGAAAATTGAGCCTTGATACATAGGAATGGTTTTATAATGTTCAGTAAAATATAAACAATATATTATAAGAACCACCAGCTGGCAAAATGCTTACTTCATTTTTATATTGTCTCCTTTATCTTATTGTTCTTTGCAGACAAGATTAAAGAAGGTAAAAACGAGATCTGTGACTCTACAAAGAGAAAAGGTGATAATAACATTGATAATTAAAGCGTGCTGCCGTTACAGCACTCTCAGCTGCAGCAGTGAAGGCAAAACTTCTGGCAGACCAGGAAGAGGACCAAATCTACAGCTTACCACATCATTAATAGAAAAGCAGGTAATTTAGTTGCAAAATCCAGGGAGTCTCCTTCTATATCCAACTGGAGCTAAATCTAAGTTTTTGGAGGCTTTAATTCAATGCAGTTACATAAGATGGAAGCCAAATTAGATTTCTTCAATGAAATGGAGGGTGTCATGATGAGGGTGAAGGAGCAATTGGACAGGTCAAGACAGAGGCTTTACCATGAGCGAGCACAGATAATTGCTGCTCAACTGGGCTTGCCAGCTTCCTCCTCTAGAGCAATGCCACCATCAAATACTGCAAATAGAATTGCAACTAACTTTGCAAATTCAGTTGCAAGGCCTCCTATGAGCATGACAGCCCCAAGGCCGCCAATGTCGAGACTCATGGGGCCTATGGAACCTACCCCTTCCAACCCATTTGTATCCACAACAGTTGCAGGAAGCTCAATTCGACCTGCTAGCGAGGACAATCTTTCTTCAGTTGGAACAAAGTAGTCTATTCAAATTTACTTGTCGATAGTATTTTTCAATCCATTCTTATACGACAGCCATCTGTCATGAGGGTAGAGTTACCAGGTGAGTGCCTCTTTTTGTACTTGTGGTTTTTGTTCTTGTTAGTGTTGCCAGTCATTTTGGGTGCTTTTAAGAACTTGAGATTTTACTCGGCTGAATTAATAGCAAATTCATTTTGATGTTTTTCATTTGCTAATTCCAGCCACAGCATTGATTATCTCTGAGCAATCTGGAAACCACTTGCCTTACATTAGATGTGAAGCTGGCATCTCATTGTCCTAGGAGGAAGGAGCAGATGGCTATTGCTCTCCCTTCAATCCTATTCTAGTCAAAATGGTTTGAGCCTTCTAACTTGGAATTTTCTTCTGTGTTCGTATTTTTGTAAGGCTTGTTGGTAGTTTAATACTATGGGTACTCAATGATGAAATTAGGTGGTGCAAATCAATCATCCATAACCTTACCAAATTCTTGGGCATCTTAAGGTGCAAGTCTGGCAGATGCAACCGGTGTATTCTATTTATAAACGGACAGAGATGTTTTAATGTTATAAATGACGTGAGTCTTTGGATTGGAGCTCCCTCTTCTCTGTTGTTCTCTAGATAAGTAGCTTCCTGTTTTCATTAACTTTTAGACCATGAGTCGCAATGGCTTCTTAGTGTAATAATCAGAAGGGGTTATATCTGAGCTGTATTTTGGCGACGCTTAGAAAAAGCTAGTCAAAATCACAAGGGACGAAGATATAAACCGCTACGATTTTGCAAGCAAGATGTAGATAGGAAATCTTCGGTTAATCAATCAGCTTCAATCAAGTTTGACATGTTCTCTTATTAGGCATATGTTGTAACCCAAAATCGCTGACCACCACGCATTTCTGCTTCCTCTAATGTGATATGCAAATATGGAAATGCGACAACTGCAAACTGCAACATTGATTTCTGAAAATCAGATTGTGTCAGAGATATAACAATTCATATGGTAACGTTTTTATGTCAAACACAAATAAAACATAAATCAAAAAACAATCCTAGTTTGAAATTTGAAGTGCCCAACAATCATAATATCAAGTCTACTAGCCAGACAATACTCGGGTAGCGTTGAGCTAAATACAAGAATGTTGAACGAATGAGGAACTTGAACATTACAAAGGCACCAGACAACTAAATCCAACGAAAGCATTAACAGACCATTTTGTTTCTCACACAAACACTAATTGCACAGCGTAGCCCCGATATGAATCCATAAAAATGGTTGGGAATGCCAAATCATTCGTACACTTAAATGATAAATTTTACTGAACCAGAAAAAATCACATAATATATTTCAACATTCACATCCAGTTGACCTTGGGTGGCTGCTGCTTGCAACGTCAATGGTGTCAGGCAAGTATCTTCAGGAACAAAATATCCACCATAAGAACATGAGAAAAAAAAGAAAGAAATTAAGTGTAAGTCAGACAATACAAAAACAAATGAAATAAAACTATTGAAAAATAATTTCAGAACCCAAGCTCTTAACAACTTTCAGTATGGGTCCTCAAAAATAAATATTGATTGCAAATATTGCTAATTCTCAGTTACCAAAAAGAAAATTCACTTCATAATTTGCAATAATCAAATGTTACAGACAAAGATAATTGAATATCGCATGAGATAACCTAAAATTGCAGAGCAAATTTAAGACGCAGTTATGCTTTCAGCTGCTGCCACTGGAGTTTGTTCATTCAACTATCGAATTGCATTTCTATATGCAGCAACTAATTTGTCTTACAGCAAACGCTACTAAAGTACAGCTTAAGGTTTTTTCCATAATTAAAAATTAACTAGGAATGTATACATTTGCAGGAATAGAACTGTTTATGATTTTTAACTTACATTTCTTCCTCTCCTCACTCTTTAGGGCATTCTTTGCTATGCATTGAAAAGCTTCTTCCACATTAACTCCCTCCTTGGCTGATGTCTCAAAATATGGAATATTTCCTTTTGAGGCACACCATGCTCGAGCCTTTTTCTCAGACACCTAGAGTGTCCACAATAAGCAGATAATTGTATCTTTGTAGAAAGAAAGAGAGAGTATGTAAAGCAGGGAGAAAAAAGACATACCACTCTACTGTTTCCACCGTCCACATCAACTTTGTTTCCCAAAACAACAAATGGGAAATTCTCTGGATCTGAAGGGCTTGCCTGCAAGAGATTTCTGAAATCATCATTTCTCTACTGAATAAATCCCGGAGAGTTGGTTTGATGGTTTTCAGCAGAATTCAGTTCAGAATACATACCTGAATAAGAAACTCTTCTCTCCCAGTTGTTAAGGTTGTCAAATGATTTCATTGAGTTGACATCATACACAAGGACACAGCAATCAGCACCACGGTAGAAAGCGACACCTAGGCTCTGGAATCTTTCCTGCCCAGCAGTATCCCAGATCTGGGAAAAGAAAATAATGTTGATGCATTTCAAGCAAAGTGGCCACTAAAAAAAGCTAAAACAAGACCTGAATCTCTTTAGAATGTAATGCTACAATTTGCTAGATAAACGCCCAACGGTGGTCCATAAGGTTGCCTAATATGATAAACCCTGATTGATGAAGACAAAATTCATGCAGTGATCAACCTAAGTCCAATCGATGAGTGGAAAAACATAATACCCTAGTCAATCATCACAAATTTGCACCTCGTCAACAATATAACTAGAGAAAAAGAAACCATCTACGAACTTACAATGAATAGAAAAGGGTTGCCACTGGCAGTTCTGAATTAATGAGATCATAGTGCAAAGTAAGATGCATTTGTTACAGATCTTAAATGTAATTAAGAAATCATGGTTAAGCTCTATTCCATCAAAGCTAAGCTTGGTTCATGAGCTAGAGATAAAAACCAAGCCTCTTCTTCGTCCAAAACACACCATACTCAGCATGAGAAATTAAATTCCCAAAAAAAAAAAAAAAAACCAACAGCTGAATCAAGCTATTCAAAATGTCAAAATGCTTGTATTTTAGCACAAGAAAAAATGGATATTAACTCTGTAATAAATCAAATATAAAGCTCAGTATGAAATCTAACCTGTAGGGTGAAAAGCCTATCCTCAAACTGCACTTCCTTTGTCAAAAAATCAGCCCCAATCGTCGCTTATACTGATTGCTAAACTTCTTATTTACATATCTAAAAGCAAAATGTAAAGGCAAACAAAACCATAACTCGTAGTGATAATAATTACAATAAATTAATAAGTAAATACGACTTCAATTTTTTTAATAATTAAAAAAAACGACTGCTGCAGGATACTGATTCATCAAAGACGTCTTCCCTACCCTGCAAATCACAGATCAATCACAATCATAGGCATTGAATTACAAAAAAAAAAAAAAACATTAATAAAAATTCTAAAGAAAATCACAGGCGAAATTAGCTAGAGCATTATGACAAACAAGACCAGTAATTCGAATCGGGAGATCCGTACGGAAAACCCTAGAAACGAATTTTTGGAAAAGAAAAATACATACGAATCTATAAGGATAAATATACGGACAGGTTTAAGAAAAAGAAACTAACTAACCCGCTATCGCCGAGGATGATGACCTTCAAGAGGGTTCTACGGCGAGACGGCATCGTAAGAAACACTAAAGAAACGGCGGATCTATAGATGAAGAAAAATTTTCTATATCTAGAGAGAGAGAGAGTGACTGAGGTGCTCGTGCACTTGTTTGTCTGCAAAGAGAAAATTCGGTAGGAAAATTGACCGAACTTTCTAGCGTTTTTTGCAAAGTTTCTTCTACTCCTTTTTCTTGTTCTTTTTTTTTTCCCTCTCTCTTCCAAGTCGTGGAAATACCGGACTGACCTGTAACTGGCATCTTCGTATTTATATTTTGGGTTTTTCAAATATATGGGCCGGAAATTTTGCGTGACAGCTTGGACTGCTGTTCCGTTTAACGGGAGTGTTGCTTCGGTTGATTTGTTAGTAATTGTTAGAAAATACTAGAGTGACGAATGCTTTTCAACTAGCTCTCGTAGCTCAGTTGGTTAGAGCACCCGTTTAGTAAGCGGGAGGTCTTGAGTTCGACTCTCAACGAGAGCAACATTTAATATTTAGCCAATTTTCCCCTCTTTTTCCCTCCCCATTAGCCGTTGTATGCCACTGTCATTCCAAATATATTAGTAAATATATGGTTGTTCAAGGGAGTCGGTGGCCATTTTTATCAATGTAAGGAGACAAATATTGACAAAAAATCACTTGCCATTTCATGCTTTTTGATTTAATGAAAACCATTTATCCAAAAAAAAAAAATAGAAATTAATTTGTTGGGCCATTGTATAAGTAAAAATGGCATAACTAACTCTATAGTATAAGAGAATAGACCGAGTATAAGAAACAGCATAAATTAATCTTTTTTTTTTTTAATTCCAAATATAATATACAGTTTTTTAAATTAAAATAAAATATATTTAATATGATAATTTAAAATAAATAATTATAAATTAATATTCGTAATGATTTCAATAAATAATTATAAAAAAAATTTAAATTTAAAATTTTTTCGTTAAAAGAAAATTTTAATTAATTAAATCAACTTATATAAATTAATCGCCTGTACCTTTCACTGCTTTACATTAAATTTGTGCTGTCAATTAAACAACTTATATAGACATTGGCCGAAAAGAAATAACAAAAAAAATCTTAAAATTAGAACTTAAAATAGAGATTCGGAGATGATTCAGCTAAAAAAAGGAAACTCATGGTTCTCAGAATGTTTGATGAAGCTATTACCTAGCAAAAAACTCTCTTCCTGTTCCTTTCACTTTGAGAATCCTCTTACCTTTCTCCTACAGGTACTCTATTTTTCTTTTCTTTCTCATTTTTCTCATTATTTTCCAATGCATTGGCTAACAGCAATTTTTTCCTATATATATTTTTTTCTTCATGGCTAAGCCTATGGTATGCGCAGTTGTAATCAAGATTGATGATTGTTGATAGGATTGTTATTGTTTTCTTTTACTTTCTATCTAATTTCTTTGTCGAATGTTTCATTGCAGAGGTGTTTGAAAGGCATCGTTAGGAGGAGAGGAGGGGTTTTTCTGGCACCTTTTAAGGATAACCTTCGTCGGAAATACCCCAAATGGCTTCTTCCCCAGAAGGTTCTCCACCTTCACCATCTAGTTCATCACCACCTCCATCATCGACAGATAAATCGCCGCCGTCGCCACCGCCACCACATTCAGCTTCACCTCCACCACCAAAATCGTCACCACCCCCGGAAGAGTCAAAGTCATCTCCACCTCCTTCATCTTTATCTTCTTCACCAACACCACCACCACCACCAACACCAACACCAACACCACCACCACCACCCTCATCATCATCATCACCATCACCATCACCACCACCACCAACCTCATCATCACCATCACCACCACCACCAACACCACCCTCGTCATCACCACCACCACCACCTTCGTCATCACCACCACCACCAACGTCATCATCATCGCCACCAACACCACTTTCGTCATCAACATCGCCACCAACACCACCCTCGTCATCATCCTCACCAACAACACCTTC
Organism: Durio zibethinus; assembly: GCF_002303985.1. The sequence goes on from NW_019168219.1 coordinate 23,912, forward strand.
TTCATCATCAGAATCATCATCACCACCAACACCACCTTCGTCATCATCAGAATCGTCACCACCATCTCCATCTAATAATAATGGCAGCAATCAAAATAATGCTGCCACAACTAATCCTACTCTATCATCATCAGTCATCACCACCACCACCACCAAAGTTGACATCCGAAAATAGCTCATCAACTCTTTCTTCCTCGCCAAGACTGTCACCTCCACCATCATCTACTAATATTGTGAGTGGAATCAGAATCGGATACCTCATCATCGCAGTCTTTGCCAATTATAATAGGTGTTTCAGTTGGCGTTGTTTTGTTGTTTACTCTCATTATAGCGCTCATTATTGCTACATGCACAGAAAGAAAAAGAAGTCTGATAATCATATGCATATTACAATAATTCTACGCCACCACAAGGTAGTATATTTCAAGAAACTAATTGTAATCCCTTGTAATACGAGAAAAAATGTTACTGTGATCTTTCTAAAAATCATGGCTTTTTGATTAATAATGCATTAATTTATAGGTGGTGTTAGAAAGGGAAATGCCTCAAGCCTAGCCCAAGCAGGACAAATGAACAAGAGGTACCAAGCTAATGATCACCTTGTCATTAATTTACCATCGCCTCGTGGTGGAAATGCAGGTCGTGGAGGATGGCAACAAACACCATCACACAAGGCAAACACCATCTTCTAGTGAAATGAGCTCCAATTTACATGGTCCAACTTTGCCACACGCATATGCCATCGCCTTTAGGGCTCAACCAAAGCCCTTTCACCTATGAAGAGCTTCAGCAGTCGCAACTCATGGGTTCTCTCAAGCTAACTTGTTGGGTCAAGGTGGGTTTGGGTTTGTCCACAAAGGAGTTTGCCCAACGGCAAAGAAGTAGCTGTTAAGAGTCTCAAATCTGGTAGCGGACAGGGTGAACGTGAATTTCAAGCTGAAGTTGAGATTATCAGTCGTGTCCATCATCGTCATCTCGTGTCCCTTGTTGGGTATTCCATGGCAGGAGATAAAAAGATGTTGGTCTATGAATTTGTGCCTAATAAAACTCTTGAATTCCACTTCAGGGTATGCAACGGGATAACGATGATATTACACTTTTTGCCACAACTCTAATTACTCCACCCTATGGATTCTGTGATTCAGATAAAAAGACCATCAAATAAGATTCTTTGATAGACTAGAGATGAGTCAAGCTTACATTTATATGCTAGAGGTGTAACTGGTCATATCTTATGCTATCATTGTTTGATTGCAGAGAAAGGTCTTCCGACCATGGACTGGCCTACTAGGCTCAAAATTGCTCTGGGAGCAGCCAAAGGCCTTGCATACTTGCATGAAGATTTGTAAGTATAATTTTATATAGCATTAGTAAACTCTCTATTCCACATTCCTTCCTTTTCTTTTATAATCCATTTGAGGAAACACAGGCCACCCTCGCTCATTCATAGGGACATCAAATCCGCCAATATCCTTCTCGATTTCAGTTTTGAAGCCAAGGTATGTTAGCAACCTTGAAAATAAATTGATTGGATTGTTTTTGTTTTGTTTCAGCTTATTCGAAATGTATATTGAATTGCGACCTGCAGGTGGCAGATTTCGGGTTGGCTAAACTTACTCAAGATGACAATACTCATGTCTCAACTCGTGTCATGGGAACATTTGGGTGAGGAAAATTGGTTCAATACTTTGAATCCACAAGCTTTTGGTTATATCTGATTAGAGTAATTTTGATGAATTTTCTTATAATCAACAAATGCAGTTACTTAGCTCCTGAATACGCATCCAGTGGCAAGCTGACAGATAAATCTGATGTTTTCTCCTTTGGTGTTGTGCTCTTGGAATTGATAACTGGACGTCGGCCTTTAGACCTGACCTCAGATATGGACGAGAGCTTAGTAGAGTGGGTGCGAAGTGTCTCCTTTTTACTATATAAGTTTAATGTCTTGATACACCAGATGCTGACACGGAAAAATTCAATTATACATTCATTAACAGGCTAGACCCTTATGCGCAAGTGCAATGGAGAATGGAAACTTAAGTCAATTGGTGGATCCGCGCCTGGAAAACAATTTTGTCCGCCATGAGATGGCACGCCTGGTTGCATGTGCTGCTGCATGTGTTAGGCATTCTGCTAGAAGGCGGCCGAAAATGCGACAGGTATATGAATCCTAAATCTTGTTAGGAAATTTTTTCAAGCACAATTATGGTCCTAGCTAGATCTTGTTAACTTTCAGGTTCTTTGGAAGTGAATCAAAAGATTGCATGTTTAAGCACCTTATTTCCCCTGAATAGGATTTGCTACCTAACACATTATATATAAGTAATGCTTCTTCAATTATAAATTATCAAGCAGTTCTTTGGTCTTATTCACCAACCACATGTATTGGAGATTTGAAATGCT
>NW_019168220.1:0-26308 GCF_002303985.1 Durio zibethinus
ACAAATGAAAATGATTTCATCAATTTATTTTCTCTTTCTTCTTTGTTTCTTCTGATTTTCTTCTTCTTAATTTTAGAAGGAACAAAAAAGAAGATAGAGAGAAAGGTCGTTGGAATCTTGACTGGAAAAGGGTTGGATTAGCCTTAACAATGTCAAATCTAATCAGTTACATTTCATCTGACAAAGTTAGAGTTACTGTTTAACTCCAGCTTTCGATATAGGTAATGGAATGGCCATATGCCGTCTCTTGGTTATTGGAAAAAAAAGGGGTCCAAGAAGGAATAGGGAAAAAAAACAAAACCAAGTTATAACAAGGTGTTGATTTTGGGGCTATTTTTTTAATTTCACTTTTTTAAGTACATATATTTAAATTAACTTCAAAATTCTATGTATTAAAATTTTTAAAAGTTACCTGTCATACCATATGAGATTTTTTGTTAATTTAGATGGTTCAGCAAATGGAATGATTACATTGGTACACGTTTGGATAATTAAAAATTCAATTAAAATTTTTTAAAATTTATGAACCAAAATAAAATTTGACCTAAAGTTTAAGAACTATATATACTATTTACTCTATATAATAATATATAACCCTTGATAGTTTATGGATTCTATCTATATGTTTTATGTAAATAAACTTAAAACTTACTATATATTACCTTTTAAAAATAATTGTATGAATCAATTAGATTGAGTTTTGTATTCAATTTTTTATTTCATTTTTATGTTCATATTCAATTTTGTGTGACGTTATCTTTTAAAATCATTATAAATTATTGATGATACATTTAGTTTATATGTTTATGAGTCAGATTTGGAACGAATTTAAACAATATATTAATAAGTTTTAGACTTATTAAAATTAAAATAAATTGTCCAAACTTGCCAAGACTTTAATTTTTTAAATAAAAATTAAAATAAAATCTATAATAAATATTAACTATGATAAAATAAATAATAAACAAACTAAAATCTAAAAAATGACTTTGATAATTTAATTTGATATTTGGATTGGACTAAATACATGTAGACATAAGATATTAATGTGGATACATATATTATTTAATTATTTATTTATTTTTATATAACATAATTATCAATATAAAAAATATATAAATAACTATCAAGTCAAATTAAGTTTAAACCTTAAATAATATATTCAAGGATTGATTATTTTGTAAATGAATGTTTAATTTAAGCTCAAACCCATTCAAATAGATGGTTCAATCCTTGAATAAATATAATTTGATTATTAAGAAAATTAATTAATATTAATGAAAGTATATTATTTTTGACGTTTTTAGACATGCATTTAAAAAATGAACAGTACGTAACTCAATCTCGTATTGCTAAGACATTTTCAAAATTCCTTTGTAAAAATATTTTCAAGAAGCAAATTCAACAATCCTCGATATAATAAATTACACAAGTGAATTTTTCTTAGATCTTATACTTTATCATGTTTGGTGAGACTAAACCATGTGTTCAAAGTTTTGAACCATTTCAAAAACATATCTAATTCCAAGAAAAAATGATATACAATGAGGTAAATTTCAAAATTTTTAAATTTCATATTTTATAGCTAATTTTTTTTGTGTAAAATAATAATAAAATTTCAAATCTTTGAATCTATTATTTTTGTAATTACATATTTGTCTAGTTCTATATTTTTCTTCTAAAAGTATTGCGGGACCGAAATTAATGCAACGGCATCTTTTGTTGCCATAACGTTGTAGCGTGGTAGCAATGGGAATTTCGAAAATGCAATCTATTTTCTTTTTATTTTACCATACTTTTATTTTGGACAGAGATGTAACATTGGTCACGAACTCACAATTACTAGATGGTAGGTTTGTAATAAATATAAAAAAAAAATAATGTGTTCCTTTTGCCGAATTCACCGAATAAATAAATGTAAAACCATATCAAGTGCATTCTAAAAATTCATTCTAGCAAGCAATAGCCACGGCCTCTTGTTTTAAAGAAAAAAATTTTTTTTTCCATATAATGTGATACTAAAATTTAATAGATTTGATTTTCATTGCTCTCATGGATAATATTAAATTGAATAATCTACGACGAATCAACTTAAAAGGGCAATTAGCAACATTAGGAATTTATTACATTGTTGAGTTTGCAACTTAATTTTAACGCATATTCACTCAAAAAGCTACTTGCATGATATACCAAATTAGAGTGTGAATTAGTATTTAATTTAATCGGTTAATGAAAATATTTTTAAAAGATATTATTTAATAAATTTAAAATTTTAATTTCAATATAAATATTTTTAAAAAATTAATAATTATGTTATTTATTAATAAAATAATTAAAATTTTAATTTTAATAATCAAAATTTAATTTCTAATATTTTGATATAAAATTAAACTATTTAAAATTATCATATTAGATAATATATTTTTCCAATGTATCAAAATTTATCATACTAATTATCAACTATTTGATTAATATAAAATTCAATTATAAATAATAACTTAATAAACTTTGCTCTAAACATATTTGTTAGCGAAACAAAATATATATATATATGCATATTATTATGATTCCTTAAACTATATCAATAAAATAGCAACAATCTTACAAAAAAAAAAAAAAACTTTAAATTCATGTTATCTCACTCATTATCCGAACAAAACAATGATTTTAGGTGTATACCAAATTAAAAAAATCAATATCGAATAATGCTTAATTGACATATAGTTTGTTAAAAATTATTTATATTTTTTGTCTAAAATTTTAATGTTTGATAATCACTTTAAATTTCGATTTTTAAATTTATTTTTTTATTTATAAAATTTGAAATCAAATTTTTATTTAAAAAATTAATTTTTACTGCTTAAATCAACAAACGTCGGTAAAAATTATGTTTATTTTTCAAATACAAAGGATTAAACTTAATTTAATTTGTATATTATGGATATGTTGTTGAAAATTTATAATTTCTTAAAGAAAAGGACGGAGAAAAAAATGGTAAATACAAACAAAGCCACCACCAACCCAAAGCAGCACAGCGGACACACCACGTTGTAAACATAAAAAAGCGAAAGTCCCCACGTGTCAGCTCACCGAGTTGATAGATCTACGAAACCTCTGTAAGCCCAAGTGTGAGACTCGCATTTTCCTGCCCAAACGCAAACTCGGAAGCTGTGACTCAGCGCCGTCCCCCGATTCTTCCTCGTCTCACCCATCAAGCTCAATGATTCACCGTAAGATCATCTATAATTTCAACTTATCACCGTCAAATTTGAAGTTTTTTTTTGTTGGCTTAAATTTTATCAGTTTGACTTAGGGTTTCGATTGATTTGGATTTTTGTTTGGTTGCTGAGATAAGTAAAGAACTTATAAATGAAGTAATCAATTGATTATTGACAAGTGTTAGGCTTGAATTTTTTGGATGGTTTTAAATTTTAATTGCTACTAAGTATTAACAGAGTAGCGAGGTACGAAATAATGACGTTCAAATTTTCTCAGCAACCAAACGGAAAATAAAACACTCATGATGCTCATATATTTATAACTTTCTAATTAAAATTAGCAATTCAATCTTTTGCAGCACTTGTTTTATCAGCAGGAAATTGGATTAATCTTATCCGGGCGCAAGAAATTTAGGTTACTTGCTTTGGGTCATGATAAATAGTAGTACTAATCAAGCATTTGATGACTATAATTCTTTTGTTTTGTTGTGATCGCCTTTACAATTTGCTGATTAATGGGGTTAATGCTGGGTAATTTCTTACCTATAATTTCATAGTATAACCAGACTATTGCAAGGATTATATGGTCCAATTATAGCTGTGAATACAGCTTTTGTTTATTTGAAAATGCATTTTTGTTCTGGTTTTGGACTATAAGTTTGGGACCAATGAATTTTAGCTGCAAGGGAATTAGAATGTGGGGGTGTCTCTTATTTGGTTTTTGTAGCAAGGGTTTTTGTTAATTTAAGTTTATATTTGAAAATATCTCCCATGTGGTTTTTTATTTATCTATGCCGCCCATGTCATCATTATTGTTATTTGTGTCTACATCATCATAACATCGGTGCCTCAACAGGCAAGCATTCTGAATTGCTATTCCATTGTTGCTGCTGCTATTTCTAACTCCTGAGCTGGCAAATATGTATAAGAGTATGTCTTGGTTGAGACTTGAGATTGAGGAAATATAGAGATATTCACATGTTATTTTGCATAAAATCATGTTAAAGCAATTATTTGATAAATCTTGCAATGACCAGTTCTGTTCTGCTTTTCACATCATTGGGTGAATATTATGCAACAAACTGATCAGGATATTCTGTTTTCTTCTTCCGCTCATTGTCTTATGCTGGTCTCCTAGGTGTCGGTGCATGGACATCATTGTTAAGTTTCTTCAGAAATTAGTTCTTTATTATTTGCTCACAGTTCTTTTGGTTTAAATTGCTGAAGCTTGTCTGGGAATCTAATTGTCTTGTTTGGGTGAAAGAAGCTCTTACAACTTTAATCTTATGGAAAGGCATTCTACTTTCTTGAAATTTTCTTATTGTTATGGTCCTTGCATTTTATCTGGATGCTTATAATATGCTATGGTGAGGCTAGTTTGTTATGCTTATCAGCTTTTTGCACAAGTTTAAGGTTACATTTTCTTTTTGTGGTGAAGGGATGCTGTAGGGTTAGCTATAGTGGTTAAACTATGCCAAAGAGGGGAAGCTTGTTCTGTAAGCAGATAATCCATGGGCTTCTTGGAGCTTCCAAGTCTTTTTCTTGATTATAATTTGATAGGGAAGCCAATGTGGCTAATTCTTTGGCATCAACAACATGAAGAACAGTGGTGTTGTTTAAGTTGAAGGTATGACTTACATTTTTAAAATTTTTCCTCCCTAGTTGCTATTCTATGTTTGATTGCAGTACAATGTGATGAAATGGGCAGCTGTTTCCTTGCCATGCCAGCTTCTATCATTGTAACAGCAGCTTCATTCCTTGCTGTTCCAGCTTCCATCATTGTAACAGCAGCACATTTCATCACATACACCACATATACTGAAGTTATTCTTATTCAGTTTAAGCTCTTTTTTATTGCATCTATGTTATTTGTAGCTCGAAAATAGACCATTGAGTTTAACATTGGACCACATAACAGAAATTACATTTAACCTTACTTCTGGCCTAGCCCAAAAAGAAAGTAACTCTAACTATCTTCTCTTCTACCAAACCCTTGTTGACTCTCTTTACTGGGATCCACATCTTTTGCGTTCATTGTAAAAGTCCAATGTGTGACTGAAAATTAGCATTTATTAAGGAAATGCTACTCTTCTCGGAGTTGACATTGCTCATTTGAATGGGTCCAGTCTCCAAGTTTATGTTGTTAGATTTTTTAATTAGGCTTCATGTTTAGCCCAAGCAGAATGGTAATATATAGTTGATTTTCTTGGAAAGCTTTATCTGACACTCTTATTATGTTTTTGTCAATGTATTATTGTATTAGTAATTAGGCTTTGTGCTTCTTGTGATGTTTATTATCCTTCCAGTTTCTGTATATGTATGATATTAGATCTTTGGACAGTTTTATTGCTTTTTATGTTTGTTTTCTTACAAATTTTTTCTGGAATAAACTATATTGTATTGTACTTTTGATTTCTATGATGCTTAATACAGGATTGTCTATACAGGATTGTCTATGTTGTTGACCTTAATTTTATTAATTAATGTTACCTTCTTGGGGTGTTGCAGAGTTTGAATGTTCCTTTCATTTTGTTTTCCAGATGGAAGAAGTTTGCCTCAATAGCGAGCCAGTAATTTGATGAGATCGATGAGTATGAAGGGTGAGGGAGACTGCAGTGCGGTGGAACATGATGAATCTGGTGCAAAAATTCGAAGAAAGAACCGCCTCCACCTACTGTTGGTTTGGAGTTTGATTCTTTTGATGAAGCTTATGAACTTCTACAATATGTATGCTAAGGAGCAGGGTTTGGCATCAGAGTTAGCATTCATTGTTTAGATCCAAAAGGAAGGAGCGGTATAGAGCAAAACTTAGCTGTAGTAGTGCAGGTTTTAAGAAAAAGAGCGAAGCCAACAATCCAAGACGCAGAAACAAGAACTGGTTGTCCCGCTATGGTAGTCATTAGGCTTCTGGACTGTAAAAGGTGGAGAATAGTTGAAGTTCAGCTTGAACACAACCACCAGGTGAGTCCACAGATCAAAAGATTTTACAAGTCTCATAAGAAAATGATTCTTGCAGCCAGAAAGGCACAACCACCACCAGAGCCTGTTACAGAAATACATACTATCAAGTTGTATAGAACAGCTGCCATGGATGCTGGGTTTAACGGATTCTCAAATATTCTGAAAGAGAGGGTATTCATCCAGCTGATCACTCTAAACATTTGGAACTTAAAGAGGGAGATGCTTATGCTGTTTATAATTACTTCTGTCGCATGAAGTTGACTAATCCAAACTTCTTTTACTTGATGGATCTTGATGACAATGGTTGTTTGAAAGAATGTCTTTGGGCAGATGCTAGGTCCAGGGCTGCTTATGGTTACTTTTGTGACACCATCGCAATTGATACAAACATGCTTGGCAACAATATGAAATTCCTTTGATTTCTTTTTGTTGGAGTGAACCATCATGGACAATCGTGTTGTTTGGGATGTGGCTTCCTTGGACATGAGTCAGTAGAGTACTTTGTCGGATCTTTAGAGCATGGCTTAAATGCATGCTAGGGCAACTCACCGCAAGTTATTGTTACAGATCAGTGCAAATCTTTGCAAATTGGCTGTCTCTGAGGTTTTCCTAAGGCCCGTCATTGTTTTTTGGTATGTGGTATATCATGCAGAGAGTTCCAGAGAAGTTGGGGGGATTGAAAGGATTTGAAGCAATCAAAAAGACAGTTGAATAAAGCTGTCTATAACTCCCTGAAGATTGTCGAGTTTGAAACTTCTTGGGCTGAAATGATCAAGCAGCATGGACTTGGGGATAACAAATGGGTCCAGACATTGTACGAAGACAGAAAACAAATGGGTTCCAGTTTATTTAAAGGATACATTTTTTGCTGGAATGATCCCTATCCAAGAAAATGAGAGCTTGACTGCATTTTTTGATGGTTATGTACATAAGCATACATCTTTCAAGGAATTTGTTGATAAGTACGATTTAGCTCTTCACAGGAAGCACCTGAAAGAAGCCACAGCCAATATGCAGTCGAGAAACTCATGCTTTGAATTGAAAACAAGATGTAATTTTGAGATGCAGCTCTCTAAAGTGTATACGAAAGAAATCTTTAATAAGTTTCAATCCGAAGTTGAGGGGATGTACTCTTGCTTCAATACAAGGCAGGTGAGCGTGAATGGGCCAATAATAACATACATTGTTAAAAGAAAGAATCGAAATTGAAGGAAATGAGAAGGACGTTAGGAGTTATGAAGTTTTATTCGAGACTAGTCAGGTGGATATCCGATGCATATGCAGTTTGTTCAACTACAAAGGTTATTTATGCAGGCATGCCTTAAATGTTCTTAATTATAATGGTGTGGAAGAAATTCCCCTCACGCTATATACTGCCTCGATGGTGTAAAGATTTCAAGGGCAGGCATGTTGATCAAGGTGGCTCCACTGACATTGATGTGTATAACACAGTTTATTGGCATAATCACTTGCATAAGTGTGCAGTTCCAGTTGTAGAAGAAGGAGCACAATCTCAGAACACTATAAGATTGCACTGAATGAATTGCAGGAATTATTGAACAGATTTAATCTTGTAGAGGACAGCTTAGTGTAACAAAGTGTATCAAAAACCCGAAACGTATGTTTGAATTAGCAAGAAATACAAGGTTTTGTTGTAATTACGAATTGGATGCATTCAAATTGCAAGTTAAATAACTCAATGATGCCCTCTGACTGATTTTTCCCTAAGATGCAGTTTGATTAGGAAGAGCACTCTCGCATGGAAATGAATGTTAAAACCTCATTTGAACGTTTGGAAAACCTCCTGAGACTACTTTTACGGCACATTAACAGTTATGAAACGCTTTTGGAATACGTAATTGGAAAATAGTTTATGGCTTTGTATCTTTAGTTATATGCTGGAGCATGAATTTCCTCATGTCAGTCTCATTCTAGAAATATGGAATTTTCATTATGAATTTGATCATGTCTACGTTCTTACAATCTAGAGGTCTCGGTGTGGAATGCTGTTTGTATAACTAAAACAACTTTATAGCATACAAAATTAGAGTAACTGAGTGCTAAACTCTTAGATTTAATGATCAAAGTTCAAATTTTGACAATTTCAAATAATAAATTCAAGTAACAGAAAAAAAAAAAAAGAAGAAGCAGCAATGAAGATAACAAGAAGACTTTTCACCAAAAATTATAGTCTTGGATAAATTGAGTAATCAATCAAGCCATGTCTTCAAAGACAAATACCAACCAGTTTCAAGTTCCATGAAGAACCACGGTTACACAACTGCAGCACCAAAGTTCTAGCTCTTCACATTGAAAAATTGAATAAATAAAAAGTAAATACAACTCACTGCGGAGGAAGTTGAAACAGAAACATCCCACATATACTCCCAAGCAGAGACTAAAAACAAGCAAACAAACTCAGAAACAAATCTAAAGGGGGCATGAGGCTGCGGAATTTGTTTGAATCTCAAAGTGTTGACCTCATTTTAGGCAGGAAGGTAGCGTGATCCCATGGCAAACAAAAGCAAGCACAACATAAACAATAATTAGGAGGAGGATTATCAGAGCAACCCTGCAATGTGCAAAGCAAGTCAATGAGTGCTAAATTCATCTGTCCTGGTATCTCTTCTATTTTATGGAGCAAATGTGCACAAAAAGCTGACTGTTATTGGGAAACTATGCTCTTCTTTAGTAAATTTCACTTCTAAACTTAATGCAGTGCATGTGCATGTAAACATACAAACTCGGGTTAAAGTTCAGAAAGCATACATCAGCTTGACGTTTCTCCACCATACTGTGTTTCTAAAACTGCGAGCTTGTTTTCTGAAGCGAAAGGTATTTCCTTGCATGTTAGTGGTTTTGTCCACCAGCAACTCTAATCGATCACCTCTCTCTAAAACTTTGTCAATATTCTCTATCATAACGTTTCGCACCTATTAGAGTACAAGAAACAACATTAGACCATGGTCAAAAAAAAAAAAAAAAAGAGGAGTAAGTTGAATGCACTTAAGCAGAAAGGCCATAACTGCAGGTGACAATTTAATGTAGGGCTCCCCTTAAATGTAACATGTTAAATGGTATGTAATAGATCAAAATAGAAAATTTTTCTTCCATGTGATGCAAACAGCAAACTAATTCATCTTTAAAGTAGGTACAAGCTTATCCTTATGCATTCAAATAAACACGATAATGATTAGTAGGTAGAATATGAAAAGGACCATCAACGAGAATCTAGAAGAATTAGAATAATGGAATTGATAGCCTGATTCGAAGCATTCAAAACCTACCTGACTCATTTCACCTTTTAGTCGATTTAGCCTATCAGCATTAGGATCACTTGAGTAATATTCCATTTGCTGGCTCAAAACCCTTGAAAATTCATCGTTCATTCCATATGGAAGGGCTGAAAATACTGCTCGGCCGTAAGTCCTGACGAATCTCTGATGAATGTCTTGAAGAAATGCAAAAGGAATTCGCCCTGCAAAAGATAAAATAAACACATCAACTATGACCAAAAAAATTATCATCAGCAACATTTGGACAAAAGAGTTCTTAACAAAGAAGAGTTACACAAAGTACTAGCAAACCAAAAGGATATTCTAGCTTTAAATTCTCAGTTTGATTAATGAGAAATCAACAGATTGTTCTGAAGAACATAAATATTACCATCTCCAACTCATCCAACAAACTAAAATTGAAATTCCTTCAAAAGCAGAAGATGAGTGTTAATTTCTCAGAACATAGCATCTATGCTACCATTGCCGAAATGATATGATCATTGACCACCCCTCAAAAAAAAAAAAATCCCTTTTACCCTTTCCTATTCTAGAATTGAAATTGCACTTTTGAACTTTTAATCAAACCCTAGATTGCCAACCGAGCATAAAACTTCAACTTTTTTCTCAATCGCCTACTTTTATCTCTAATTTCCGAAACTAATCGACGATACATAACAAAGCATAGAAATGGCAACGAATCAAATATAAAACCACTTTCATGTAGAAAAAGAAAAGAAAAGAAAAGGAAAGGAAGAAAAGGAAACTTCTTTTTATAAAAATTGACATTTAAAAATTTAAATAAACAAAAAAAAAAAAGAATATCTGAGAGAGCTAATTGACCTACTTCCGGCACTTTCGTCGGCCATACAAAGAACGGTGAGTCCATCGGTGCGTTTGACGTGGAAGATGTATCGATCTTGTGATACGAAAATGTGAGTATCGTTGTCTCCCGGTATTTTCTCCAGAATTTGCCGGGCGATGGCGTTCGCGTTCGTCGACACCTCAGTGAACTCCGCAGGACCACCGATCACGCGCAACCAGCGCGTATAGTATCGCCATCGAAATTCTAAACCTCTTTCTAGATCACTTGTGTCTAAAAGACGGTAGCTTCTCTTTTTTTTTTTTATTTCTCTTTCTAACTTTGCAGCCGTAAATTTTGTTAATCAGCTGAGATTACAAAATAAAAAATAAAACTGTTAAAAAATATTACTACTAAAGGGTTTTAATTGAATTATAAAAGCAGGAAATTTTCAGCGGAAAGGTGAATCGAGGTAAGAATATGGTACAGGAAAAGAGAGGATAGGGAAAGAGGACTGATTGATTCGCCTTTTTTTGGAGAAGGAAGGAACGGACGTTGGCGTTTTCCTCTGTTTTCTTTTTTAGCCTGATGGTATTCTTTTGTCCTAAAAAAAGGTACAATTACAAAACATCTGGTTGTACATTGATTTGGAGTTGGTTTTCTGTCCGCAAACGATATTTTTCTTTTTTATTTTGCCAGGGCAAAGGATAATTTAATTAAGCATATTGATTCTTTACGTTATGAAAACTTTTATAGGATGAGAAAAAATTTTGAAAAATTTAAATATTTGAATAGTTGGTTTTTGGATAAATTTTTTTATTTGATTTAAATGAAGTTTGAATGTTAAATTTATATATTAAATTTGAGATCGAATTTTAAATTAAAATTTATTAAAAAATTGAATAAAATTATATATTTTTATTAATTTATATATTTTTAAAATTTTTATAGATAAAATAATTATTATATCAAAAAATTATTTAAATATATTAAACTTTTATAAAAATAACATATAAAAATTAAAATTTAAAAATTGAAGAATTGAATAGAATTGATGAAATTTAATTTAAATCAAATTGATTTGAAAAAATATTAATTTAAGTTTAAATTAAATTTTAAAAATTTATAATACCATGTATTATAAAAAAAATTAAATCAAATTTGAAGATCCAAACAGTTATAACTCCTAAACTTTTAACAGGGGATTGGGTTGGATTGAATACGAACTTGAGTACTAAACCCAGGAGAAAAATGACCGTTGCCAGGCATTTGGATTGCTTTTCTGGAATGGAAGTTGGAGGGCAAATTTAGTTGGCTTGGCTTCCAATTTCGTTCATTGCCTTGCAAAAGAAGCTTGGACCAATCCAACAAAACGTGACCTTGGGGGCCGAATCTCAAGTGAGAACAGAGGAAGAAGATTACCCTGGAATGGGCCTTGGCATGGAATATCAAAAGCTACAACACTAGGGATACAAACTTCATTTTCAATTACAGAATCAAAACTGACAAGTCTATCAATCAAGCCACTCTGGACCTTGTTTATCTAATAGTCATGGCTCTATCAAATTGTGGCCAAACATGAAAAAAAAAGAAAAAAAAAGAAGAGAAAATGGCTTCTCATTGAGCAACCCTAGAAAGCGACACTAGTAAATAATGCCTTAGGCCTTTGAAATTTTCCTTTTTTCCCCCGGTCTCTGTCTCTCTCTCTTGCCAATAAGGTCCAGGGATTTTTTTAGATACTACTAAAGTATATATGAAGGTTTATTATTTTCTGAATCAGAAATTCAGATTGCGGAAAGATGATGTTCTCGAGCTAGGGTATGCCTAATATATGATCCTACATCTATAGTTCAAATATTGGACAAATATCTTGATTTATGGCTTGCTTACATGTCTCAATCCGTAGCCAGCCAATCAATCTCGTTATATTTTATCCATATACCGATCGAGCATATTATTTTAGAGACAAATGTAGTTCAAAAGTAAAGAGAAGAATATTTCTATATACTCAAAATAATTAATGAGATCATATACCCTTCTTATTATGTCCACAAAAAGACTTGTAGCCTTTTGTCTTTTGCACGCTAAATACAACAAATTAAAGCTCAATATGAAACTGGGAAGTGGTAGAGAAAAAAATTTTGATCATCATGATTATTAAAAGATTGATTCAATTGATTAATTCGTTTGTCACTCTTATTTGACACTAATTACCATGTAGATTTTTCGATAAAATAAATAATCAAACACTTCTATTTCGAGGATTGAAGCAGTCTATTACATTTTTTTTTATCAAAAGAATTTTGATCATGATTCAGGCAAGTTCCTATGACGAAAAAAAGTTCGTATCATGTTTCTTTGGCCAGTACAACTGTCAATTGTGATTAAGCTAGCTGTAAGAAAGTAAATGATGATTGAAATTTGAATACTTGAGGCAAAGAAACAAACTGCAATTAGGATATACATACAAAACATTTAAAGTGGATGCATGAATGGCCGAAGGCGGTAGCCTAATCAGACATGTGTAGCAGCTCAAACAGGGTTTAACGTTTAATCATGCTCGAGGGATACCGACCCACCATTTTCAATCAACATCCTTGGTCCGGCAATGGGATTTGCTAGCATGTGATATGAGCTGCATACAACAACCTTATTGCTATCAATTATTGAAAAATAAATCAATACTGGACAAAACACAAGACAAGTTGACAAAAAGGAATTCATGTTTATTGTCATAACCCAAGAGCTGGAATCCATTTGGTGAAAAAATCACACCACCTTCCTTGGCTACCAGTTAACTAACTTGTCTAAGTAACCATCACAATTCACCACACCACAAGTTGTAAGAGGAGAGAAGATTATGATCTGTTCTTGGATGCAAGACCCATTTGGCATAAAGACAATGAAATGGAAATGAGATAAAAGTAGAGTGAAAATTTTACAGTAGAATTTCGAGCTTAACTCTATTTAATAGGTTTGAATTCAAATTTTAATATTTGTAATTTTTTTTTATTTTCATGTTATGGCCTCCTTTATACCAAAAAAATTTTACAAAACTGTTTCCCCTTCTTATCCAAAATTCTTGATTTATGAGCATGGCTATAATTAACTTTATACTTCATATCTTCATTTTGAGTGAAGTAGTGAACCTCCTTCAACACAGTTAGGAAATACTGCTTGATAAGGAAGAAAAATTCATATATACAACTTTCCTTTCCAAAAGCTTACAAAAATCCAACCACTACGTTATCATCCATTTTCACTCTCTTCCACTCAATCAGATTTCCAAACAGCCACCTCACAAATTTTCTTTAAAAAAGCTACTTCTGGTTCTAGTAAGGCACACAACTCCTTGAATATCTTCAGTCACTAGCAACTAGCAAACAGCAGCTATGGCTTCCAAGAAAATCAGTGCCCTCCTTTTAGTTTTCTTCCTTCTTTTCCACTCAACATTCACTAGCGCTTGTAATTCATGCAAACCCAAACCCCCTCCTCCTCCTAAAGCTGCATGTCCTCCACCAGAACAGCCCTGCTTCTTGCCCTAAGGACACATTGAAGCTAGGTGTCTGTGCTGACCTGCTTGGACTTGTCAACATAGTGGTGGGAACACCTCTTTCAAGCAAATGCTGCGCTTTGATCTCTGGCTTGGCTGATTTGGAGGCTGCCCTTTGCCTTTGCACTGCCATCAAAGCCAATGTACTTGGAATCAACCTCAACATCCCTGTTACTCTTAGCTTACTCCTTAGTGCATGTCAGAAGGAGCTTCCTTCAGGCTTCAAATGTGAATAATTATAAGAAGCGTAATATCGACCAGTTCTTGGCTGAGTTCGTTCTTAGTTTAATTTGTCCTATATAATTTTATTATGGTGTTCCAAATCAATGTGCTTTGTTTTGTCGCTCTTAGTGCGTTTTCAATAGTTGGAATATGGTTTGTTTTTCTATGATTTGCATTACATTTTTAGGATGTCTTAAAAAGACTCCGACATCTGTAATATTTGTTTTAGTGAATAACTAGGCATGTGGATGTGGGTTCATTTACCTCAGCCTAATGTAATGTTTGATTAATGTTGTCAATGTTCAGTTGATTTTGCAATAAATTATGTTGCTTATTCAATTTTGTGCACAACAGAAACAAAATTTTATTTCTGGAAGAAACAGTTTGGAAAAGAGATATCCACACCGTCAATTTAACATGTAAAATCAAAGAAAACAAAGATCTTCTTCCTCAAGCTAAAAAAAAAAAGCTTCTGGCATGCTTTTTACGGTTTGGTAACAAAGAAACTGGATGGAACATCAAAACCTTTGTGTTTTAATGGTTAAGGACATGAACTCATTGGCTTTGTCCTATGCTTTTTTTTTTTTTTTTACTAATCTACAGAATTTTATGGTTTGGATTTTAGATTCAAAAAAATTTGATACATAAACCTAAAATTTTAATTTATTTGAACCGTCATTAGGTTATAATCAATTAATCAATACATATTTCAATTATAAAGATAATTCAAAATTATTAAACGAGAGGAAAATTACATAAACTTCAAAAAATTTAAGACATGGACATAAGGCTGAGTTCGTAATTTTCTATCAACAAAATAGATCAAATCGTTGTTGTTACAATTCAAACGTCAAGCACCTTTTCTTTAACTTGCATAATAAAATAAAATATCAAAAAGGAAACGTACACTAGTCTGGAAAGCGTAGGTATGGCTGAAAGTTGGGGAGCTCGTGGTTTGGCTTGGCGCAATTGGGTTATGGGCGTGACACCAATGTCCACATGAAAACTACGTCATGGGCTCAGAACGGTTATACAATTTTAAAGTCTTTTTCAACCCACAAACAGACGTAACATTGATTAGCGAAATGCCCGAGGGTGCTTTGCTTTGTAAATTGTAATGCAACGTATTCAACACACAACGTTTACATTTGGTTTTTTTTTGGTAAATTTAAGTTCAGAGTAAATATATACGTCGCTTCAACCCCAAAAGACAAAAGCAAGATGTGTGGTTCAAATAAGCGACATTAATTGCATTTGAGACATCAAAGAAAAGTCACAACTCGCGAACAAAAACCTGCGAATAAGTAGAGATTGAAAGGAAATTATAGTAATTAGTTATTAGCTCCAAAGTTAACGCCATTAATCGAGACGATCTTATGTGTAACTACTATACAAATGGCATAGCCTTTGGAAAAAGCTTTGAGAAAAGAAAGGGAAAAACGGGTAGCGGCCAAAGACGGGACTAAAATGGTTTCTGGTACTGATGTGGTAGGCTGTAGTCATTGGGTTTTCACTTGTTTAGTGGATGGAAGCCTAACATCATTTGTACATATGCCTTTAACCTTTCTATGTATATATACATACATTTTCAGCTTTCACTTCACAATAATTCTATTCTCCCACTTGCACCCTTCTTTTTCTTTCTTTTGGATATCTAGCCATCAATTCCCCTCAATCTCTCCGCAAAATGAGATGGTTTTAAACCGATCCAGCTGCAACTATGGTTCTCTTTGTGATATTCCACGGCTTTCTTGAACTGTATAAAAAAAAAAAAAAACTGTATTCCTTCCCGTGCAATAGTATGTATAATTCAGTGGTACTGGAAACCAGTTCAAAAAAGCTGTGGAAAATTACTGGGAGGATCTCTTCGATTGATGAATATTCCTTGATGGTTCTAGTTAAGTTAGCTTTAATTTCTTCTTACAATATTCTTCTAGGACAATGGTTTCCAATCCAGTAGCTAGGAATTAAATTTTTGGTTTGCTTTGATTTTTCCTTGTGTGGATGCAGGTGGTTTCAAGATCTCTTATTTACTTAAATTCATCCCCAACATCAGTATACTAGCCAATGGATTCAAAAAATGGTGAGCACTGAGCAAAGACTTTGATTAATTTATTCTGTCTTTCATTTTTTTTCTTGTTTTTGCCAAACCCAGCAGCACTTCTACACCATTTTGTATCTGAACTGATAATATCATCTCTGCTATTCTTGTTCTAGAGATTAGAACCACAGTGTCATCTCTGCAATCTTGCAATTTAGAATGTAAAAATCTTTGATTATCATTTTTTTTTCTCTCCAATAACATTATAACATCTCGGAAAATTCAATGATCGAACTGCCTTATTTTCCTTTACTTTGTTCGGTTTTGCAAAAGCTATAAACAAAAAAAAAGTATAAAAGGCTTGAAATACATTAAATGAGACACTATCTTTATTTGTATTTATTTGGATGTCTAAAATTGTACCAACAATTTTTAAAGTCATCGTCCTTCAAAGTTTCCAATGAACCAAATCCTCTTCAAAGATATGCCCACGATTGAAAAAAAGACAAAAGGCGAAAGGCGGGTTGATATATTGGAATTATACATGAATAAGCGAGCTTAAGAAGCATGTGCTACAAGCTTCCAAGTTGAATAAACAATTGGCCATGAAACAAAGAGCAATAGTTGCTTGAAAACATGGAGGGTGGTAATTGTTTCACGATTTAAAGCAGCTTGATTTTGCAGGTGAAATCCTTTTGGCTTAGCCATGAGGAGACATGGGAGGGGTCTGGACGTCTTGTCTTGGTAATTAAAACCACTGGTCTCTCTGCCCAACTCTCTTTCTCTCTCTGCATGGACATGCTGAAACAAACGTGATCTTCATGATTTAGTTGTCTCTCAACACTCAGATCAATTTGCTAGCTTCACTGTTACTCCATCGGCATATATATATATATATATATATATATAGAGGACAATATTGTCCTTGAAATGTTGCATTGATGATCTCCTTTTCTCACTGTTATTCGACTAGGTTACATAATTTCCAACATATTAAATTTTTAAGGTTTCGATAGTTGACTACTGGAATAAAAACCTGATAAATCTAGTACTATACGTACCTAGAACATGTGCTTCAACATCGATCCCAGCATAGTTTTGTTAAGAAAATCAATTTGATGGGATTCTTTGATGGTAGTGCTATAATTTTTTTTTCCTACCAATTTCTGCCAAGGAGGAAAGAGAGCTTAATTTATAATTTTTTTAATTCAAGCATTTACTAGTATATTATGAAAGTAATATATATATATATATATATAGTAGGACTATAGCATCTACAATCATTGCATTATAATTTATTAAGTAAAATTTAAAATTATGTGTTATTTATCAAAATTTTATATGGACCCGTTATTTATCAGTGTCAATCCTTAAATAATTTTTTATTATGATTTGATAATTATAAAATGATAATAAAAATTGTCGGGGAAATAAAAAAAAAAAAAAGGCGGAGTTTGTAGTGCATACAGGACAAAATTTTCCATGTAGGAAAGAAAAAAATTCATTCCAAAACTAAAGCCCAATCATGAAACCTGCTCTGGTTAACACTGGGCTACCCTATCTGAACCCAGATTTTGATTGAGTAAGCCCATAAAATTAAATCATTCTAGATCTTGACATCCAGCCCAGAAAATAAGTAATGCCGGCTGAGAGCCCAGTAATCAACACTCTGGTTCAATAAGGTAGCCCATATTTAAAGGTCCATCACTAATAGGACCAAAAAAAAAGGGTGAAACCTTGTTGAACTCAAAGCCGAAGAAGCAACGCAAAGCATCATCCGTCTTTGTCATTTATCGCCGTGAAGCTCAATGTACGTCCAGAACAAGAGAGCGAGGTAGCATCCTTCTTTATTACTTCTACTAATTCCAAAAACAAAACAAAAAAAACAAAAAAGGAACGAAAATATAAAGAGAAAAAAAAAAAAGAAAAGAAAGAGAAGTGGGCGATGGAATTTTTGGCATGGAGGACTTGAGAGGAGAGGAGAGGGGAGGAGACCAAACAAAAGAGAGACAGAAGTCATCGAAACAGCAGCATCTTCAGATGACACGCTGCGCACACGGCTCAATCTAGCCCACTTCTCCCCTTTTCGCTCTTAAAACGCGTCGTCTTTTGAATTAATAACAATAAAAGAGGGAGGGGCCAAAGCCTCCGATGATTGAAATTCCTACGGCCAACGCCTCTTGACGTTTTGCTCCAGTTGTCTACTCTCACCCGATCCCATCACATAAACCCTAAAGCTCTTCCCTTCTCTATATTCGTGACCCGAGACTTGATTTAATGTTCAATTGCAATTCCAAGAGAGAGATCAGCGTCGTGTCGTAGAGAAAAGTCGTATAGATCATGCAGAGACAGAGTCCACCGAAGCATAGGCACGATGGGACTTCGCCACTTCCTCTTGGGATGGATTGGAGTCCGCCTCCTCGTAAATGGGTCAGCTTTCTCTTCAATTTTATTTCTTTTCTTCTGTTGATTTTATTCGAAATTTGTTTGGAATCTTAATTATCACTCGGTTTTGGCGATTGAAAAGTTTAGTTCATGAAATTCTAGTATTCTAGTATTTTATGCTATAATTAGTATTTTGAGTGAGTTTATGGTGGATCAAGACAAAAAATGGGGATCAATTTGGCAAGACGAGTTGCTAGATTGTTTCTATTAACTCTGATAGTTATCTTAATCTTAATTGAAAAAGACAGTGCATTTATTGCTTTTACATTTATATATATTTTTAACCTGCTTTTAGGTATTTAATCTGGTAAAGTTTAGAATTTTAGGTTATTTTGGTTCCCATATGTACAAATTTCATCGTCAATATGAGACATCATGAGCTGGTTTTTAAGCATTTACGGAGTTTGCATTAGAACAGCCTGTTATATTTTACATTTTTAGCTGAAATTTTAGTAGTATTTTTAATTAAACATGATGATGGAAAAACTCATTCAAGAATCTGTGACATCATCTAAAAATAAGGACTGAATTATAATTTAATCTTGACAGAGATTTACATTTTGAATACCATTCTTTGATGACTTTTTTTCTTTTTCAACATATAATAGAATGGATTTTTTTCCCTTCGTGTATGTTCTGATTGTTTTAGTTGATATTTTGGCTGTAAAGAAAGTTGTGATTGAATCTTTTTTTTTTGGCCAAAATGATTGAATCTTTGTTTTAGCACATACTCATTGTACATATACATGCAGAACGGGAGAGAAACTGTTTGGCCGCATGATCCCCAAACCGGATGGAGTTACTGTGTTACAATACCTTCTTGGTTTGTCCTTCCAAAATTAAGAGATTCAGATCCTGTAGTGGTAATTACCAGTATCTATGCATATGATAGATGTTATTCTGTCTTATAGTATGTGACTTAGTGATATGTTGAATTCTCTTTCATAATACAAATTTCAGCCTCAACCTTTTGTTCTTATTTTTGTAATACTTTGGTTATGGATTGTATATTACAGTTCAGAAAATTTCCAACATCTAAATGGGCTTAAAGTCTATATGGAGGAAATTTAACACTCTCTGGAGTTCATTTGAAGTTTTGAACAGTCTCACTGGCATTCTGTCATATCGTCAATCATGTAGATGTTGTAACATTTTAGTCACACTAATAAATTTGCCATGGTTCTCTGCTAACATTCTTAGGGGACAGTTTTACAGGGTACAGGTTGGGGTACAATCACCAGAGGGTGTTACAACTACACGTGGAGTATTGAGAAGATTTAATGATTTTTTGAAACTATTTACTGAAGTAAGTCCTGGCATTTTCTTTATGTTGCATCAAGAACTCCACTATTAGTAATTAGAGTGTATATTAGGAAACTGAAGTTGATTGTTATGATATATCGCTTGAACATTACTAATGACATGCATTCTGCTTAAAATATGCAAATACAACTGATTTAGGGACCTCTTAATATTGTTATTGACTTCCCTCTACAGCTAAAAAAGGCATTTCCCAAGAAAAATCTTCCCCCTGCTCCACCCAAGGGGCTATTGCGTATGAAAAGCAGGGCTCTGTTGGAAGAGGTAGGCAATAAGGTTTTCATTTTGTTGTTTTCCCTTTTCTTTTATGGTTATAATAGAACTGCTGTAGTGTCTCCCTTCTCTTTATGAGCTTGAAAATGTGAACACTATTAATTCTCATTTTTCTTCTTCAATGATCACTGCTAGCTTTTTTTCCCCTTGTAGTTGCTAATAACAGTTCATCCTTTGATATCAAACTTAGAACTTCTTGGGTCTTTGTGCCACCAAATTAGTTTTTTAGGGGCATTTGCTCAGAATTATTTTGTCCTAGAGCCAGTTTGCCCAAATTGTGACTTCTCTTTGTGGTAGGCTATATTGGTCAAAGCATGCCAAATTTTTTGTACGTAACTTGGCACTGGATAAGTCAAAACTCAAACCCGTAAGGTTGTTTTCTTTTGTTTTTCTTTTCAATTGTCTAATATAACTTGAAGAATCCTAAAGTTGGCAACTAGCATTATTGACCTTTCAAGTTTTGAATCCATATGTTAACTATAGTTTCGTATTGACATACAAATGTAGTATTGAATTAGAGTTTTTATTTGACAAATATTTATGCTTGAACAAAAAAAATTTGAATTTCAGAAGTGAAGGTCTTTCTTAGGTATTATTTAGACTGCTAAAGCAGCTGATTTATGAAGTTACTACAGTAGCAATGAATTGTTTGTGTGATGCAAAATTTTCTGTTTGGGGAAAACAAAGAAAGAAAAAAATGGAAGGTTCCAAATTAAACCTATTGATGTTTGTCATGTTTATTATCTGGGTGACTAATTTCCTCAAAAGGCTTAGTTTTGTTGCAGAGAAGGTGTTCATTGGAGGAGTGGATGACAAAGCTGTTATCTGACATTGACTTGTCAAGAAGTGTCACAGTGGCATCCTTTCTTGAACTAGAAGCTGCTGCGAGGTCTTGTATGTGGAATTCTACTTAATTTACAGGACTTTAAGACTTAGTTATCTTATCTTCTACAATTTACATATAAAAGTGCATGTCTATTAGAATCTAAGTGATAGGATGTCCAATTGAAGATATATATATATATATCCATAATCAAGATTAGTTTTATCATTAACTTGGAGTTTTTACTTTTCATATTGTTCTTTTCAGCATTCCAAGAGGTAAATGAAAGCTCATCAGAAGCTAATGTTGCTGGAAATAGCACAATTTCATCAAATAACATTCCTCCCAGTTCAAGCGTATCTCATTTTGCTGGTAGTTCGTCAATCATATCAGATTATGGTAGTGATACTGGTTATGAGATATCTGAGCTCGGGACACCTAGGTTAGGGAGAGATGACAGTTCTGAAATTGGTTTGGGAGACCTGTCATTGGGTGAAGATTTGACAGGTTCAATAGAAAAGCTTGTGAAGTATGGTATGTCCAACATTGATGAGGGTCTATTTATGGGACAGACAATTTTGGAGCAGCTAGAAGATTTTCCTAGACATAAAACACACACCCGAAACATCAATAATACTTTGGGGAAAGATATTTATAATGGAAACGGGTCCAGAGCTTCTTTTGTTACTGGAAATGGATTGGAACTCTTTTCCGAGCCAGAGCCAGCTAAGATGGCTGGTCATGCTCGAAAGTTATCAACTGAAAGTGTTGGGAGCGATATAAGTTCTTTGAGAGGTAGTGACATGTCCAACACTGGGATTCCAAATTCATCTGTTGATGGCTCTCTTGACCTTCCTGCATCTGCCGAAGTATTACATGCCATGGGAACTCTTGGAAACTCAGATTCTCAGTTTTCTGGTGATACACAAATAGTTCTTCCATTGGACCAGCGTCATAAGATGAACAGGGTTCTTTTGACAATGCAGCGGAAACTAGTCACTGCAAAAACTGACATGGAGGATCTTATAGCAAGATTAAATCAAGAAATAGCAGTTAAAAATTATCTTATGACAAAGGTGTGTGGAAGCAGTTTGATATGCTTTCTGAGATAAATTTTGAAAGTTATCCTAATTTAAATAGTTTAGTATCAAATATATTTGATATATTTTCAGTATTCAGGGGCTATTGACAGAGATAGTTCATAGTTGTGAAGCTGAATTATTGATATTTCACTGGATTGGTTACCTTTTCTTTCAATAATGTACTTTGTTTGATCTACATTCAGATGAATTGTGTGCAAAACAGGAATTTTTGTTTGGTTAGCTTTTTGTTTTTTGTTTATATCTGTATTGCATTTTCTATTTTTTCTATCGTTTGGGTCAAGTATGTGTTGAACTGTGTCCATTCCAGCAAATTTTAACCAGAACCCTATATTCATTTCATTCCATTTTCTAATGGTTTGTCTTTGGGTGCTTAGTATCCCAATAGAAGTTGAATGAGCTTTATTCTTAGTAAAATATTAGCAATTTTGAGGTTGAATTAACAAATTGGAGAAGCTCAGGTTAAGGGTTTGGAAGTGGAACTTGGAAGCACCCAACAGAAAAGTAAAGAAAACCTGCAGCAGGCTATCCTGATTGAAAGAGAAAGGTTTACCCAAATGCAGTGGGAAATGGAAGAACTTCGACGGAAGTGTTTGGAGATGGAGTTGAAGTTGAATCCTGAGCAGGTAATGCATTTAACTCCTTTTTATTCTTGAAATTTATTCCTCTTTGTAACTGCCATAATGTGTGTACATGCACGATATTGATGCTTTGTACAGATATTTTTGCCAGTTAAGGTATATGATGAACTTGGCCTGATAAATTATGCATGGAGAGGTATTGCTTAAAACTGGTGATTGTATGTTTCTAGATGTTTGATGTTTTTGTTCAAATAAAAATCTAACACTCTGTCTCTCCCACACGCCCACAAGATAAAGCCAAAACTAATCTTGGATAGGAACATTATAGAAGCTGATTGTTGAAGTTGGATTCAAGGTTATTTGAGATTTTTTTTTGAAAAATTAACCGCCATTGCTTTCCCTTGGACAAGCATTGCAAATCTTTTCTGGGTGCCCTTTATCAACATACGATTTTCAGATTTTGAGGCAGTTTCTGCCCCTTAATAATAAAATATACTTATGAATGTTTAAGTATTCACTAATTAACAATAAACTTGAGACAGGTTGATAAGCAAATAACAGTGACAACCAACCAGTCTGACGCTGAGGAGAGAGATGCAATGCTGCAAGAGTTAAATGCTACTAAGGAACAGCTGAACAATATATCAAAGCAATATGAAAGGCCTAGAGGCAAAATCAAAAGCAGATATTAAAGTTCTTGTTAAAGAGGTCAAGTCTCTCAGGAAATCCCTAAAAGAACTGAAGCAGGAGGTTGGTCAATCACTGTCGGAAAATCTGAAGGCCGAGGTAACTGTCTGTACTAAAGCATTTGTTATATGTTTAAGTTTTTTTCTTTATACATTCAACTATTCAACAAAAAAACCCCTTAATATCTGTTGAAAATTTTCTTCTTTATTAAGGATTCTAGAGATATTAGGTGTAGTCAAATCAAATCATTGATTTAAATTTAAGTTCTTGCTAATCAGAAGTAATTCTTTGGATTTTGCAGGTACAACTAGAACAGGAAAGCAAACCATTAAGCATGTAAGAAATGCTAGAGAAAAGCTGCTCAATGAGTGTCAGCTTCTTCACAATCAACCTTCTCGGATGCTGGTGTGAATTTGTCTACAGATAATGATGAAGATTATTCCTCAACTGAAGATGCATTGGATTTGTTGCTACATCTGACGATAAAATCACTTGCCTACTTGCAGAGGTACCTTGTTTTTTGGTTTTTCAACAATGTAAAACGCTTGTCTCCTGAGTTGAATCTTTTAATACTTTTCAGTTATGTTCAGTTTGGGGAAATATTAGATTGAAAATAGAAGTTAGTTTTGCCTCTTTTTTGTACCCAAACTAATATTCTTAAAAGCTAGCCGAGAAAATTATAATACTTTCAACCATAAAGTAAAAAACATAAATGGATTCTCGACTTTTTTGCCCTCTGTCTATCTTCCTCTTCCAACTCTGTCCCCCACGCCCACCTCTTCTTTTTGTTAATTTTTTAAGGTTTGGTCTTCCATAACTTTTGCAACTAACTATTTTTCCCTGCACAAATTGAATTAGGTGCAACAATTAGCAAAGGAAGATGGCAGTGCCACTGGGGATATCGATAGCTTATGTGACAACCACTATGATACTAGAACAGATGATGAGTTAAGGAAGATCATAGCAGACATCTTCAACCAACAATGCTAAATTAAGAAAGCAGGTGAATTTTCTTCTACGGCATAGACTCAAATGTGATATTCATTTCAAAGAACAATGATAAGGAATTAAACAAGTCTTCAGAAAGATGAAGTGGGGTTTGAATATTGTAATTCTTTTATCTTAATAGAGTATGATAAGGCAACCCCACAGTGGTCCATCACAGTTCCCAGTAATCAATCACACGCCTGCTTTAATTGCATGATCTTAAACAATTATACTTAGTGAATTTTGTGGTTACACCTGTACCAGTAATTCAGAGAAATACCCTGTTTATTAACTGCTGTATTCTATTTTTTTTTAATCACTTGAATAACAAGGAGAAAGATGAAGCAAAAGCAAGGTTGGATGTTTCCCATATCCCATGTGGCCGGTGTAGAAAGATGATTTTCCGATGTATTGAGTTTCGATAGCACAAAGACGATCAAGACATGTATATATTGTTGTGGTTTGGTCATGATTGTGACGTATACAATCCTTTGAAGTTCATATTAAGTAGACATGTCAATCTTTTTCATATTTAATGAAAATTTTAATTTTTTATCGAATGAAAATAAAAATAAGTATTATATTAAGATTTTGAAAAAAAATATAAATATATTATATAACGAATATGAAGAAAAAAAAAAATAATAATATATTTAAATTTTTATTAAATATTAGAATAAAATAAATAATATAATACTTTAAATTCATATCTTATATATATTATGTTAATAATAATATTATTATTTTAAATTAATTAAAATTAATATATTTTAATTAAAAATATATATTAATATATGTTTATTGGAAATTAATAAATATACAAAAAAATTTTTTTTTTTTTTTAAAAAATTATGAATATAAAAATTATTCATCTATTTAGTATCCATAAAAATTAAATTAAATTTAAAATATTCATCACGGATAAATACATAAATAAATATAATATAAAAATTCAAAAATAAAGATAAAAAATATTCTATTTTATTCATACCCTATTCACTAACATCCCTGCTATAAGAGATAAGAGATATGAGGTGAATTCATATCCTATCCAATGACATTTAATCGACATCCATTGACATCTTTAATTAACATCCCTAATATAAGGGATACAAGGGGGAGGGGGGAGGATGGGTTATTTATGATTATCTCGTGCAGTTTCCTTGAATCTGTTGAGTCTCAAAAAATGGAAACGAATCATAGTTCATGGAAAGTAGTCAGAATGGAGAAACAGCATTTCTTCATTGATGCTTTGTTCACAATTTGTGGATGGAAACACAATTTCAAGCCTAGAAAAAAAGATAACAATAATCTCACAAGAAAAATGAATCATTCGAAATAAGCCTTGTGAAGGGCAGTGCTTTGCCAAACAATTAAGAGAGAGATAAGCCAGCAAAGCTGTTGCTCCTGCATCATCTTTCTCTGCAAATCAACCAGGAGATAAAAAAAAATCAGATAAAGCCAGAAATTTCATAGTTCAGAAACACACGGGTAAACATAAAAACACACCCCAACCCACTTTTAATGACAGGTAAATTCCACTTCAAGAAGTGCAACAAGATAATATATCAACTTGGCAAAATTGTCAAGCTAAGATTTATTATAAGCAACAATAAGTTAATATAGTAGCAACATTGTTGCAAATCCAGGGTAGCAAATTATTTGTGCCAGTGAAATTTCCAAAAATTATTGATTTTCGTCAGACAAATAAAGCGAGAATAGATTGATCAGTCTTCATCCATGTATGGACAAATTTACACATATACTGTTTTATTACACAAATCTAGCTTTAGATGATTTAATAATACCTTAATAACAGCCATCTATTTCACGTGGCTCCACAAGAATATAAAGTGGCTTTCCGTCAAGCCTACGTTGCCCCTGAAAAGGGATAACAATCATCAAAAGAATCAAATCCATGCACTTAATCATTTACTTTACCAGTAAAGTAAATGCAGCATTGGAGAAGCGGATAAGACAAAGAAGTTACAACCAGAAATAGCATAGGATTCTCTTTGAA
>NW_019168221.1:0-26277 GCF_002303985.1 Durio zibethinus
CAAGTGATTTAAAAAGTGAATATGTTTACCGAATCAGTTCAAATAATTAATGTCATTTCAAAATTATCAATTTCAAATCGTTTGTTTGGTCATATAAAAATTGTTTTTGATTATATATGTTTATTTGAAATAAAATAATAGTAATTTATTAATCTTTCAAAAATTAATAAGTAAGAGATTTAAAAAAATAAATTTGTTTACGAACCAGTTTAAATAGTTATGACTATTTGAATAATTGCATAATGAAAATTGTTATAACCTTTTGTTCTATCATAAAACAATTATTTTTGTTCATATAAGCTTATTCAAATAAAATAATACTAATATAAAAATATTCCAAAAATTAATAATTAAGAGATTTAAAAAAAAATTTGTTTGCCAAACTAGTTCAAATAATTAAGACTATATGAACAATTATCTATTTCAAATTGTTTTTTTTTGTCATAAAGCAATTTTTTCAATTCATAAGAATAAAATAAAATGAATTTATTAATATTTCAAAAATTAATATGTAAGAGATTTAAAAAATAATTCTGTTTGCCTAACTAGTTCAAATAATTATGACTATTTGAGCAATTATCTATTTCAAATCACTATGACCTTTTGTTTTGTCATAAAACAAATGTTTTTGTCCATATAAGTTTGTTCAAAATAAAATAAAACTAATCTATTAATATTTCAAAAATTAATAATAGATTTAAAAAATAAATATGTTTATCAAACCAGTTCAAAAAGTTATGACTATTTGAGCAATTATTTATTTCAAATTGTTATTATTTTTTCTTTTGTTACAAAACAATAATTTATGTTCATAAAAACTTATTCAAATTAAAATAATACTATTTTATTAATATTTCGACAATTAATAAGTAAAAAATTTTAAAAATAAATATGTTTACTGAACTAGATCAAATATCATGATTATTTGTATAAGTATTTATTTCAATCATTATGACCTTTTGTTTTGTCATAAAAAAATTATTTTAGTTCATATCAGCCTATTCAAATAAAATATAATAAGTTATTAATATTCTAAAAATTAATAATTAAGAGATTTAAAAAATGAATCTATTTATCGAACAAGTTTAAATAATTATGATATTTGAACAATTATCTATTTGAAATTGCTATAACCTTTTGTTTTGTCACCAAATGATCTTTTCTGTTCATATAAGCTTATTTCGAATAAAATAATACAATTTATTAATATTAAGACAATTAATAGGTAAAAGATTTAAAAAATAAATTTGTTTACCAAACAAGTTCAAATCTTTATAACTAATTGAACAATTATTTATTTCAAATTGTTATGACTTTTAGTTTTGTCATAAAACAATTATTTCTATTCATACAAGCTTATTCAATTAAAATAATATTAATATATAAATATTTTCAAAATAATAATAATTAGTTTATTGAATTGGTTCAAATAATTTTGTCATTTGAACAATTATCTATTTTAAATTGTTACAACTTTTGTTTTGTTATAAAATAATTGTTTTTCATATACAAGCCTATTCAAATAAAATAATATTAATTTATTAATATTTCAAAAATTAAAAAGTAAGAGATTTAAAAAATAAATCTATTTACCAAACCAACTCTATTTGAACATTATCTATTTCAAATTGTTATAACCTTTTGTTTTGTCATAAAATAATTGTTGTAGTTCATATAAACTTATTCAGAATAAAATAATACTAATTTATAATATTCCAAAAATTAACAACTAAGAGATTTAAAAAATTAATTTGTTTATCAAGCAATTTAAACAATTAAGACTATATGAACAATATCTATTTCAAATCATTAAGACCTTTTGTTTTGTCATAAAATAATTGTTTTAGTTCATACAATTATTCAAAATAAAATAATAATAATTTATTAATGTTTTAAAAATTAATAAGTGATTTAAAAAGTAAACTATTTACCGAATTAGTTCAAATAATTATAGCCATTGCCAACAATTATCTATTTCAAATCGGTATTAACCTTTTTTTGGTCATATTAACAGTTATATTTGAAAATTCAAGCTTATTTGGAATAAAATATACTACTTTATTAATCTTTCAAAAATTAATAACTAAGAGATTTAAAAAATAACCTATTTACCGAACTATCTCAAATAGTTTAAACTATTTGAAACAATTATAAACTTTAAATCCTTATAACCTTTTGTATGTTATAAACAATTATTTTTGTTCATACAAGCTTATTCGAAATAAAATAATACTAATCTAACAATATTCCAAAATTAATAACTAAGAGAATTTAAAAAAATTTGTTTGCCGAATTAAGTTCAAATATTTAAGACTATAATGAACAATTATCTATTTCAAATTGTTATGACCTTTTATTTTGTCATAAAAATATTTTTTTGAATTCATATTAGCTTATTTGAATAAATAAAATGAATTTATTAATATTTCAAAATTTAATAAGTGATTTAAAAAATAATTTTATTTACCTAACTAGTTCAAATAATTATGACTATTTAAACAATTATCTATTTCAAATCATTATGACCTTTTATTTTGTCATAAAGCAAATGTTTTGTTCATATAAGTTTGTTTCGAAATAAAGTAATACATTCTATTAATATTTCAAATATTAATCAAGAGATTTAAAAATAAATCTATTATCAACTAGTTTAAATAGTTAAGACTATTTGAGCAATCATTATTTCAAATCATTATGACTTTTTTGTTTTATTATAAAACAATTGTTTTTGTTTATACAAGCTTACTTAGATTAAAACAATACTAATTTATTAATATTTTAACAATTAATAAGTAAAATTTTAAAAATAATATGTTTGTCGAACTAAATAAATAATCATGATTATTTGAATAATTATTTATTTCAAATCGTTATGACTTTTTGTTTTGTCATAAAAGAATTGTTCCAGTTCATATAAGCTTATTGGGAATAAAATAATACTAATTTATTAATAATCCAAAATTAATAATAAAAGATTTAAAAAATTAATCTGTTTACTGAACATGTTCAAATAATTATGACTATTTGAACAATTATCTATTTGAAATCGCTATAACCTTTTGTTTTGTTATAAAAAAATTTTTTTGTTCATACAAGCTTATTTAAAAAAAATAATACAAATTTATTAATATTAAGACAATTAATAAGTAAAAGATTTAAAAAATAAATTTGTTTACTGAATAAGTTCAAATCATTATAACTATATGTGCGATTATTTATTTCAAATTGTTATGACTTTTTGTTTTGTCATAAAATAATTGTTTCTATTCATACAAGTTTATTCA
This sequence comes from Durio zibethinus, assembly GCF_002303985.1. The sequence continues at coordinate 3,285 of NW_019168221.1, forward strand.
GATTAAAATAATACTAATTTATTAATATTTCAACAATTAATAAGTAAAAGATTTTAAAAAAAATAAATATGTTTATTAGTAAAAGTTCAAAATAGTCATGACTATTTGAATAATTATCTATTTCAAATCATAATGACTTTTTTTCTTTTGTAATAAAACAATTGTTTCAGTTCATGTAAGTTTGCTTGAACTAAAATAATACTAATTTACTAATATTCTGAAAATTAATGAGTAAAAGAATTAAAAAAAGAATCTATTTACTAAAAAGTTCAATTAGTTTTGATTATCTAAATAATTATCTATTTCAAAACATTATGACTTTTTGTTTTATCGTAAAACAATTGGTTCTGTTCATGCAAGCTTATTTCGAATAAAATAATTTAAATTTACTAATATTCCAAAATTAGTAAGTAAAAATTTTAAAAATAAATCTATTTTCTGAACACATTCAAATAGTTATGATTATTTGAACAATAATCTATTTCAAATCATTATGACTTTTTGTTTTGTCATAAACCCATTGATTTTGTTCACAAAAGCTTATTTGAAATAAAATAATACTAATTTATTAAACTTCCAAAAAATTAATAAGTAAAAGATTTAAAAAATAAATTTATTTACCGAGCGAGTTTCAAATAGTTATGATTATTCAAACAATTATTTATTTCAAATTATTATAATCTTTTGTTTTGTCATAAAATAATTGTTTCTATTCATACAAGTTTATTTGAAATAAAATAATACTAATTTATTAATGTTTTAAAAATTAATAATTTTGAGATTTAAAAAATAAATCTATTTACCGAATAAATTTAAATAGTCATGTCCATTTGAACTATTATCTATTTGAAATTGTTATGACATTTTATTTTGTCATAAAACAATTGTTTTTATTCATGCAAAATTATTCAAAATAAAATAATACTAATTTATTAATATTTCAAAAATTAATAAGAGATTTAAAAACTAAATTTGTATACAAAATTAGTTAAAATAGTTATGACTATTTGAACAATTATCTATCTCAAATCATTAGGATCTTTGTTTTGTCATAAAACAATTGTTTCTATTCATACAAGCTTATTCAGAGTAAAATATTGCTAAACTAATAATATTTTAAAAATTAATAAGTAAGAGATTTAAAAAATCAATGTGTTTACTAAACAATTGAAATAGTTAAGACTATTAGAATAATTACCTATTTCAAATCATTCTGACTTTTGTTTAATCATAAAATAATTGTTCAGTTCATACATGCTTTATTGAAATAAAATAATGCTTTTGTATTAACATTCAAAAAATTAATTAAGCCAAGGAAGTTCAAAGAAAATAAATCTGTTTATCAAACAAATTCAAATACTACTAACTATTTGAATAATTAACTATTTAAAACTGTTATAACCTTTTGTTTTATGCATAAAACATTTGTTTTTAATTCCACCAAAGCCATACCAAAACTAACATAGATTTACTTTATTAAAGTTTTCAAAATTCGAAGAAGTGAAAGATTTAAAAAATAAATCAGTTTTATTGAAGCAGTTCAATATATTATTGCTCATTTGAACATATCTATTTATCAAAATCTTTATGAAATCTTTTGTTATGTCATAAAACAATTGTTTTTTTTATCATACAACCTATACCGAATAAAATGATGGCTAATGTTATTAATATTATCAAAAATTAATAAGTAGGAGATTTAAAAATAAATATGCTTACAGAACTAAGTTCAAATAGTTATGACTATTTGAACAATTATATATTTCAAATCATTATAACCTTTTGTTTTGTCATAAAACAATTATTTATGTTCATACAAGCTTATTCGGAATACAATAATACTAATCTAATAATATTATGAAAATTAATAACTAAGAGATTTAAAAAACAAATTTTTTTACCAAACCAATTCAAATAGTTAAGGCTATATGAATAATTATCTATTTCAAACCATTATGACCTTTTGTTTCATCTTAAAAAATGTTTTTGCTCATAAAAGTTTGTTCAAAATAAAATAATATTAATTTATTGATATTTTAAAAACTAATAAGAGATTTAAAAAGTAAATCTATTTACCAAATCAATTCAAATAGTTATAACAATGTGAACAGTTATTTATTTCAAATCATTATAACCATTTGTTTTGTCATAAAATAATTTTTTCTATTGATACTATCTTATTCGAAATAAAGTAATGCTAATTTGTTAATATCCTAAAAATTAACAAGTAACGGATTTAAAAAATGAATTTGTTGGCCTGACCAATACAAATAGTTATAATTGTTTGAACAACTATCTATTTCAAAGTGTTATAACCTTTTGTTTGTTACAAAACAATTGTTTTGTTCGTACAAGCTGACTTGGAATAACATAAATCTAATTTATTAATATTTCAAAAATTAATAAGTAAAGATTTAAACTAAATTTGTTTATCGATTAAGTTCAAATAGTTATGACTCTTTGAACAATTATTTATTTCAAATTACTATAACCTTTTGTTTTGTCACAAAATAACTTTTTCTATTCATACAAGCTTATTTCAATTAAAATAATACAAATTTATTAATATTTAGACAACTAATTAGTAAAAGATTTAAAAAATAAATTTGTTTATCAAATAAGTTTAAATAGCTTTGACTATTTGAACAATTATTTATTTCAAATCGCTATGATTTTTTGTTTTGTCATAAAACTATTATTTTTGTTCATACAAGCTTATTCGGATTAAAATAATATTAATTTATTAAAATTTTGCCAATTAATAAGTAAAAGATTTTAAAAATAAATATGTTGACCGAATAAGTTCTAATACTTATAACTACTTGAATAATTATTGATTTCAAATGTTATGACCTTTTGTTTCATCATTAAACAATTGTATCAATTCATATAGGCTTATTCAAAATAAAATAATTCTAATTTATTAATATTCAAAAATTAATGAGTTAGAGATTTAAAATATAAATCTATTTACTGAACAAGCTCAAATAGTTATGACTGTTTGAATAATTATTTATTTCAAATAGTTATGATATTTTATTTTGTCATAAAACAATTGTTTCTATTCATACAAGTTTATTTGAAATAAAATAATACTAATTTATTAATATTCTAAAAATTAATAGGTAGGAGACTTAAAAAATAAATATGTTTACCAAATAAATTCAAATAGTCATGTTCGTTTGAAAAATTATCTATTTCAAATCGTTATGACCTTTTGTTTTGTCGTAAAACAATTGTTTCTGTTCATACAGAATTATTTAGCATAAAATAATGCTGATTCATTAAGATTTTGAAAATTAATAAGAGTATTAAAAACTAAATCTGTTTATGGAATTAGTTCAAATAGTTATGACTTTTTGAACAATTATATATCTCAAATCATTATGATCTTTATTTTGTCATAGAACAATTGTTTCTTTTCATATAAGCCTATCCAGATTAAGATAATACTAATTTAATAATAAAAAATAAATGAGTTTTGCCAAACTATCAAACAAGCTCAAATAGATATGGTCATCTCAACAATTATCTATTTCAAATTGTTATTACTTTTTGTTTAGTAATTTAAGAATTTTTTTTATCGTACACGGTTGTTCAAAATAAAATAACACTAATTGATTAATCTTTCAAAAATTAATAAGTAAGAGATTTAAAAAATAAATTTGTTTATCGAACCAGTTCAAATAGTTATGACTATTTGAACAATTGTATACTTCAAATCAATTATTTAATAAAATATACCTTTTGTTCTATCATAAAACAATTATTTATGTTTATACAAGCTTATTTGAAATAAAATAATAGTAATCTAATAATATTCTGAAAATTAATAACTAAGAGATTTAAAAATTAAATTGGTTTGCCGAACCAGTTTAAATAGTTAAGACTATATGAATAATTATCTATTTCAAATCGTTATGAACTTTTCTTTTGTCATAAAACAATTTTTTCAATTCATACTAGCTTATTCAGAATAAAGTAAAATGAATTTATTAATATTTCAAAAATTAATAAGTAAGAGATTTAAAAAATAATTCTATTTACCTAACCAATTCTAATAATTATGACTATTTGAACATTATCAATTTGAAATCATTATCACCTATGGTATAAAACAAATGTTTTTATTCATATAAGTTTGTTTGGAATAAAATAATGCTAATATATTAATATTACAAAAATTAATAAGAGATTTAAAAAATAAATCTTTTTATCAAACATGTTCAACAATTATCTATTTTAAATTGTTATGACCTTTTGTTTTGTCATAAACAATTGTTTTAGTTCATAAAAGCCTATCTAAAATAAAATCAAGTTGTATTAATATTTTAAAAGTTAATAAGTAAGAGATTTAAAAAATAAATCAGTTTACTGAATCAGTTCAAATAATTATGGCCATTTAAACAACTATCTATTTCAAATTGTTGTTATCTTTTGTTTTCTCATAAAACAATTCCTTTTCAATATAGAAGCTTATTCGAAATAAAATAATACTAATTTACTAATATTTCAAGAATTAATAAAAGATTTAAAAAATAAAATCTATTTACCAAACCAGTTCAAATAGTTATGACTATTGAAACAATTCTCTATTTCAAATTGTTATAACCTTTTGTTCTATCATAAAACAATTGTTTTGTGTTTATATAAGCTTATTTGAAATAAAATAATACTAATTTAGTAATATTCTAAAAATTAATAATTAAGAGATTTAAAAAATAAATCCATTTGCTGAACTAGTTCAAATAGTTAAACTATATGAAAATTTATTTATTTCAAATTATTATGACCTTTTGTTTTGTCATAAAACAATTGCTTTTTCTTAATATAAGTTTGTTTAAAATAAAATAATACTAAGTTATTAATATTTTAGAAAATTAATTAGTAAGATATTTAAAAAGTAAATCTATTTGCTAAGCCATTTCAAATAGTTTTGACTATTTGAATAATTATCTATTTTAAAATCATTATAACTTTTTGTTTTGTCATCAAACAATTGGTCCTATTCATACTATTTTATATAGAATAAAATAATACTAATTTAATAATATTTCAAAACTTAATAACCAGGAAAATTCAAAAAATAAATATAATTGTCAAACCAGTTCAAATAGTTAAAACTATATGAACGATTATTTATTCCAAACTGTTATGACCTTTTTCTTTTGTCATTAACCAATTGTTTTATTTATACAAGCTTATTTTGATTAAAATAATGCTAATTTAATAATATTTCAAAAATTAATAAGTAAGAGATTTAAAAAATAAATTTATTTATTGAATCAGTTCAAATGGTTAAGATTATTAGAACAATTATCTATTTGAAATCGTTCTGATCTTTTGTTTAGTCATAAAACAATTGTTTCAATTCATACAAACTTATTCAGAATAAATTAATACTAATTTATTAACATTCAAAAAATTAATAAGAAATAGATTTAAAAAGATAAATCTATTTACCAAACAAGTTCGAATAATTATTACTATTTTAACAAATGTTAATTTAAATCGTTATAACTTTTTGATTTCTTATAAAACATTTGTTTCAATTAATACAAGCTTAGATGGATTAAAATAATACTAATTTATTAATACTTACTAAAATAATAAGTAAGAAACTTAAAAAATAAATCAGTTTATTGAATTAGTTAAAATAATTATAGCCATTTGAACGATTATCTATTTCAAATTATTATGACTTTTTGTTTTGTCATAAAACAATTATTTTTTTATCACATAAGCTTATTCAAAATAAAATGATATTAATTTATTAATATTTCAAAAATTAATAAGTAAGAGATTTAAAAAATAAATATGTTTATCGAATTAGTTCAAATAGTTATGACTATTTAAACAATTATTAATCTCAAATCGTTAAGATTTATGTTTTATCATAAAATAATTGTTTTTGATCATAGAAACTTATTTCGTTAAAAATAATACTAATCTAATAATATTTCAAAATTTAATAAGTAAGAGATTTAAAAAAATAAATGTGTTTGTCGAGTCAATTTGAATAGTTAAAACTATTAGAATAATTATCTATTTTAAATCATTCTGACCTTTTGTTTTGTCATAAAATATTTGTTTCATATTTTACAAGTTTATTCGGAATAAAATAATCAAAATTTATTAACATTCAGAAAATTAAAAAGGAAATGATTTGAAAAAATAAAATTTGCTTACCAAACAAGTTCAAATAGTGATGACTATTTAAACTATTATTTATTTAAAATCATTATGACCAGTTGTTTTGACATAAAACATTTGTTTTAGTTCATAAAAGCTTATCCAAAATAAAATAATACTAATTTCTTAATAATTCAAAAATTAATAAGCAAGAGTTTAAAATAAATTTGTTTACCGAACAAATTCAAATAATTATGACTATTTGAACAATTGTATATTTAAAATCATTATGACCTTTTGTTTTGTCATAAAATAATTGTTTGAATTCATACAAGCTTAGTTAAAATAAAATAATACTAATTTATTAATATTTCAATAATTAATAAGTAAGTGATTTAAAAGTAAATTTGTTTACCGAATCAAGTCAAATAATTATGGCCATTTCAACAATTATCTATTTCAAATCATTATTACCTTTTATTTGGTCATATAACAATTGTTTTTAATCATATATGTTTATTCAAAATAAAATAATAGTAATTTATTAATCTTTCAAAAATTAATAAGTAAGAGATTTAAAAAAATAAATATATTTACCAAACTGGTTTAAATAGTTATGACTATTTAAACAATTTTATACTTCAAATCGTTATAACCTTTTGTTCTATCATAAAACAATTATTTCTATTCATACAAGGTTATTTGAAATAAAATAATACTAATATAAAAATATTCCAAAAATTAATAACTAAGAGATTTAAGAAAGAAATTTGTTTGTCAAACTAGTACAAATAGTTAGACTATATGAACAATTATCTATTTCAAATTGTTTTTGTTTTGTCATAAAACAATTTTTCACTTCAATACTAGCTTATTCGGAATAAAATAAAATAAATTTATAACATTTCAAAAATTAATATGTAAGAGACTTAAAAATAATTCTATTTACCTAACCAGTTCAAATAATTATGACTATTTGACAATTATTTATTTCAAAATTACTATGACCTTTTGTTTTGTTATAAAACAAATGTTTTTTATTCATATAAGTTTGTTCAGAATAAAATATACTAATCATTAAATATTTCAAAAATTAATAATGGATTTTAAAATAAATTTGTTTATAAAACTAGTTTAAAAAGTTATGACTATTTGAATAATTATTTATTTAAAATTGTTACAATTTTTTGTTCTATTACAAACAATAATTTCTATTCATAAAAATTTATTCATATTAAAATAATACTAATTTATTAATATTTCGACATTAATAAGTAAAATTTAAAAAATAAATCATTTACCAAACTAGATCAATAGTTATGACTATTTGAATAAGTATTTATTTCAAATCATTATAACCTTTGTTTTATTATAAAAAAATTATTTTAGTTCATATAAGCTTATTAGAAATAAAATAATACTAAGTTATAATATTTTGAAAATTAATAATTAAGAGATTTAAAAAATGAATCTATTTACTGAACAAGTTTAAATAATTATGACTATTTGAATAATTATCATTTTGAAATTGCTATAACTTTTTGTTTTGTCACCAAATGATTTTTTCTATTCATACAAGCTTATTACGAATAAAATAATACAATTTATTAATATTAAGACAATTAATAGGTAAAAGATTTAAAAAATAAATTTGTTTACTAAACAAGTTCAAATCCTTATGACTAATTGAACAATTATTTATTTCAAATTGTTATGACTTTTTGTTTTGTCATAAAATAATTGTTTCTAATCATACAAGCTTATTCATATTAAAATAATATTAATTTATAAATATTTCAATAGCTAATAAGTAAAAGATTTAAAAAATAAATATGTTTATTGAACAAGTTCAAATAGTCTTGTCTATTTGAATAATTATCTATTTCAAATCATTGTGACCTTTTGTTTTGTAATAAAACAATTGTTTCAGTTCATATAAGCTTATTTGAAATAAAATAATACTAATTCATGAATATTCTAAAATTAATGAGCAAGAGAATTAAAAAATTAATTTGTTTATCGAACATTTCCAAATAGTTATGACTATCTAAACAATTATCTATTTCAAAACATTGTGACCTTTTGTTTTGTCATAAAACAATTGGTTCTATTTATACAAGCTTATTTCGAATAAAATAATATAAATTTATTAATATTCCAAAATTTAATAAGTAAAATTTTAAAAAATAAATATGTTTTCTTAACACATTTAAATAGTTATGACTATTTGAACAATTATCTATTTCAAATCGTTATGACCTTTCGTTTTGTGATAAATCAATTATTTATATTTATAAAAGCTTATTTAGAATAAAATAATTCTTATTTATTAAAATTTCAAAAATTAATAAATAAAAATTTTAAAAAATAAATCTGTTTACCGAGCGAGTTTAAATAGTTATGACTCTTTGAACAATTATTTATTTCAAATGTTACGATATTTTTGTTTTGTCATAAAACAATTGTTTCTATTCATATAATTTTATTTGAAAGAAAATAATACTAATTTATTAATATTCTAAAAATTAATGAATTGGAGATTTAAAAATAAATCTATGCACCAAAGAAGTTCAAATAGTCATGTCCATTTGAGTTATTATCTATTTCAAATAGTTATGATATTTTGTTTTGTCGTAAAACAATTATTTCTATTTATACAAAATTATTAAGAATAAAATAGTACTAATTTATTAATATTTTAAAAATTAATGAGAGATTTAAAAACTAAATTTATTTATCAAACCAGTTTAAATAGTTATGACTATTTCAATAATTATCTATCTCAAATCATTATGATCTTTGTTTTGTCATAAAACAATTGTTTCTATTCATACAAGCTTATTCAAATTAAAATATTACGAAATTAATAATATTCTAAAAATTAATAAGTAAGAGATTTAAAAAATAAATGTGTTTGTTGAACAGGTTTAAATAGTTAAGACTATTAGAACAATTATCTATTTCAAATCATTTTGACCTTTTGTTTAGTCTTAAAATAATTTTTTCAGTTCATACATGGTCATTCGAAATAAAATAATATTAATTTATTATTATTCAAAAAATTAATAAACAAGAAATTTAAAAAAATAAATTTGTTTACTAAACAAGTTTAAATAGTTATGACTATTTGAACAATTATCTATTTATAAGAAGTATAACCTTTTGTTTTATCATAAAACGATTGTTTCAATTCATAAAAGCATATCCGAAATAAAATAATATTACTTTATTAATATTTCAAAAATTAAAAAGTTAAAGATTTAAAAAATAAGTCAATTAATTGAATCGCTTCAAATAATTATTGCCATTTAAACAATTATCTATTTTAAATTGTTACGAACTTTTCTTTTGTCATAAAATAATTTTTTTTCATCATACAAGCCTATTCGGAGTAAAGTAATATTAATTTATTGATATTTCAAAAATTAATAAGTAAGAGATTTCAAAAATAAATTTATTTACTGAACCAGTTTTTATATGAACAATTATCTATTTCCAATCATTATAACCTTTTATTCTATTATAAAATAATTGTTTCAGCTCATATAAGCTTTTTTGGAATAAAATAATACTAATTTAATAATATTCCAAAAATTGATAACTAACAGATGTAAAAAATAAATCTATTTGCCAAAGCAGTTCAAACAATTAAGACTATATGAACAATTATCTGTTTATAAAAAATTATGGCTTTTTGTTTCATTGTATAACAATTGATTTTTATCATTCAAGCCTATTTGAAATAAAATAATACTAATTTGTTAACCTTTCAAAAATTAATAAGTAAGAGATTTAAAAAATAAATCTGTTTAGTAAACTAATTCAAATATATAACTATTTGAACAATTGTAAACTTCAAATCATTATATCCTTTTGTTCTATCACAAAACAATTATTTTTGTTCATACAAGCTTATTCAAAATAAAATAATACTAATCTAATAATATTTCAAAAATTAATAACTAAGAGAATTAAAAAATAAATTTGTTTGCCGAACCAGTTCAAACATTTAAGACTATATGAACAATTATCTATTTCAAATCATCATGACCTTTTGTTTTGTCATAAAATAAGTTTTTCTCAATTCATACTAACTTATTTGGAATAAAATAAAATGAATTTATTAATATTTCAAAAATTAATAAGAGATTTAAAAATAATTTTATTTACCTAACCAGTTTAAATAATTATGACTATTTGAATGATTATCTATTTCAAATTGTTATGACCTTTTGTCTTGTCATAAAACAAATGTTTTTGTTTATATAAGTTTGTTTGGAATAAAGTAATACTAATATATTAATATTCAAAAATTAGTAAGAGATTTTAAAAATAAACCTATTTATCAAATGAGTTCAAATAGTTATGACTATTTGAGCAATTATTTATTTCAAATCGTTATGACTTTTTGTTTTGTTATAAAATAGTTGTTTCCATTCATATCAGCCTATCCAGATTAAAATAATACTAATTTATTAATATTTCACCAATTAATAAGTAAAAAAAGTAAAAAATAATTATGTTTACTAAACCAGATCAAATAGTCATGACTATTTGAATAATTATTTATTTCAAATCATTATGACCTTTTGTTTTGTCATAAAAATTTATTTCAGTTCATATAAACTTATTCTAAATAAAATAATACTAAGTTATTAATATTACAAAAATTAATAATTAAGAGATTTAAAAAATGAATCCATTTGTCGAACAAGTTTGAATAATTATGACTATTTCAACAATTATCTTTTTGAAATTGCTATAACCTTTTGTTTTGTCATAAAATGATTTTTTCTATTCATACAAGCTTATTTTGAATAAAATAATACAAATTTATTAATATAAAGAAAATTAATTAGTAAAACATTTAAAAAATAAATTTGTTTATCGAACAAGTTCAAATTTTATGACTATTTGAACAATTATTTACTTCAAATTCTTATGACTTCTTATTTTGTCATAAAACAATTGTTTTTGTTCATACAAGGTTATTCAAATTACAATAATGTTAATTTATTAATATTTTGACAATTAATAAGTAAAAGATTTAAGAAATAAATATGTTTTTTGAACAAGTTCAAATAGTCCTGACTATTTGAATAATTATCTATTTTAAATCATTGTGACCTTTTGTTTTGTAATAAAACAATTGTTTCAATTCATATAAGCTTATTTGAAATAAAATAATACTAATTTATTAATATTCAAAAAATTAATGAGTAAGAGAATTAAAAAATGAATATGTTTACAGAACATGTTCAAATAGTTATGACTATCTAAATAATTATCTATTTCAAAACATTAGGACATTTTGTTTTGTCATAAAAAAATTTGTTCTATTCATGCAAGCTTATTTTGAATAAAATAATATAAATTTATTAATATTTTGAAAAATTAATAAGTAAAAATTTTAAAAATAAATATGTTTTCTAAACACGTTTAAATAGTTATGAATATTTGAACAATTATCTATTTCAAATCATTATGACCTTTTGTTTTGTCATAAACCAATTGTTTCTATTCATAAAAACTTATTTAGAATAAAATAATACTAATTTATTAAAATTTCAAAAATTAGTAAGTAAAAGATTTAACAAAATAAATCTGTTTACTAAACGAGTTCAACTGTTTATGACTATTTGAACAATTACTTATTCCAAATCACTATGATCTTTTATTTTGTGATAAAACAATTGTTTCTATTCATATAAGTTTATTCCAAAAGAAAATAATGCTAATTTATTAATATTCTAAAAAATTTATAAGTTGAAGATTTAAAAAATAAATTTGTTCACCAAACAAGTTCAAATAGTCATATCCATTTGAGCTATTACCTATTTCAAATCATTATGACATTATATTTTGTTGTAAAACAATTGTTTCTATTCATACAAAATTATTCAAAATAAAATAATACCAATTTATTAATATTTTGAAAATTGATAAGAGATTTAAAAACTAAATTTTTTTATTGTGCCAGTTCCAATAGTTATGATTATTTGAACAATTATCTATCTCAAATCGTTATAATATTTGTTTTGTCATAAAACAATTGTTTATATTCATGCAAGCTTATTCAGAGTAAAATATTGCTAATTTGATAGTATTCTAAAAATTAATAAGTAAGAGATTTAAAAAATAAATGTGTTTGCCGAACTAGTTCAAATAATTAAGACTATTAGAATAATTATCAATTTCAAATCGTTCTAACCTTTTGTTTAGTCATAAAATAATTTTGTCAATTCATACATGCTTATTCAAAAAAAAAATAATACTAATTTATTAACATTCAAAAAATTAATAAACTACAAATTTTAAAAAATAAATCTATTTGCCTAACAAGTTCAAATAGTTATGGCTATTTGAACAATTACCTATTTAAAATAAATATGACCTTTTCTTTTATCATAAAACAATTGTTTCAATTCATAAAAGCTTATCTGAAATAAAATAATATTACTTTATTAATATTTCAAAAATTGATAAGTTAGAGATTTAAATAATATGTCAATTTATCGAATTGGTTCAAATAATTTTGGCCATTTGAACAATTATCTATTTCAATTCATTACAAACTTTTGTTTTGTTATAAAACAATTGTTTTCTATCATATAAGCCTATTCAAAATAAAATAATATTAATTTATTAATATTTCAAAAATTAATAAATAGATTTAAAAAATAAATTTGTTTACCAAACCAGTTCCTATTTGAACAATTATCAATTTCAAATTGTTATAACTTTTTGTTCTGTTATAAAATAATTGTTTTAGTTCATATAAACTTATTCAAAATAAAATAATACTAATTTAATAATATTCCAAAAATTAATAACTAAGAGATTTAAAAAATTAATCTGTTTGTCGAAGCAGTTGAAACAGTTAAGACTATATGACCAATTATCTATTTCAAATTGTTATGACCTTTTGTTTTGTCATAAAACAATTGTTTCAGTTCATACAAACTTATTCAAAATACAATAATAATAATTTATTAATATTCTGAAAAGTAAAAAGTAAGTGATTTAAAAAATAAATTTGTTTACCTAATAAGTTTAAATAATTATGGCCATGCCAATAATTAACTATTTCAAATAGTTATTACCTTTTGTTTGGTCATATAACAATTGTATTTGAACATTCAAGCTTATTCAAAATAAAATAATACTAATTAATCTTTCAAAAATTAATATGTAAAAGATTTAAAAAAATAAATCTATTTACCGAACTAGTTCAAATAGTTATGACTATTTGAACAATTGTAAACTTCAAAACCTTATAACCTTTTGTACTATCATAAAACAATTATTTTTGTTCATATAAGCTTATTCGAAATAAAATAATACTAATATAATAATATTCCAATAATTAATAATGAAAAGAATTAAAAAATAAATTTGACTGTTGAACTAGTTCAAATATTTAAAACTATATGAACAATTATCTATTTCAAATCATTATGACCTTTTGTTTTGTCATAAAATAAGTTTTTTTGAATTTATACTAGCTTATTTGGAATAACATAAAATGAATTTACTAATATTTCAAAAATTAATATGTAAGAGATTTTAAAAATAATTTTGTTTACCTAACCAGTCCAAAATAATTATGACTATTTGAACAATTATCTATTTCAAATCATTATGACTGTTTGTTTTATCATAAAATAAATGTTTTTGTTCATATAAGTTTGTTCGAAAAAAAGTAATACTAATCTATTAATATTTCTAATATTAATAAGAGATTTAAAAAATAAATCTATTTATCAAACTAGTTTAAATAGTTATGACTATATGAGCAATTACTTATTTCAAATCGTTATGACTTTTTGTTTTGTTATAAAACAATTGTTTATGTTCATACAAGCTTATTTAGACTAAAAAAATAGTAATTTATTAATATTTCAATAATTAATAAGTAACAATTTTAAAAAATAAATATGTTTTCCAAACTAGATCAAATAATCATGATTATTTAAATAATTATTTATTTCAAATCGTTATGACCATTTGTTTTTCATAAAAAATTGTTTCAGTTCATATAAGCTTATTGGGAATAAAATAATACTAATTTATTAATAATCCAAAAATTAATAATAAAGAGATTTAAAAAATGAATCATTTACTGAACAAGTTTAAATAATTATGACTGTTTGAACAATTATATATTTGAAATCGCTATAACCTTTTGTTTTGTTATAAAAGAATTTTTTTCTATTCATACAAGCTCATTTCAAATAAAATAATAAAAATTTATTAATATTAAGACAATTAATAAGTAAAAGATTTAAAAAATAAATATGTTTACTGAATAAGTTCAAATCATTCTGACTATTTGTGCAATTATTTATTTCAACTTGTTATGACTTTTTGTTTTGTAATAAAACAATTGTTTCTATTCATACAAGTTTATTCATATTAGAATAATACTAATTTATTAATATTTTGACAATTTATAAGCAAATGATTTTAAAAAATAAATATGCTTACTAAACAAGTTCAAATATCATGACTATTTGAATAATTATCTATTTCAAATCACAATGACCTTTTCTTTTGTAATAAAACAATTGTTTTAGTTCTTATAAGTTTGTTTAAACTAAAATAATACTAATTTATTAATATTTTAAAAATTAATAAGTAAGAGAAATAAAAAATGAATCTATTTACTGAATAAGTTCAAATGGTTATAACTAGCTAAACAATTATTTATTTCAAAACATTATGACCTTTTTGTTTTGACATAAAACAATTGATTCTGTTCAATCAAGCTTATTTTGAATAAAATAATTTAAATTTATTAATATTCCAAAAATTAATAAGTAAAAATTTTAAAAATAAATTTGTTTTTGAACACGTTCAAATAGTTATGACTATTTGAACAATTATCTATTTCAAATCATTATGACCTTTTGTTTTGTCATAAACCCATTGTTTTTGTTCATAAAAGCTTAATTGGAATAAAATAATACTAATTTATTAAAATTCCAAAAATTAATAAGTAAAAGATTTAAAAAATAAATTTGTTTACCAAGCAAGTTCAAATAGTTATGACTATTTAAATAATTATTTATTTCAAATTGTTATAACCTTTTGTTTGTCATAAAACAATTGTTTCTATTCATACAAGTTTATTTGAAATAAAATAATACTAATTTATTAATATTCTAAAAATTAATAATTTGGAGATTTAAAAAATAAATCTGTTTACCAAATAAGTTTAAACAATCATGTCCAATTAATCTATTATCTATTTCAAATCGTTATGATGTTTTATTTTATCATAAAACAATTGTTTTGATTCATGCAAAATTATTCAAAATAAAATAATACTAATTTATTAATATTTCAAAAATTAAAAAGAGATTAAAAACTAAATTTGTTTACAAAATTATTTCAATTAGTTATGACTATTTGATCAATTATCTATCTCAAATTACTATGATCTTCATTTTGTCATAAAACAATTGTTTCTATTCATACAAGCTTATTCAGAGTAAAATATCATAAACAAAACTTTTTTTCGTACAAGCTTATTTGGTTTAAAATAATACAAATTTAATAATGTTTCAAAAATTAATAAGTAAGAGATTTAAAAAATATATTTATTTACCAAACCAATTCATAGGTTAAGACTATTAAAACAATTATCTATTTCAAATCGTTTTGCCCTTTTGTTTAGTCATAAAACAATTGTTTTAGTTCATACAAGTTTATTTGGAATAAATTAATACTAATTTATTAAAATTTAAAAATTAATAAGAAAGAGATTTAAAAAAATAAATCTATTTACTGAATAAGTTTAAATAATCATTACTATTTGAACAATTATCTATTTAAAATCATTATGACCTTTTTTTTGTCATAAAACAATTGTTTCAGTTAATACATGCTTAAACAGTAAAATAATATTAATTTATTAATATTTTAAAAATTAATAAGAGATTTAAAAAATAAATTTGTTTACTGAATCAGTAAAATAATTATGGCCATTTGAATAGTTATCTATTTCAAATCGTTCTAACCTTTTTATTTTGTTATAAACCAATTGTTTGTGATCCGACAAGCTTATTCAAAATAAAATAATACTAATTTATTAATATTTCAAAAATTAATAAGAGATTTGAAAAATAATTGTGTTTTCGAATAGTTAAAACTATTAGAATAATTATCTATTTCAAATCGTTTGACCTTGTTTTAGTCATAAAATATTTGTTTCATATCATACAAGCTTATTCGAAATAAAATAATCCTAATATATTAACATTCAAAAAATTAATAAGCAAGAGATTTGAAAAAATAAATCTGTTTACCAAATAAGCTCAAATAGTTATGACTATTTGAACAATTAGTTATTTAAAATCATTATGACCTTTTGTTTTGTCATAAAATAATTATTTTAGTTAATACAAGCTTATACGGAATAAAATAATACTAACCTATTAATATTTCTAAAATTAATAAGAGATTTAAAAAATAAATTTGTTTACTAAATCAGTTAAAATAATTTTGGTCATTTGAACAATTATCTATTTCAAATCGTTATGACCTTTTGTTTTGTCATAATTGTTTTAGTTCTTACAAACTTATTTGAAATAAAATAATAATAATAATAATTTATAATATTCCTAAAATTAATAAGTAAGTGATTTAAAAAGTGAATTTGTTTACTAAATCAGTTCAAATAATTCTAGCCATTTGAACAATTATCTATTTCAAATCGTTATGAACTTTTGTTTGTCATAAAACAAATTTTTTTCATCATACAAACCTATTTGGAATAAAATAATACTAATTTATTAATATTTCAAAAATTAATAAGTAGGAGATTTAAAAAATAAATCTGTTTACCGAACCAATTCCTATTTGAATAATTACCTATTTCAAATCATCATAATCTTTTGTTCTACTATAAAATAATTGTTTCAGTTCAATATGCTTATTCGAAATAAAATAATATTAATTTAATAATATTTCAAAAATTAATAGCTAAGAGATTTAAATAAATAAATCTATTTGCCGAAGTAGTTCAAACATTTAAGATTATATGAACAATTATCTATTTCAAATTATTTTGACCTTTTGTTTTGTCATAAAACAATCGTTTCAGTTCATATAAGCTTATTTGAAATAAAATAATACAAATTTATTAATATTTTAAAAATTAATAAGTAAGTGATTTAAAAAATGAATCTGTTTACCGAATCATTTCAAATAATTAGGGTGATTTCAATAATTATCTAATTCAAATCATTATTACCTTTGTTTGGTCATATAACAAATGTTTTTGATCATTCAAGCTTATTCGAAATAAAATAATACTAATTTACTAATATTTCAAAAATTAATATGTAAAAGATTTAAAAAATAAATCTATTTACCAAACCATTTCAAATAGTTATGACTATTTGAACAATTATATATTTCAAATTATTATAACCTTTTGTTATGTCATAAAACAATTATTTCTATTCACACAAGTTTATTCAGAATAAAATAATACTAATATAATAATATTCTAAAAATTAATAACTAAGAGATTTAAAAAATAAATTTGTTTGCCAAACCAATTCAAATAGTTAAGGTTATATGAACAATTCTTTATTTCAAATTGTTATGACCTTTTGTTTTGCCATAGTACAATTTTTCAGTTCTTAGTAACTTATTCAGAATAAAATAAAATAAATTTATTAATATTTCAAAAATTAATAAGTAAGAGATTTAAAAAATAATTCTATTTGCCAAGCTAGTTTAAATAATTATTTCCATTTGAACAATTATTTATTTCAAATTGTTATGACATAAAACAAATGTTTTTGTTCATTCATAAAACAATTTTTTTTCATATAAGTTTGTTTGAAATAAAACAAGATTAATTTATAAATATTTTGAAAATTAAAAAGTAAAAGATTTAAAAAATAAAATCTATTACTAAACTAGTTCAATTAGTTATAACTATTTGAACAATTATTTATTTCAAATCATTATGACCATTTGTTTTGTCATAAAATAATTGTTTCTATGCATATAGTCTTATTCGGAATAAAATAATGCTAATTTATCAATATTCTAAAAGTTAATAAGTAACGGATTTAAAAAAACAAATTTATTGGCCTGACCAGTGCATAGAGTTATGATTGTTTGAATAATTATCTATTTTAAATTGTTATGACCTTTTGTTTTATCACAAAAATAATTGTTTCTATTTGTACAAGCATATTCGAAATAATATAATTCTAATTTATTAATATTTTAAAAATTAATAAGTAAGAGATTTAAAAAATTAATCTATTTACCGAACAAGTTCAAATAGTTATGACTATTTGAACAATTATCTATTTCAAATTGCTATCACCTTTTTTATTTTGTCATAAAACAATTTTTTTCTATTCATGCAAGCTTATTTCAAATAAAATTAATAAGTAAAATATTTAAAAAATAAATCTTTTTACCTAATAAGTTCAAATAGCTATGACTATTTGAAAAATTATTTATTTCAAATTGTTATGACTTTTTGTTTTATCATAAAACAATTGTTTTTCTTCACACAAACTTATTTGGATTAAAATAATATGAATTTATTAATATTTTGCCAATTAATAAGTAAAAGATTTTAAAATAAATTTATTTATCGAACAAGTTCAAATAGTCATAACTATTTAAATAATTATCTATTTCAAATCGTTATGACCTTTTGTTTCATTATAAAACAATTGTATCAGCTCATATAGGCTTATTCTAAATAAAATAATACTAATTTATTAATATTCTAAAATTTAACGAGTAAGAGATTTTGAGAAAATGAATCTACTTAATGAACAAGTTCAATTAGTTATGATTATTTGAACAATTATATATCTCAAATCATTATGACCCTTTATTTTGTCATAAAGCAATTGTTTCTATTCATACAAGCTTATTTCGAATAAAATAATTAACTTTTTTCAATATTCCAAAAATTAATAAATCAAAATAAAAAAATATATCTATTTTTTGAACCCATTCAAATAATTATGACTATTTATCTATTTGAACAATTATCTATTTCAAATAGTTATGACCTTTTGTTTTGTCATAAACCAATTGTTTCTATTCATACAAGCTTATTCAAAATAAAATAACACTAATTTATTAATATTCCAAAAATTAATAAGTTAAATATTAAAAAAAAATATATGTTTACTGAGCAAGTTAAAATAGTTATGACTATTTGAACAATTATTTTTTTCAAATAGTTATGCTATTTTGTTTTATCATAAAACAATTATTTCTATTCAAACAAGTTTATTCTAAATAAAATTATGCTAATTTATTAATATTTTGCAATTTAATAGGTAGGAGATTTAAAAAAATAAATTTGTTTATCGAACAAGTTCAAATAGTCACATGCACTTAAATAGTTATCTATTTCAAATTGTTATGACATTTTGTTTTGTCGTAGAAAAAGTATTTCTATTCATACATATTCTGCAATTTAATAGGTAGTAGATTTAAAAAATAAATCTGTTTACCGAGCAAGCTGACATAGTCATGTCCACTTAAACAATTATCTATTTCAAATTATTATGACCTTTTGTTTTTTCATAAAAAAGTTGTTTATGTTCATACAGAATTATTGAAAATAAAATAATATTAATTTATTAATATTTTGAAAATTTATAAGAGATTTAAAAACTAAATCTGTTTATCTAACTAGTTCAAATAGTTATGATTATTTGAACAATTATCTATCTCAAATTGTTATGAACTTTATTTTGTCCTAGAACAATTGTTTCTTTTCATAAAAGCATTTCGGATTAAAATTATATTGATTTAATAATATTTCAAAAAATCAGTAAGAGATTTAAAAAATAAATACATTTGCTGAACCAATTCAAATAGTTAGGACTATTAGAATAATTATCTATTTCAAATCGTTTGAACTTTTGTTTAGTCATAAAACAATTATTTTCAGTTTATATAAGTTTATTCGAAATAATATAATATTAATTTATTAACTTTTGAAAAGTTAGTAACCAAAAAATTTTAAAAAATAAATCTATTTACTGAATAAGTTCAAATAGATAAGACTATTTAAACAATTATCTATTTAAAATTGTTAAAACCTTTTGTTTTGTAATACAACAATTGTTTCAGTTCATAAAAACTTACTTGAAATAAAATAATACCATTTTATTAATATTTCAAAAATTATTAAGCAAGAAATTTAAAAACTAAAGCTATTTTTTAACCAGTTCAAAATAGTTATGACTATTTAAACAAATATCAATCTTAAATCGTTATGATAATTGTTTTGTCATAAAGTAATTGTTTTGATCATATAAGCTGATTCAGATAAAAATAATATTAATTTAATAATATTTCAAAAATTAATAAGTAAAAGATTTAAAAAATAAAATGTGTTTACTGAATTAGTTTGAATAGTTAAGACTATTAGAATAATTATCTATTTCAACTCGTTCTAACCTTTTATTTAGTTATAAAATAATTGTTTCAGTTCATACAAGCTTATTTGAAAGAAAATAATATTAATTTATTAACTTTTGAAAATTCATAAGCAAGAAATTTGAAAAAAATAAATCTGTTTACCGAATAGGTTCAAATAGTTATGACTATTTGAACAATTATCTATCTCAAATCATTATGATCTTTATTTGTCATAAAACAATTGTTTCTTTTCATACAAGCATATTTGGATTAAAATAATATTAATTTAATAATATTCCAAAATTAATAAGTAAGAGATTTAGAATTAAATATGTTTGTCGAACCAGTTCAAATAGTTAGGACTATAAGAATAATTATCTATTTCAAATCATTTTGATCTTTCATTTAGTCAAAACAATTATTTCAGTTCATACAAGCTTATTTGGAATAAAATAATACTAACTTATTAACTTTCAAAAAATTAATAAGCAGAAATTTTAAAAAATAAATCTATTTACTGAACAAGTTCAAATAAATATAACTATTTAAACAATTATCTATTTAAAATTGCTATGACTTTTTGTTTTATCATAAAACAATTGTTTCAGTTCATAAAACTTATCGAAATAAAATAATAGTACTTTATTAATATTTCAAAAATTATTAAGCAAGAGATTTAAAAACTAAAGCTATTTTTTGAACCAGTTCAAATAGTTAACTATTTAAATAAATATCAATCTCACATGATTATATCTTTGTTTTGTCATAAAATAATTGTTTCTGATCATACAAGCTGATTCGGATAAAAATAATACTAATTTAATATTATTTTGAAAATTAATAGTAAGAGATTTAAAAAATAAATGTGTTTACCAAATCAGTTAAATAGTTAACACTATTAGAATAATTATCTATTTCAAATCGTTCTAACCTTTTGTTTAGTCATAAAATAATTGTTTCAATTCAAACAAGCTTATTTGGAAGAAAATAATACTAATTTATTAACTTTTGAAAAATTAATATGCAAGAGATTTGAAAAAATAAATCTATTTATCGAACAGTTCAAATAGTTATGACTATTTGAACAATTATCTATTTAAAATCATTATGAACTTTTGTTTTATCATAAAACAATTGTTTAGTTCATAAAAATTTATCCAAAATAAAATAATATTACTTTATTAATATTTTAAAGATCAATAAGTAAAAGATTTAAAAAATAAAAATTTATCGAATCACTTCAAATAATTATAACTATTTGAATAATTATCTATTTAAAATCATTATTACCTTTCGTTTTGTCATAAAACAATTGTTTTTCAACATACAAGCTTATTTTTAAAAAAATCGTTATTTCCTTTTGTTTTGTCATAAAACAATTGTTTTGAACATACAAGCTATATAATACTAATTTATTAATATTTCAAGAATTAGTATGAGATTCAAAAAATAAATCTGTTTACTAAACCAGTTCAAATAGTTATGACTATTTGAACAATTATCTATTTCAAATTGTTATAATCTTTTGTTCTGTCATAAAATAATTATTTTCGTTCATATAAGTTTATTCAAATAAAGTAATACAAAATTAAAAATATTCTAAAAATCATAACTAAAGATTTAAAAAATAAATCAGTTTGCTGAACAAGTTAAAACAATTAAAACTATATGAAGAATTATCTATTTTAAATTGTTATTACCTTTTGTTTTGTCATAAAGAAATTATTTCAGCTCATCCAAGTTTATTCGTAATAAAATAAAACTAATTTTTTAATATTTCAAAATTTTAAAAGTTAGAGATTTTAAAAAAAAAATTATTTACTGAACCAGTTCAAATAATTATAACTATTTCAACAATTATATATTTCAAATCATTATAACCTTTTGTTTTGTCATAAAATAATTATTTTTTTCATACAAGCTTATTTGAAATAAAATAATACTAATCTAATAAGATTATGACAATTAATAACTAAGAGATTTAAAAAATAAATTTTTTGGTCAAACCACTTCAAATAGTTAAGGATGTATGAACAATTATCTATTGCAAATTGTTATGGCCTTTTAGTTTGTCGTAAAACAATTTTTCAGTGCTTACTAACCTATTTGGAATAAAACAAAACAAATTACTAATATTTCAAAAATTATTAAGTAAGAGATTTAAAAAATAATTATGTTTGTCGAACCAGTTCAAATAATTATGATTATTTGAACAATTATCTATTTCAAATCATTATTACCTTTTGTTTTGTCATAAAACAAATTTTTTATATAGTTTGTTTGGAATCAAATAATATTAATTTATAATATTTTTTAAAAATAAATTTGTTTATCAAACTAGTTCAATTAGTTATAACTATTTGAACAATTATTTATTTCAAATCATTATGACCATTTGTTTTGTCATAAAACAATTGTTTCTGTTCATATAGTCTTA
>NW_019168222.1:0-26151 GCF_002303985.1 Durio zibethinus
ATGATAATGATGAATGAATATGTGCTTAAAAGAGTCTTGCATTCATTTGAAAAAGAAATTCAAGATGATAAAAAAAATAAAAAGATCGTAGAAGCTGAAAAGATGATTTAAGATAACACGTTGTTTGGTCAAATAATGAAAATGGTGATGGGTTGGCCAACAAATAAAGAGAATGCAAAAACTTGAAGAGGTGATATGACCAAGTGATGAATTGGTCGACATGACTTGTGAGTTATGATTGAATGATGAAAATAATATGGATCGAGTGGATAAAGTGGTTAGGGTTGAGAACCTATAAGTGTAACTAGTGACGGACGATGAGTTTGTTCGGAATGTTAATGTTGAGACACCTGTGAGTAATGACCCGGTGATGATGGATGAAACTTGTTCTGAAATTTATTAGTGCTAAAAAACCCATGAATGATGGTCAAGTGATAATCGATTGATGAAACTTGTCCTAAAGTATTGAGAAACCGAACAAGAATAAAATACAAAATGGTGAAGTTTTTAGAGCTTATATTACCACAATTATTTAGGATTGTCATGACATTATAATATCGCGTATTATATGTATCATGTTGGCATCATTAACTTGAATAGTACATATATATAATTTGATGAATTAAACTTTGTTTGGACATGCATGGCACTCTGAGAATCTTGGTTGTTGGCATTTGCATCATTAAGAAGGCATTTACATTTTTGGTCATAACATTCATTCATGCAAATTTTTGAGTCACTTGAAAATAAATTGTGAATATTTTGAATGAGAATTTTTGAAACTCAAATGAGAATCTTTGAGTTTCAAATGAAAATCTTTTGAGGAGTGAAACCCTAAAGTTCATCAATGTGAATCTTCGAACAAATAAAAGTTTTGAACTTTTGGATATGAACCTCCAGAATACAAAGCTTCACTTTTTGGATATGAATTTCTAATGTTTTGAATGAGAACCTTTGAACTTAGATGTAAACTCTAGTTTTATTGCATGTGAGCCTTTGAACTCAAATGAGAAGCTTTGAATTTTTGGATGTGAATCTCTAAAATTCAAATGAAAAGCTTTAGATTTTTGGATATAAATCCCAAGTTTGCCAAATGAGAACCTTTGAAAAGCCTTGAACATTTGGATGTGAATATTCAAAATTCAAATAAGGATCTTTAAATGTTGGATACGAGTCTTGCAAGTTGCAAATGCAAATCTCGAGATATTATAAATTTGAATGAAATTGAAATTTTAAAAATCAAATTTCAGTAAATTCTTACGAAGTTGAAAGATTCTTGCGAATCTGAACCTCTGAATGTTGAACTCAAATTGTGAATCCTTGAGTTCCCATTACAAAATTCCTTCAGTCACGATCTATAACTCCTTTGGACATGATTGTTAAGGAGCAATTTATTTTTTTTCAAAGTTTTGTTGCCTCTGTTTAGAGGAGCAATTTACTTTTCAAAGTCATGGTGCCTCTGTTTATATGAGTAATTTATTTTTCAAAGTCGTGATGCCTCTGTTTAGAGGAGTAATTTATTTTCAAAGTCGTGGTTGCCTCTATTTAGATGAGCAATTTACTTTTCAAAGTTGTGGTGCCTCTGTTTATAGGTGCATTTATTTTTGAAGTCATGGTACTTCGACTTAGAAGATTTATTTATTTCAAAGTCGTTGAGCCTCTGATTAGATGAGCTATTTATTTTTCAAAGTCGTTGAGCCTCTAATTAGAGGAGCCATTTATTTTCAAGGTCGTGGAGCCTCTGTTTATAGAAGCTTTATTTATTTTTTCAAAATCGTAGAGCTTCTATTTAGAGGAGTTTTGATAAAAAAAAAAAAGGCAAAAAAATGTCAAGTTGAGTCTTGAATGGGTGTCTACATCTTTACACAATTCTTGTTTCACAAAAAATGTGCAAAGAGGGACAGCTGTAGACATCCTATTTGATCCAAGCCTAAGGCCATTGGACCTGATCCAATAGGGTTTACGCTTAAACCTATCGGGTCCAATTCAGGATCCAATTCAGCAGGCCTAATTGGTTTTTATTTTTATTTTTATTTTTTGTCTATTTATTAATATATTTTTTTTATTTTTTTATCTATTAATATCTTTATTATTTATCTGCTTTTATTTTATTATTATTATTTATCTATTTCTTTTATTTATCTAATTATTTTTTGTTATCTATTAATATATTTATCTTTTTTTATTTTGATTAATTTTCGGTTAAGATTAGGATTAGGATAAAAAAAAACGGAATGAATTTGGTTGTGATTTAAGAATTGGCAGAGTTGGGATTGGATTCAAAAATTGAATCCAAATCCCAAAAAGAGTTGGGATTGATCAAAAACTCTTCTGATCAATCCCTATAAATAGGTCCATAAATCACATAGAGGAATTAGGGAGAAAAAAAAGAAAACAAATAGGTGAAACAGAAGCAAAAAATGTTTAAAGGTAGTATAGGATTTTTAGAAGCTTCTGTTTGAATTTTTGGAGTTCTTTTTCTGGAAAATTTTTGGAAATTTTCCAGAATCTAGTGAAATTTTTCGATAAGTTTTGAATTTTTTGACTAGTTTTTTGACCAGATTTGAAAGTTTTGACGGCTTTTCCAGATTCAGTAGGAATTAAACTAGAATCTGAAATCGCTTAGAGAGAAAAAAGAGAAAGAAGGGAAAGAGAGAAGATGATTAAGGGAATTCTAAAAAAAAATTTTCTTCAGCTTTATATACCCTCCGCAAAATAACGTTGTTTTTGCGTTAGTAAACCCACAGGATCCGCGCGTTTTGCTAAGATCTGACCCGACCCATAGTGCACCGAACCAGTGACCCATTTCTTCGCCTGGGTCCAGTCGAATCGAGCCGAGTCAAGATCCTGAGCCGTGCATCTGAGTAGTGATTTTTGTTTTGAGCCGAGCCGTTTTAGATTTTTGGTATTTATTTATTTTATTTATTTATTTTAACTTATTTTTTTATTTATTTATCAAAATAAAATAAATAATAAAAATAAAAATTTTGTGGGAATAATATTAATTATCTAATGATGGAATTTATAAAAATTTCAAATGAAAAATTTTATAAAATTCCTAGGTGAGAAATTTTGTTTAGATTTATCCAAAATAGTGGAATAATATAGATAAAATCTCAATAACAATAATTAATATTTTCAAACAAAAAAAATTAAAAACATAAAAAAGCATAAAAATATAAAATTTTTGAAATTAAATATAATTACCCAAGGATGAGATTCTTAGAAATTTCAAAATGCTAAATTTTTAAGAAATCTCTAGGTGAGAAATTTCTTCTAAATTTAGCTCAAATGGTTGGAATGATTTAGATGAAATTTCAATACAAGTAATTGTATTCTTTCCACATAAAAATTTGGATTGAAAATATTTGATAATTATCTAAGGATGAGATTCTTAGAAATTTCAAATGGTAAATTTTTAAGAAATCTCTAGGTGAGAAATTTTCTCTAAATTTGACCCAAATGGTGAAATAATTTAGATGAAATTTCAATAAAAATAATTGTCATATTATTTTCTTTCCAAGAAAAAAAGAGAAAAAAGAAATTTCTAAATAGACCCAAATGGTGGAATAATTAGATTTATTTCCAAAATAAAAAAAAATAAATCTTTTTTTCGATGACAGAGCCTCGTCAAGAAATCAAATGGGATTCTTGAATACTCTTGAGGTGAGGAAGTATTTTTTAAGAGTTCTACCAGATTGATGAAGAATCTTAAAAATTGTTTCCAATATTTGAAATCATTAGACTTTGAACCTTAGGATAAATTTGAAATAATATGGTACCATCCCTTGGATGGGCATGTAGGGGTGTTATAACCTTCCCCATATGTAACCAAACTCCTGAACCTTATTCTAGTTAATACACCCAAACCTATTCTTTTAGGGACCCTTAGTTAAGCTTAAGAGTTCCTTAAAAGGATAGATTCCTTAGGTGACCAATCACACCTAATAAAAGATTGGTGACGACTTCATTCGCTTGTTAAATCTAGGTATAGATTTTCGAATCTATATGTTATGACACCCTCCATCCTTATCACAAGCATATCAGTGAAGGCAATTTTTTACTCGAAACGTCTTTAATAATTTTTAAGAATTATGAAAAAAGTTTTTTTAGGATAAATGCCTTGAATAATTTCGTTGAAAAATTATTTTTTGGATTACCAAAGGCATATTTTTGTAAAAAATGAACTCAATAATCTCCAATAAAATTTTAAGGGCATTATTGAAAGCGTTATTTCTAGAAAAATACCTTTAATAATAATTTATATATTCATTTCCCTACCTTGAACATTGAAATGACAAACTGCAAGTACACAAAACGATTAAAAGCTACGTTATTCAACCAAAACAAACCCTTAAACACATTTCTATCATACCATTGGTTTCTTTATCCCTAACGTCGCCATCGACCTTCAACAAATCAATGACGTGTACCTCTCTTTCTACCGATAAGTTTTCTTTTTTAGTTTACTGTATTATTTATAATATTCGATAGAGATTTTTTTTTTTTGGCTCCTTAATATTTACATATGAGTTTATATTTTTTCATTAACTTCACCGTAAGCATAGTCGTCCAAGCACTTTTCATTGAATGTATGTTGTTTATATGTAGCACATCTTAAATATTATGATTTGCTAAACCTTATTGTTTGATTTTTTTTGCTGAATGGTATTGTATGATATTGGGAGGTTGAATCGTATGCTGAATGATTTGCTGAACCTTGTTGTATGATATTGTATTGCTGAATGGTATTGTATGATATTGGAGAGCTGAATCATATGCTGAATGGTTTGTTGAACCTTATTATCTGATATTATTTTGCTGAATGGTTTTGTATGATATTGGAGCCTGAATCGTATGCTGAATGGTTTGCTAAATGGTGTTTCTGAGTGATTTGCTGAAGGGTGTGTCTGAGCACATTGCTGATTGGTGTGCTGAATGTTGTTTCTGTACGTAGTATGATATTGGTTGTATTTAATAATGTACAGTGTTAAATTTAGACCATCATATTATGTAATACGTATAATTATGATCAATATTACAGGTATCATGGACTCTGAACAACATCATTTTCCTTCTAATGAACATATACAAGACACAGCTGTAGGCTAAAAAACAAAGCCCAAATAAACAAATTAAAGTGAGTGACACAAAAATTCATGTTGACTTCAATCAAAGTGGGTAGCCTGTGTCTGAAGGAGCTGCTAAGATGGCTACTCATATTGGAGCCGTTGTAGGATTTCTATTACGTACACCGATTAGCGACGAGTTCTTAATGATCTAAAGGATGAGATATAGTCGTCGGTTGTGGTATGTTTATTCAACTATTTCGTAAAATTTGTTAAATGATCATTTAATTGAAATTCAATGTGTTCATACTAATTGTGTTAACATATTTAGGAATGGTTCGACATCCCAATTGACTATAAAAAGATTGTGTTGCAATCTGTTAAAAAAGTGTTCAGAGACTTTAAAAGTAGATTCATAACCCAATATATTTTATCGCTGGTTGGTGAAGGTGATGTATTGGTTGTTCTACCTGCGGCATATGCAAATGTGATCAGTGTTGAAAATTGGATAAATTTTTTTACAATATTGGCTTTCAAAAGATTTCTCAATACGTAAACCCATTACCAAAAAAATTATTTGTAAGTCTTTATGTAATATAGCCTTTGATCTTCATATGTGATAGACATAATTTCTTAATTTTGTAGAAAATCAAAGAATAGCAACGAGACATTCGGGCTTAACAATAATATCACCATCGAACAATGAGAAAGGGATATGCAAATGTGAAGTATGAGCTTGTATGTATTTGTACACTTGTTTTATACTTATTAATGAATATTTATGAATATTCATTTTATACATTTTGATTTTTTTATTACAATAATTTAATAAGAATCAGCGAGCTCTGGCATAAAAGTTTTTAGATGGGATGTCTGAAAACAAAGACATCTACGGAAAGATGGATCCTTTGCAGATGAAGTAACCAAAAAAATGGCAAAAAAGATTGTATGTATAACTACTTTTTTAATATAATGTATGGTTGGCTTTGTGGTTGTATACATGGGTGTATACTAGCTTGTATAAATTTATTGTTACAGCCCATCTTATTATTGTCCTTCAAGATGATTATGCTGCCAAAGTCTAATCTGATGAATTGGTAACCCAGTATGGCGAAGATTCTTCATCTTTAGCATTAGGCGCTAATGAAAGGCCTGGTCGAGTTTGTGAAGTTGGTAAATTTATCTTGCCATCAAAATTTTTGGTAATCAACAAAAAACTTCGCGAATGAGAAATGCACGATATGAAACAATCATTAAGCAACAACAGCAACGAATTGATGACCAGGAGCAATGCCTCAATGAGCAACAGCAAAAACTTGCTGCTTTGGAGTCCATGTTGGCAGCAATACAACATAACATGCTAGTACACCGGTCTGACAACATTGTCCCCTTAGGAGAAGCTTCCATTGCAAGTAAAGAAACAAACCCATCTTCTGCTACCACCTAAGAAGTATGATATTATTTATAATTTTAATATTAATTTGTTTATTATATTGATTGATTTAGTTTTAATACTTATATTTCATTAAATATTGTAGCAGGATGTTTGGACTCACAGTATGACCCTTGCTCAGGTTTTCATGGATGAGTTATTCAAATATTCGCTGGAACATTTTTTCAAAGGAAAATTCATAACCATTGAGTCTGAGGAATGGTTATTTGATAAACCATCATTTTCTTTTATTGGTGTGGAGAAGGTTAAAGAATTTTGTGAACTGGATAAATTATCAGCTGCTGAGATCGTTGCTTATATGAGGTTAGCTTATAAATATAAATATGCACATACAATATGTAGTAATCTATATGATGTTGTAATACTAGCTAGCAGTGTTGATTGTTATCGTGTAACTTCCTATATAGAGAGCTCAAGAGGAGACAGTTGGCCAATAGATTTAGATTTATTGACCCCAACTTTATTAGTGAGTAAAGTGGGACAGTCGCTTATCGTGCTAATCATGTGATCCTATGCATGAAAACACCAGCTGATTATTATTTACTCTCGTATAATGCATAGTAAGCTATATTCCAACCTTATACTCCAACCTTACCTAAATATGATCTGATGTGTAATATGAGTATATCATTGTTATTATTTTGCAATCGTCATTGGGTACTTATTGTAATTGACACCAAATCCTTAACACCATCTTTTCTTAATTCAATTAATCTAACAGCAATGCCTAACACCGATATTTAAACTTTTATAAAGAGGTATTACACTTTATTATATTATATATCTTTTATTTCTTCATAAGTAAATTTATTTATTATTAAGTAATCTTTTTTCTTTTTAATTTAGGGTAATATCTACATTCGATAAGAAGATAAAGAAATCGAAATAGGTGTCATTACTGGTAAATGTGAAATATATTCTTTTATGCTGAGTTTGGGTAGATAAATATTTTCTAAACCCACTCAATTTAATTTTTAGGTACCTCATCAATCCGGTATTACTGAATGTGGATATTATGTCCTTCGTTTTATGCAGGAGATAGTTTTACATGATTTTATGATCACACCATTCAAGGTTAGTATAAAATTCATAAACTTGTTATATCTTCAAAAAAATAAAAAGGTACATTATGTTCTCATTTCTTAGCATTTACTTTTGATATTTTTTTTAATGGGAGAGTAAAGAAAGCTTTACAGAAGAGGAACTGGATGAAATCTGTAAAGAATGGTGTGATTATGTATTATCATTTATCAATGTTGATAAACCTTCAAGTTAGACATTGTTGGTTGAATGTAAATATATAAGGAACAAAATGTTATAATGTTTTAAACATGCCATGTTGAATGTAAACTTTAAGTTTGTACATTGGGGTATTGGTTTAATATTATTGTTATACTTAATATGAATACAATGTGTACTTAATAAATTATTGAGTATAATTATTTTAGAAAAGTATATTAATATAACAACGTTATCAGTTTTAATTTCGGATGTGTGGTCAATTTATTAAAATACAACAATGTTTATTATGTAATCTCCAAAATATAATTCGTAGTATCACATATAAAAATCAAATGTTTTCTAGGCATTAATATACAACTGACAGCAAACGTTTTTTTAGCATAAATCTATAACTGACTTGACATATACAATATCAAATATGTTTCTTTGATGGGATTATTGAAGCGTTTTTAGCAAGAAAATGCCTTGAATTATCCTTAACAAAAAATTTTGAAGGCGTTTTTAACCAAAACTGCCCTCAATAATCACCCAAAAAATTAATTATGTGAAATATTAAAGGCATTTTGGAAAAAAATGCCTTCAAGAATTCATCATGCCTTTTTTGTATGGATTATTGAAGGTGTTTTAAAAAAACACCTTCAATAATACCAACTAAAAATTAATCGAATGGATTATGAAGGGCGTTTTCCTATAGGTAACGCCTTGAATAATCCCTAACAAAATGTTATTGATGGCGTTTTCAGATATAACTGCCTTCAATAATCCGACCATCAAAATTTATCGTATGAAATATTAATAGCATTTTTTTATCAAAACCATCTTCAATAATCCCACTAAAAATTTATTGTGTGGAATATTAAAGGTGTTTTGGGCAAAAAATGCCTTTAAGAATCCGTCGAGTCTTTTTTGTATAAATTATTGAAGGCGTTTTACAAAAACACCTTCAATAATACCAATTAAAAATTAATCGAATGTGTCGTAACGTCTAGATCCGGGGATCTATCGCCAGACATTGACTTTAGGGAGTCGCCACCAATCTTTTTTTATCCAGGTGTGATTGGCCACCTAAGGAATCTGCCCTTTTAGGGAACACCTAAGCTTAAGGGTCCCTAAAAGAATAGGTTCGGGTCTGCTTAACCAGAATAGAGTTCGGGAGTTCGGTTACGTGTGAGGAAGGTTATAGCACCCTCACAACGCCCATCAAAAGATGGTACCAGCTTGAATTTGTGTTATCCAAAAGCCTTAAAATTTTACCAAGTAGTTAGTTGTTGAAAATTATTCTCAATTGACTCTAATACTTTTAGCAGAAAATTGAGAAAATTCCCTCACCTCAAGAGTATGCAAGAAAAACTACTGTTTCACTTGCAGAGGCTCCGTCGTCGGATTATTTAAAGAAAAATCAAGATCAACCAATTAATTAATTATCGAAAATTATTCTCAATTGACTCTAATACTTTTAGCAGAAAATTGAGAAAATTCCCTCACCTCAGGAGTATGCAAGAAAAACTACTGTTTCACTTGCAGAGGCTCCGTCGTCGGATTAATTAAAGAAAAAAAAACAAGATCAACCAATTAATTAATTATCAAAAATTATTCTCAATTGACTCTAATACTTTTAGCAGAAAATTGAGAAAATTCCCTCACCTCAGGAGTATGCAAGAAAAACTACTGTTTCACTTGCAGAGGCTCCGTCGTCGAATTAATTAAAGAAAAAAAAAATCAAAATCAGCCAAGTAATTAATTATCGGAAATTATTCTCAATTGACTCTAATACTTTTAGCAGAAAATTGAGAAAAATTCCCTCACCTCAGGAGTATGCAAGAAAAACTACTGTTTTTACTTGTAGAGGCTCCGTCGTCGGATTAATTAAAGAATAAAGAAAAAAAATCAAGATCAAAATCAAAGTAAATAAAAAAATAAATTCAAAAAAAAAAAAAAAAAAACCTGGAGCGGCTCGGATCGCGGCTCGGCTTGGTGCGACTCGGCTCGGCTCGGCTCGGAGGGGCTGAAACGCGCGGGTCAGAAAGCGGGTCGACGCTTCGGGTCGGGTCGGGTTCGGCAAAACGCGCGGATCCTCTTATTAACTTAAAGCCAAAACGACGTCGTTTTGGGAGGGTATAAAAAGGCACCTTCCTCCGTTTTTCAGCAGACCGTTCCTCCCTCTCTCTCTCTTCTTCCCTTCTTCTCTGCCTTCTCTCTAGAATTTGAAGAACGCCGGTGCCGGATTCTGGAAAATTCGCCGGAATCTGGGAATTTCACCGGAAATTGGCCGGATGGTCCGCCGGTTTCTGGGATTCTCCGCCGGAAACTGGGTCTATCGCCGGAAACTTCAAAGTTCGCCGGAATTGTCGCCAAAAAATTCAAAGTCGCCGGAATTTTCGCCGGAATCTGGAAATTTCCCAGAAATTTCCAAAAAATTTTTTCGCCAAATTTTTCTAAAAAATTTTTCTCACTGCCAGAACACTCCTAAACTTTTCCTTAGCTCTCTAAACACCCCTATTCTCTCAATCAGTAGCTTTTGCTTCTGTTTTCTCTGTGTTTTTGACTGTTCCAGGGGGGTCCCTTTTATAGGGATTGATCAGGAGTTTCTGATCAATCCCAATTCTTCTTTGGACGGGAATTCAGTCTTTGAATCCAATTGGACTCTTCTGATTGAATTTCCCTTCAGAGTGGGAGTCTTCAACTTTGAATCCTAGCCCTCCAAAATAAAAATTAAAATAAAATTAAAAAAAAATCTAGATAATTGGAAAGATAAATCAAAAGATAAAAAATTTTCAAATAATATCTGAAAATCAGAAAAAATCAGAACAGATAATTAAAAAAAGATAAGAATAATAATATAATAATACTAAATATATAACTATATACATATAAATCTATTCTAATGAAAAAAAAATATATATATATATATACATATATTAATACATAATAATAAATAATAAAATACACAAGAGAAAAAAAAAATAAAATAAAATAAAAATAAAAAATAAAGAATACGGGTAAAAATTCAATTGGGCCTTGCCCATTTGGGGCAGGCCCAAATGATCTGGGTCAGGCCCAATTGATCCGGGTCAGGCCCAATTGATCCGGGCCCGGACCTGATTGGGTGTCTACAGCTGCCCCTCTTTGCGTATTTTCTGTGAAACAGAAATTGCGCAAAGACGTAGACACCCAGTCAAGACCCGACTCGACATTTTTATTTTTTATTTATTTTTTTTTAGCTCTTCTGACAGAGGCTCTACGACTTTGAAAAATAAATTGCTCCTCTAAACAGAGGCACCACGACTTTGAAAGATAAATTGCTCCTCTAAACAGAGGACCACGACTTTGAAAAAATAAATTGCTCCTCTCAACAGAGGTACCACGACTTTGGAAAAATAAATTTGCTCCTCTAAACCGAGGTACCACGACTTTGGAAAAGTAAATTGCTCCTCTCAACAGAGGCACCACGACTTTGGAAAAATAATTGCTCCTCTCAACAGAGGCACCACGACTTTGAAAAGTAAATTGCTCCTCTAAACAGAGGCAACGAACTTTGAAAAGTAAATTGCTCCTCTAAACAGAGGCACTACGACTTTGGAAAGTAAATTGCTCCTCTAAACAGAGGCAACGAACTTTGGAAAGTAAATTGCTCCTCTCAACAGAGGCACCACGACTTTGGAAAAATAAATTGCTCCTCTAAACAGAGGCAACGAACTTGGAAAAGTAAATTGCTCCTCTAAACAGAGGCAACGAACTTTGAAAAAAGTAAATTGCTCCTCTAAATAGAGGCAACGAACTTTGAAAAAAATAAATTGCTCCTCTAAACAGAGGCAACGGAACTTTGAAAAATAAATTGCTCCTCTAAACAGAGGCAACGAACTTTGAAAAGTAAATACTCCTAGACAATCATGTCCGAAGGAGTTGAAAGTTGTGTTTGAAGGGATTTCAGGAGATTATGCCCAAAGGTCTTATAAATCAACCCTGATACCAAGAGACATCCTATTTCAAGGATTAGGAACTTACCTGACAAGTTTCTTCTCAAACTTGCAAAGTCTTTTCATATCTGTCTTTTCCATGTGGGATGTTGGAACACCCCTGCTTCTTGAATTTGTACACTATACTTTCCTGAAAGTAGTGTATGCTATGCAATGTGCATGATTTTCAATGCATGCCATGCAAATGTTGGCCAATTAATTCCTGTTCAATGTATGGTACTCAAGTTTCTCAAGCTCTTTTTTTCTTGGGTGTCAAGCCCTTTGATTCCTCAAGGATCCAATTGCACTGCTCTTCTAAGATCGAACCAGTGTAGCTCTTAATTGTCTCTTCCACTCAGATTCTTCCTTGTTCTGTTTTTCAATACTTTGGAATAAGCTTCATCAATCGATCATCACTTGACCATCATTCAATGAATTTCTCAGCAATAACAAATTTTCAAAACAAGTTTCATCCACCATCATTGGGTCATTACTCTGTCTCAGCATTAACCATTCAAAAACAAACTCTGTCCACTGATTGTCTTCATCATTCAATCATAACTTGCAAGTCATATCGATCAATTCATCACTTTTCCAGATTTGCCCCATCATCTCTTTTAGGTTTCTACCATTTTTCATCATCTTAGATTTCTTTTCAAATGAATGTAAGATTCTTTTAAGTACATGTTCATTCATTCATTATCATTTCAAATTTTGACAAATACAATGCAATCAAGCATTTTCTCAATTCATTCTAAGGGTGTAACAATAAGAGGACAGAAAGTGAATTATGGTAAAGATAATCAATGGAGATCTATTTTGGTAGAAAATAAATGGGAAAGGAAATAAATTGGATGTCATTGAGGTAAATGGTATGTCCAAATGATGAATATTTAGACAATTTTCAACATTAATCTAGGATTCTTTTTCAAAAGCTCATTCATTTACTGTTGAAGTCATCTTGGGCTTGGCGAACTCTGCCCCAGTCTTTAAGGGATCTTCAGATGTCTTTGATCTTTCATTCATGTGAGCCATTTGACCTGAATCTTTTTTTTTTTTTTTTTTTTTGGGTACCAAAATCACCCTTTCAGGTTTTCAATTCGGATCTCTTTTTTCATTTTTTCATTTTTCATTTCTCATTTTTCTTCTTTCTTTCTTTTTTTTTTTTTTCATCATCTTTTTTTCATTCTTCACCTATTATTGACATCCTTCATACATCAAACTTTTAAGGTAATGTAGCATGATTCCATTGCTTCATCATGAGCATGCCTTCGCTCAACATATGATCATTCAAGTTGGGTATTCACACTTGATCCAAATGGACTTTTCAAGGTTGTAATGTAGGCTAAGGTGAAGGGTCATAAAAAAAATGGATATAATAGGCTCAAAACATGTATTAAAAAGGTTCAAGACCGAAGGATCATTTGATGCAGCTTGGCATTTTGCCCCACATCGTTTCACTATTTTTTCTTTCCTCACACAAAGGATTCTCATTACTTTGCCCCAAGTCATGTGTGGCATTTATTTTTTCTTTTGCTTTTCTTTCTCTTTTCATCTTTGAGACCTTTTGTGGTTTTTTTTTTTTTTTTTTTTTTTTCAAAAATTACCCTCCAGTGTAGAGGGTGATCCTTGGTTGGGGTTCTAAAAAAAAATGATAAGCTCAAGGGGGTAACAATAAATGGTTTTTCAAATGGTAAAAGAAAGATGGCCATTTTTCATCTCAATTGTGAATACCTTTCTTGAACATCATCTATTGAACAGAGCTCATGAACTTGTATAAAATATTGCACACCTTCAAGATATATCTCTTTCATCTCTGGTGATGGCTTACCCTCTTTATTTTCGCTCAAATCATCTCCTCTGTGAATGAGTTCTCAAAATTAAATTCCAGAATTATTGTTATCATTGTCTAAATATTCATCATCTGAAATTTAAGAATGGGAGTGTGAAGTTATGGAAGGTAACAAGGCATGGAATAATGGTAAAGTGAAAGAGAAAAATGTAATGAAATGCATTGACTTGCCTTTATTAAAATGATAACAAGTGAAGTCATATTAAAAAAAAATCTAACATTTTTGAAAAGAAATCCCAAAATGACAGAAGAAACCTTCAACCAGCCTTATCTCCATTGACATCTTGCCCCTCAATTCATTGTGAATCTCCGGATCCTTTCTGTTCTTGACTTTCGCTCAGTACACTAACATTAGGTGCTGTTGCTTTTCCTTGATCAAAACTTACCATTCCATCATTGATCAACCGTTGCACCTTATACTTTAAAGCAGTGCAATTTTCAGTAGAATGGCCAGTAATTCCATAATGATAGTCACAACGGGCTGTAGGATCATACCACTTTGGATAGGGTGGTTTAAGTGGTTCCACATGGCTGGGGGCAATCAAATGGCTATTATAAAGCTCTCGATATAACTCTGTATAAGTCATAGGGATTGGATCAAATACAGGTTTTTCTCGAGTAGTCCGTTGTTCTCGCGAGCCACTGGCTGGGTTAGTAGGGCGGATTTGGGTTCTTACAGGAGCTTGAATGTTAAGGCGATAAGTGGATGAATAAGATGGTTGGGGAGCTAGCTGGTATGGGTAGGATGAGGCATTATTCACAGCGGGATAGTATGGAGAGTAACCTTGAGATGGATAGGGTTGATAACCCCGAATTGTTGTCTATCAGAGCTCACAGCTTGAGCTTCAGCTTTCTTTCTTTTCTGATGTCTTCTTGGTTTCTCCTCCTCTCAACTTGCCATTTTTTATGGCACTTTCAATAATTTCTCCAGAGATTACCATGTCAGCAAAATTCTTTGTTGCATTCCCTATCATCTTTTCATAATAGGGAGGTTTTAAAGTGCTAACAAACAGCACTGTGGTCTCTTTCTCTGTCAGTGGAGGTTGTACCTGTGAAGCTATATCTCTCCATCTTTGGGCGTACTCTTTAAAAGACTCGTTTGACTTTTTCTCCAGATTCTGCAAAGACAAACGATCAGGAGCCAAATCGATAATGTGTCGATATTGACTGATGAAGTCATGTGCCATATCACTCCAAGAGCGAATACGAGTCCTATCCAACTGAACATACCATCTGGCGGCAGAGCCAGTAAGACTGTCCTGAAAAACATGCATCAAGAGTTTTTCATCATGTGCATGAGCCGCCATCTTCCTGCAATACATGGTGATGTGGGTTTTAGGGCACTTTGTACCGTCATATTTTTCAAATTTCGGTACTTTGAATTTATAGGGGATAACCACATCAGGAACTAAGCAGAGCCCAGCAGCATCAACTGACCCATAACAGCTAAATCCTTCCACAGCCCTTAGCCTCTGCTCTAGCATGCTAATCTTGGAACTTTCCTCAGCCTCTACTCTCATCTTTTCCTTCTCCTTCTCTTCTAGATCAGGAATTGGTTCTGCTGCCTTTTCAGTGAAGACAGGATTTATATAGCTGTTATACTGCCCTGGGTTGAAAGCTGATGGCATTCCAGGATAGGCGAAATGTTGTGGCGGGACCTCTTGGGCAGACTGGGCTTGAGGTGGGCCAAAACCTGGAGGGTACAAAGGGTCAGCCACTTCTTGTAAATGGGGAACTTGTTGGCTTGTATTTCCTTCAACCCCTTTCCCCTTATTCATGTTATTGAGGGCCTCCAGAATTTTGCTAAGTTCATTTTCAATCTTCTCCTGAGCTTTTTCTAGCTTTTCAAATCTATGAGAACTTTCTTCCTCCATTTGCCTTGCTCTGGACCTTGTGTTGTATGGATGAGCAGGGTTTTCGCTAGATGGAGCTATCCTGGGACCTTGAGTACCATACTTATGATTAGAAATGTTATGCTGTGCCTTATGTATGATGCTTTGATATACAAATGAAATGTACATTTTTCTAAATGAAATCTAGTATGAAATGAATGCAAATGATTGTGTTGAAACATGATCATGAAAAGAATACAGATGCATACAATCAGACAAACAACATGGTTAGTTCCGTGGATGAAACGAAAGTGATGCTGATGCATAATGTTACATATAATAAAATAACACACAAAGTTAAACAATCAAAATGATTAGACAAACACCCTTTTTGTGTCCTAATTTCAAGGCATATCTATCATTGGGTAGAAAGGGCTCTATCTTAGGGTTAGGCACTCTTAAGGTTCACTACATGTAGTTTTAAAGTCAGAGTCTAAAGGTCCTCAAATTGTTCCTTACATCCTTGTCCATCACAGACTAGTAAGGCACCCTAATCCTCACCCATTACAGGCTACAAGCGGAAAAGGTTCAATTTGAGTGGGAGTATTTCGCTAGCCACTACGGAGGCATTAGACCTCACGAAAGCAATAGGTACTTTACTCCCTCCTAGAGGGACGGAGCTCGGGTATAGAGCTCATGTTATGCACATGCACATGAATGACATAATTAACAAAGTAAATAAACATGAATGAACAATAACATATATATACAAAAATGGTTCAATTTTATTAGGCTTTTGGATAACACAAATTATTTGCTGGCCTGACTCTCAAGTCCCCAGTGGAGTCGCCAAGCTGTCGTAACGTCTAGATCCGGGGATCTATCGCCAGACATTGACTTTAGGGAGTCGCCACCAATCTTTTTTTATCCAGGTGTGATTGGCCACCTAAGGAATCTGCCCTTTAGGGAACACCTAAGCTTAAGGGTCCCTAAAAGAATAGGTTCGGGTCTGCTTAACCAGAACAGAGTTCGGGAGTTCGGTTACGTGTGAGGAAGGTTATAGCACCCTCACAACGCCCATCAAAAGATGGTACCAGCTTGAATTTGTGTTATCCAAAAGCCTTAAAATTTTACCAAGTAGTTAGTTGTTGAAAAATTATTCTCAATTGACCTAATACTTTTATGCAGAAAATTGAGAAAATTCCCTCACCTCAAGATTGCAAAAAACTCTGTTTCATTGCAGAGGCTCCGTCGAGATTATTATGAAAGTCAAGATCAACCAATTAATTTTATTAGGAAATTATTTTCAATTGATCTATACTTAGCACTTGAGAATCTTAACTCAACATAAAATGAGAAAAATACTGTTTAATAGAAGAGGATGTCTTTTAATTAAAGAAAATCAAGATCTACAGACAATAAATTATTTCAAATTATTCTATTTCAAACTTTTCAAAAATTGAAAATTCCTCACCTTCAGGATATCTAGAAAACCTTTTTCACTTGCGACACTATTTTAAAGAAAAAAAATCAAATCAGCCAAGTAATTAATTATCGGAAATTATTCTCAATTGACTCTAATACTTTTAGCAGAAAATTGAGAAAATTCCCTCACCTCAGGAGTATGCAAGAAAAACTACTGTTTTTACTTGTAGAGGCTCCGTCGTCGGATTAATTAAAGAAAAAGAAAAAAAAATCAAGATCAAAATCAAAGTCAAATAAAAAAAAAATTCAAAAAAAAAAAAAAAAAAAAAAAAACCTGGAGCGGCTCGGCTTGGTGCGGCTCGGCTCGGCTCGGAGGGCTGAAACGCGCGGGTCAGAAAGCGGGTCGACGCTTCGGGTCGGGTCGGGTTCGGCAAAACGCGCGGATCCTCTTATTAACTTAAAGCCAAAACGACGTCGTTTTGGGAGGGTATAAAAGGCACCTTCCTCCGTTTTTCAGCAGACCGTTCCTCCCCTCTCTCTCTCTTCTTCCCTTCTTCTCTGCCTTCTCTCTAGAATTTGAAGAACGCCGGTGCCGGATTCTGGAAATTTCGCCGGAATCTGGGAATTTCGCCGGATGGTCGCCGGTTTCTGGGATTCTCCGCCGGAAACTGGGTCTGTCGCCGGAAACTTCAAAGTTCGCGGAATTGTGCCGGAAAATTCAAAAGTCGCCGGAATTTCCGCCGGAATCTGGAAATTTCCCAGAAATTTCCAGAAAAATTTTTTCGCCAAATTTTTCTAAAAAATTTTTTCTCACTGCCAGAACACTCCTAAACTTTTCCTTAGCTCTCTAAACACTCCTATTCTCTCAATCAGTAGCTTTTGCTTCTGTTTTCCTCTGTTGTTCTTGAACTGTTCCAGGAGGTGCTTTATATAGGGATTGATCAGGAGTTTCTGATCAATCCCAATTCTCCTTGGACGGGAATTCAGTCTTTGAATCCAATTGGACTCTCTGATTGAATTCCCATTCCGTAGGATTCTTCAGCTTCAATCTTAGCCCTCCAAATCAAAAATAAAAAAATACTAGATAATAATCAGAAAATCAAAAATTAAAAATTAAAAATAATATCAGATAATTCGGGAAAAAGAAGATAGAATTAACAGATGATTAAAAAAATAATAATAACAAATAAAATAAGATAAACCCAAAAATATATTACACAAAAAAAATAATAATAATATATAACTGTATAAATAAAATACATATAAATCTAATCTGAATAAAAATAAATAAATAAATAAAGATATACATAATAATAATAATAATAATAGAATACATAAAATACAAAAGAAGAAAAAAAAATATACAGGATTGAAATGGGCCTTACCCATTTGGGTCAGGCCCAATTGATCTGGGCCCGGACCCAATTGGGTGTCTACATTAATAAATAATTATATCTATTAA
This sequence comes from Durio zibethinus, assembly GCF_002303985.1. The sequence continues at coordinate 18,292 of NW_019168222.1, forward strand.
TATAATATATTAATAAATAAAATTATTATATTTTAATATATTTTTTATTTAAATTTTTTACTATATCTTCGTGTTTATTAAGATTCATTAATAGATAATAAGATAAAAACAACGATAAAATGAGATTAATATGTAAAATATATTACAAATCAATAGGTTTGATATTGTGTTTAGAAATGACATTAAAATTACTTATAATAGTGCATATGGTGGGTCTGTAGTGAAAAAAAAATGATGTTAAAGAACTCTTAGTATTAATTAATTCATTCCAAATTTAAAATTATATAGAATCTATCAAAATTTTATATGGAGTTCATACTTATAAGTGATAAACTCTTACATAATTTTGTAATTGTAATTTGTATAATTATAGAATTATAGTAAAACTTAAATTATTTGCTTTTAGAGATATATTCAAATAATGCCAACTGATTTTTGAATCAATTGACATGTTTTTAAAGTTGATGCTTGAAGTTGTAAGTTCGAAAGATTTATGTGTATAATTTCTTTTTCAGTCAAATAAGTTTAAGATATAAGATTCAAGACAAAATTTTCAAAAAAAAAAAAGAAATATATCAAATAAATAATTTTTATATGTATTTTATTTAGTTTTTAATTAATTAATAATTAGTTTATTATATAATTATAAAAAATTATTATTATATTTAAATTTGAAATTATTTGAACATATTTAAATAAAAATTTAAAATAAAAATAAAAATGTATGTTTGGTTCATGAAAATATCTCTGTTTTTTATTTTTATTTTCATAAAAAATAGAGAATGAATGAAAAACTTGTTCGGTTAAAAAAACAAAAATTATTTTTTGAAAAACGAAAATGAAAATAGACTAAATTTAAAGAATAAAAAAAAGTTGTTTTCAACTTGAAAACATTTAAAAGAAATGGAGAATATAAAACACGGGATTTTTTTTTCCAATTTTGGGACAAAGGTCCTAGTTTCGAAGAGATTGCTCCACGAAAACTTATTTCACTTCTCTCTTTTCTATAGGAGTTTTACCCAAATTTGTTTCATTTCCTCGACTGCTATTTCTGCTCAGCTTTTACAAAATATGATTTCCCATGGCCGTTTTTCCAACGAGGCTTAACTTATTTTGTGCTTTTGTTTCTATTTGTAAGCTTTACAAATGCAAGAGAAATCTTAGTTGGTGGGAGACAGACACTTGGAAGATCCCATTCTCTGAATTAGACTTTCTCAACAAATGGGCTGAAAATTCCCATTTTTGCATTGGCGACTCTCTTAATAATAAATCTACTTTTTCTGAGCTTTAATAGGATGATGCACTTCACTTTGTGGGATTGTTTTGCTTAAGTTTTTCTAATTCCTTTTTGGTGTTTTTGTTAGTGTGGGAATATGATGGTGGCAAAGACTCAATGCTACAAGTGACTAAGGAGCTTATGCAAGCTACAATATCTTAAACCCAATTGTATAGGGTACAAATATGGCAAAACCAACGTTAAGCTCAAAAGTCAAGGCCATTATATCTTCATTAATGGAGCTAAGGGCATTATGAGCAAGGCTAGAAGTTGTTTGTGGTTATGTGTCTCCAAGGCACAAATACACTAGAATCTCCCCAACACCTTCTCTGGCGAAAATGAAAGTCCGGCCAATACTCCGATAAGCAGTGCTGCAGCGTTGAAGGCTGATTTTTGGTGACACTAGGGTTTTGGTTTTGAGATACGAGTGAATTTATGAATTTTGAGTGATAATTTTGGATTTTGCTATCATTATTATTAGAAAGATTATTCTATCTTTTGTATATATAGTTAACATTACAGCAATATAAATCATTTAATGATTTATCTATATTACTTTAATACGATGAAAAGTATTCATCTATTTTTATGTTTAATATTTCTCATCGAAATGATAGTGTTTTATAATCATTTAATGATTCATCTAGAACCTAGACAAGCATTGTTTCAAAAAGGTTGATGTTATTAATGTTACCATCTTGATTTGGATGAATCGATATTTTTTAATTAGTAAACTTGATTTTTTTCCTAATTTTGTATAATGTTTGCCCATTATATTATTATATTATGTAACGTTTAAGTTTTGAATGTTTTATATGGTTAAATTCTCTTAAAGCAATTTATTTTAATTATAAAATAAAGATACCAAACATATTTTTATAATTTTATTTTTATGTGCTAAATATGTTTTTTAAAATTCAAAAGATAAGAAATAGAAATTATTTTTAAAAATAAAAATTAAAAAAAATATATTTTTCATTAATCAATCGCAGCCTAAGTATGAAGACATTTTCGTCCCTATATTATAATCTTAAATGTTTACAAAAAAAAAAAAAAAAAAAAAGCCTTTCCCTCTATCTTAAATTTTCAGATAAATGGATGTAAACATGCGGATATTTATTATCCAAATACTTGAAGTAGTACGAAATGAAATTAAAAGCGTTAAATTGGAGCTGCACTGGAGGCATGATCTGATCCAATGGGCCTAGGTTAGACGCAACAGCTAATTAGAAAAAGAGTTTATGTTAGATATATTATCATGGTATAAATTTTATATATTATTAATAAATTAGATAATATTATTAAATAAATATTAATTTTTAAAATAAATATATAAAAAATAATTTTTTTTAAAATTTACCCATTTTATTAATGATATCATCTTATTTATTTTATTAATAATATGACATCATTTAATTTTTAATATAATATAAAATTTATATACAATAATACACCAAATATAAATCCTTACAAAAGAAAAAAAAAGAAGAGATTTGGATTGATGTTTTTGACATGTATAATTGTTTGGTGACTAATAATATCTCGATAGAATATATTAATAGAAAATAAATTAAATGAGAAAAAAATATAAATGAGCAAAAAAATTGTCATGTCTTAGTTTTAGCTTCTTTTCTATTTAACATTTCTTTACTTTTTTAAAAAAATTATTAATGCATATAAAGTGTCCCCACTTTCTTCTAAAGAATAAAGCCTATTATCTATTAAACCTCGCATCAATGCACAAATAAAATATTTTACCTTATTACATGCCATTTCATCTTTCTTTTTTTTTTTTTTGCTTTTTTTTGAAACATTATTTACATTTTTGATTGAATTGTTTGTATTAAATATTTAAAAAAATTCATTCCAACAACATGAAATAATTTAAATAGGATTGATGGGAGTAGAAGAACTAAAGTCACTTTATTTTAAAAAATTTTTATGTCATTTATTTTAAAAAAAAAATTGAAATGATTTATAAAGGTGGGAGTTGTTAAGCCATACACCCCTCTATTATTTTAATTTTTTAAATTATTTTTTAATGCCATTTATTTTTAGAAAAATAAATGATTTATATGGGATTGGTTGGAGTTACTAGGTGTACACTTTTTTTAATATGTCTAGTAGTTATTATCCCTGCTTAAGGAACAATTAACTAAGCTCCAGAATTTATTAAAAAAAATTCTCCATTAAACTTTGAACTTTTTCGTACATACAAAAAAAGCTATATTTATTGATAAAGTGGACGTGTTAACCAATTATATTAAAAAAATTTTAGAGGAAATTGGAATATATATATATTATTCTTTTTAGTGTATATTTTTTAATTATTTTAATGAGTAAGTGGAAATTTAAATTTTATTATATTTTCAATACAATATAATTAAATTTATTATATCATTAATTAAATCTAAATGTTAACTATAATAAAATTCATTCTACATAATTTTTTTTATGAATTTTTTTAATTATAATTATAATATTTTTAACTATAATTATAATAATTTTTATTATTTTTTTAATTTTATTAAAATTAATCTCATCGATCATTTAAATAGATTATAAAATACTGAGATAGAACTAGGCCTGCTGCTTCCTTCTTGTCTTTTAATGAAACCGTCACTTCTTGACTCGAATACAGCCTTATAGCATATTAGTTTGACAATTCGTCCTTAGTTGTTAACTATAAATACCTGCTCAACCAGCTGTTTCATCGTCTCAAGCGAAGTTTTACAACTTTAGCCTATAGCAGCCAAAGAGCATATACACTTTTGTTTAGCCGAAGGATCACCATGCCGAAGTTCGTGTTACTTTCAAGACAAACTGTTAAACCATCTTCCCAGGAAGTACTTCATCTTCTAAAGCCACTTAAGCTCTCATTTCTAGACCAACTCATTCCACCATCTTATGTTCCAACTTCTTCTACTCCCAAAACCCACTCGAGTGATTCCAGTTCCAAGTTCCAACAGTGCCCGAATTTCAGACCAATTGAAAACATCTCTTTCCAAAACCTTGAATCATTTTCACCCTTTATCTGGCAGGCCTAGGGACAACCTTTGCATTGATTCTTATGACGAGGGTGTGCCATACATTGAAACTCGGGTAAACTGTTGTTTATCTGAATTACTTCAACGCGCCAAATTAATAGATGAACTGAACCAGCTGCTTCCATCCAAACCCTTCTGCTATCTTCCAGACCTAACAGCGCCACTGCTAACTGTTCAAGTTAACATCTTTAATTGTGGTGGAATAGCAGTAGCTGTTTGTACTTCCCACAAGATAGTTGATGCATGCACCGCATCTGCTTTCTTTAGAAGTTGGACAGCTTTTCTCGAGGTCTAATGGTGAAATACCCAGTCCGGATTTGTTTACGGTAGCTTCACAACTCTTTCCTGCAGTGGATAGCATGCCATCAAACACTTTGTCTTTGATAAAAGGCATATGGTTTAGTGAAGGCAGGCGCAAGACGAGAAGATTTGTGTTCGATGAAATATCTATTGACACTCTAAAGAGTAAAGTGAGAAGCAAAAATCTGGAGCATCCTACACGAGTCCAACCACCGACTGCATTCATATGGAAATATTCCATGTTGACTTCTAGATCAGCATCTAGAATTTCAAGGCCATCTCTGTGTGCCCATGCAGTAAACATACGGCGAAGACTAGAGCCACAGTTGCCAGATTATGCCATTGGAAAATGTGTTTTGGTACTCAATTTCTGCCTATAACTCGGCTGAGAACGACATAGAGTTACAGCAGTTGGCTTATCTAGTGAAGGAAGGACTTGAGACTTTCAAGGGGGATCACTTGACTCGTCTACAAAGTGGTGAAGGTGTCAAATTCATAAGCGAGAAACTAAATGATCTGTCAGCAGAATTTGCCCTCCGAAGGAGACATGGAATTCGATTATTTCGCTAGTTGGTTGAATTTTGGGTTTCAAGAAGTTGACTTTGGATGGGGAAACCCAAGTTTGCTTGGTGTCCCAGGGAGAAGCAGCAGTGGGCATGCTAAAACCACCTTTCTCAAAGAGATTGTGCAAAGCAAGGCAATAGAAGCATGGATTACTTTAGAGAAAAAAAATATGGCTATACTGGAAAAGCATCCCGAGTTCCTTGCATTTGCCTCTCCAAATCCTCAATAAGTTTCATGTAAGGATTTTTCCCTGCTTCTTTGGATATGAATGGAAATTCAATCATCCAAGAAAAAAAAAAATCAAAGTTTCACACCATTACAGGACAAAGTCGTAGCTCTGTTAATTAATAATATTGTTGTTGAATAACGGTCCATTTGGCCAGCCGATTGTGGGGCTTTCACGTACGGAAGATCTCAATCATAAAACACATCTTTCAATACGGTGAAAGTCTTCAAATTGAGCTCTAAATGGACCCTAAGCGTGCTGTTCTTTGGTCATGTATGATGCATACTTAATTAGTGGCTTTTATGTTTTTTAGCTATAATTTTATGTTGAAGTATATGCATCATATAAGTGAACAGTTTCGTATAAAAATGTTTATTTGATAATTAATTGAATGGAATAAATAATAGAGTTAATCTTTATTTTTTATTTTAATTGTTTCTTTAATCCAAATGTTGATCTTTGCTTCTTGGTTTCCAAATTAGGTAACATAATTTGTAATCAAATCAATCTTGCAAAATAAATTCTTTCTTTTTTGGTATGAATCAAAGTAGTCCATATTGTATTAGTAAACGTATTATTTTTGTTCTGATATTAGTATTTATCAGATTCGATGTGTTTGGACGTACAATTTAGGGTTTACCGAATTTGATGTATTTCATAGCCGGAGATTAAAAAATTTAAATTGTAAAACTCCTATAAAACTTTACTTATAAAACCCTCATGAGAGTTAATTATATCACAAATAAGAAGGCAAAAACTTCTCTGCCTTGTTTGGTGTTTGTAAATTTAGAAAACATTTATTGCATACATAATTAGTGCAAGATCTAGCTATAGGTGAAGAACACATCCCTCTACCCTTCATAACATGTCTTCTTAAACCAGGAATGTGGACATTTTTATATAATCTTTCCATCTATGCTTTCCACATCAAATCCAAAGTTCCTCTTCTCTTCTTCGGACATGATCTCCATTAGTCTCTCATGTTTGCTGTTGTCAAACCTGACAGTTGTTGATTTGATATTCATCTATGTCAGTTTTTATTGAAGATTGCAGGGGAATGTAATCCATGACCGAACAGTGATTAAGGCCACAATTGACTTACCTTCCACCATAGAATGTGTATGGCTCATATATATTAGCCAAGTACTTTGCTTGCTCCTGACTTCCTGCGTATTGCTTGAAGCTTCTGAGACAGTTTTCCGCTCCAAGATGCGACCGCTGTCAATCCAGTTCTATGAAAAGCATCTCTCCAGAGGTGAGCAGAGAAATCCTCCATGGAGTTGAACAGCTTCATTGATCGACATGGATTGGGCAACCCTTCGAGTCCAGAAAAGGTGAGGAATTGTAGTGTTCATGGAGCAATCTGGCTTAAATCCTGGAAAACCAGTGGATTTACAACTGATGATGCAATGTGGTAGATGTTAATATCTGGTTTGGAGTCATTCCATGTGTCGCAATGGTTGCCAAGGTTGCATTGACAACCATGTCTGCTGGAACCTGTAATCCGCCATGGCAAGAATGCAATAAGATTCATGAGTTTGAAATAAAATGTGGGGGATGGATGTTTTTCCAATGTTAATTCATCAAACACTAGAGTACAAAAATGATGTATGACATTGACAACAATTACGTACAACATCAAGTACTCCATTTGGATCAACCAGGAAACCAGTTAGCTGCCCTTTCCCATAGCATAATACTATTGGATCCATCATCCTAACAGACAAAGAAAAGAGTATCTCAAATTTTGTCAGAAATAATTGCATCATGTAAAAAGTCAAATAAGAGATACCTATTGCCCTCCATCCATCCTGGGAATGGTTCTTTGCAGGTGCTTTCAATAACACTAGGTCGAATTATCACTAATGGTATTTCTCCTCTCATGTTTTTGATCATCATTTCTCCCGTAGCCTTTGTGAACACGAATGTGTCTTGACATCCAAAGTTTCTAGCCCTGATCAGGTATTAGTCATCATCATGTCAATATTTTGATTAAAGCCCCATTTCTTTGTCATATTGGAAACAGAAAGCTTTCATTAATCACAGTTCACAAAGGAAAACAGAAAATAAGAGAATGAGAATTCTCACCTTTCTAACCCAATTCGTTCATTTTCTGAGCCACTTCACTTTCATCAAAACCTTGTTTGGAATTTTGAGCCAGTATGTTTGGAATTTTGAGCCAGTACTAACTCATCTTCAACGTCTAACTCAAGCATGGATGTTGCAGTAGTTTCAGAGATTAAATTTTCCCTTGCAATGCAGTCTCCTATGTTGAATGGGTTTTCCATAATTCTTCCTTGTCTTTGGCCATTAACATATGCTGCACATGAAATAGAACAAATCTGCTTATCCACAAAGAACTAGATGTCCAAATTGACACTAGAAATCAATTGTCTTGAAGAAAATTTCTCAAATCACGAGTTTTGATCATATTTTGGTTTTGATAA
>NW_019168223.1:0-26145 GCF_002303985.1 Durio zibethinus
AATAAACTTGTATGAATAGAAATAATTGTTTTATGACAAAACAAAGATCATAACAATTTGAAATAAATAATTATTTAAATAGTCATAATTATTTGGACTCACTCGGTAAATAGATTTATTTTTTAAATATTTTACTTATTAATTTTTGGAATTTTAATAAATTAATATTATTTTATTTTGAGTAAGCTTTTATGAACAAAAACAATTGGTTTATGACAAACTAAAAGGTCATAACGATTTGAAATAGATAATTATTCAATAGTCAAATATTTGAACGTGTTCAAAAAATAGATTTATTTTTAAATTTTTGTTAATTGTTGGATTATTAGTCAGTTTATATTATTTTATTCGAAATAAGCTTGTATGAATAGAAACAATTGTTTTATACAAAACAATTGTTGCTGTTCGTACAAGCTTATTCAGAATAATATAATTCTAATTTATTAATATTCCAAAAATTAATGAGTAAGAGATTTAAAAAATGAATCTATTTATCGAACAGGTTCAAATAGTTATAGACTATTTGAACAATTATCTATTTCAAATTGTTATAGCCTTTGTTTTGTTATAAAACAATTGTTTCTATTCATACAAGCTTATTTCGAATAAAATAATATAAACTGACTAATAATCCAACAATTAACAAAAATTTAAAAATAAATCTATTTTTTGAACACGTTCAAATATTTCTGACTATTGAATAATTATCTATTTCAAATCGTTATGACCTTTTAGTTTGTCATAAACCAATTGTTTTTGTTCATAAAAGCTTCCTCAAAATAAAATAATATTAATTTATTAAAATTCCAAAAATTAATAAGTAAAATATTTAAAAAATAAATCTATTTACCGAATGAGTCCAAATAATTATGACTATTTAAATAATTATTTATTTCAAATTGTTATGATCGTTTGTTTTGTCATAAAACAATTATTTCTATTCATACAAGTTTATTCGAAATAAAATAAGACTAATTTATTAATATTAAAAAATTAGTTGGAAGTTTAAAAATAAATCTGTTTATCGAACAAGTTCAAATAATCATGTCCATTTGAACTATTTACCAATTTTAAATCATTATGACATTTTGTTTTGTCGTAAAACAATTGTTTCTATTCATACAAAATTATTTAGAATAAAATAATACTAATTTATTAATATTTCAAAAATTAATAAGCTTAAAAACCAAATCTATTTACTGGACCGGTTTAAATAATTATAATTATTTGAACAATTATCTATCTCAAATTGGTATGAGCTTTGTTTTATCATGAAACAATTGTTTCTATTCATACAAACTTATTTGGAGTAAATATTGCTAAACTAATAATATTCTAAAAATTAATAAGTAAGAGATTTAAAAATAAATGTGTTTGACGAACTAGTTTAAATAGTTAAGACTATTAGAATAATTATCTATTTCAAATTGTTCTGACTTTTTGTTTAGTTATAAAATAATTATTTCAGTTCATACATGCTTATTTGAAATAAAATAATACTATTTTATTAACATCCAAGAAATTAATAAGCAAGGAATTAAAAAAAATCTACAGCCAAACAAGTTCAAATAGTTATGACTATTTAAACAATTATCTATTTAAAATTGTTATGCCTTTTGCTTATCATAAAACAATTATTCAGTTCATAAAAGCTTATCCAAAATTAAATAATAATACTTTATTAATATTTCAAAATTTAGAAGTTGGAGATTTAAAAAATAAATTAGTTTATCGAATCAACTCAAATAGTTATGGTTGTTTGAACAATTATCTAATTCAAATCATTATGAACTTTTGTTTTGTCATCAAACAATTGTTTTTCATCAAACAAGCCTATTTGGAATAAAATAATACCAATTCATTAATATTTCAAAAATTACTAAGTAGGAGATTATCTATTTACTGAACCAGTTTAAATAGTTATAACTATTTGAACAGTTATATATTTCAAATCATTATAACCTTTGTTTTGTCATAAAACAATTATTGATGTTCATACCAGCTTATTCAGAATAAAATATTGTTGAACCAGTTCAAATAGTTAAGGGTATTTGAATAATTATCTATTTCAAATCGTTATGACACTTTGTTTTGTTGTAAAATAATTGTTTCTATTGAAACAATCTTATTTGGAATAAAGTAATGCTAATTTATTAATATTCTAAAAATTAATAAGTAACGGTTTTAAAAACTGAATCTGTTGTCTTGACCAATACAAATTATTATTACTGTTTGAAACATTATTTATTTCAAATTATTATGAACTTTTGTTTTGTCACAAAACAATTGTTTCTTTCGTATAAGCTTATTCAGAATAATATAACTCTAATTTATTAATATTCAAAAAATTAATAAATAAGTGAGTTAAAAATTGAATCTATTTATCAAACAAGTTGTAATAGTTATGACTATTTGAATAATTCCCTATTTCAAATCGTTATAACCTTTCGTTTTGTCATTAAATTATTTTTTCTATTCATACAAGCCTATTTCAATTAAAATAATACAAATTTATTAATATTCAGATGACTAATAAATAAAAGATTTAAAAAATAAATCTGTTTATTGAATAAGTTCAAATAGCTATGACTATTTGAACAATTATTTATTTCAAATTCTTATGACTTTTTATTTTGTCATAAAACAGTTGTTTTTATTTATACAAGCTTATTCGGATTAAAATAATATTAATTTATTAATATTTTGACAATTAATAAACAAAAGATTTTAAAATAAATATGCTTATCAAACAAGTTCAAATAGGCGTAACTATTTAAATAATTATCCATTTCAAATCATTGTGAGCTTTTGTTTCATAATAAAACAATTGTATCAATTTATATAGGCTTATTCAAAGTAAAATAATACTAATTTATTAATATTATGAAAATTAATGAGTAAGAGATTTAAAAAATGATTCTATTTTTCGATCAAGTTCAAATAGTTATGACTATTTGAACAATTATCTATTTCAAATTATTATGTCCTTTTGTTTTTATCATAAAATAATTGTTTCTATTCATAAAAGCTTAGTCTGAATAAAATAATATAAATTTATTAATATTCTATAAATTAATAAGTCAAAATTTAAAAAAGAAATCTATTTTTTGAACACATTCAAATAGTTATGATAATTTGAATAATTATCTATTTCAAATAGTTATGACCTTTTGTTTTGTCGTAATCCAATTGTTTCTATTCATACAAGCATATTTGAAATAAAGTAATACTAATTTATTAATATTCCAAAAATAAATAAGTAAAAGATTTAAAAAATAAATCTATTTACTGAGTAAGTTCAAATAGTTAACACTGTTCGAACAATTATTTGTTTCAAATAGTTATTATATTTTGTTTTGTTATAAAATAATTGTTTCTATTCATATAAGTTTATTCAGAATAAAATAATACTGATTTATTAATATTTTGAAAATTAATAGGTAGGAGATTTAAAAATTAATATATTTGCTGAACAAGTTCAAATAGTCATGTTCATTTGAATAATTATCTAGTTCAAATCATTATGACCTCCTATTTTGTCATAAAACAATTATTTCTATTCATGCAAAATTATTTAGAATAAAATAATACTAATCTATTAATATTTTGAAGATTCAGCTTGTACAAACAAAAATAATTATTTTCTGACAAAATAAAGGTCATTACGACTTGAAATAGATAATTGTTCAAACTAATATAACTATTTGTATGGGTCAAACCAATGGATTCATTTTTTTGAAATCTGTTACTTATTAATTGTTAGAATATTAATAAATTAGCATTGCTTTATTTTGAATAATACTATATCAATAGAAATAATTGTTTTATGACAAAACAAATGGTCATAAAGATTTGAGATAAATAATTGTTCAAATTGTTATAACTAATTGAACTAGTTTGGTAAACATAATATTTTTAAATCTCTTATTAATTTTCAAAATATTAATAAATTAATATTATTTTATTCTGAACAAACTTAATATTTGTTTTACAACAAAATAAAAAGTCATAACGATTTGAAATAGAAAATTATTCATATAGCCTTAATTATTTAAATTGGTTCAGCAAACAAATTTATTTCTTAAATATCTTAGTTATTAATTTTCATAATATTATTAGATTAGTATTATTTTATTCTGAATAAGCTTCTTTACACATAAATAATTGTTTTATGACAAAACAAAAAGGTTATAATGATTTTATCTATTTCAAATCGTTATTACCTTTTTTTTTTATCATAAACTAATTGTTTCTATTCATAAAAGCTTATTTGGAATAAAATAATACTAATTTATTAAAATTTCAAAAATTAATAAGTAAAAAATTAAAAAAATAAATCTATTTGCCTAGCAAGTTAAAATAGTCATGACTATTTAAACAATTATTTATTTCAAATCGTTATGATCTCTTGTTTGTCATAAAGCATATGTTTCTGTTCATACAAGTTTATTTGAAATAAAATAATACTAATTTATTAATATTCCAAAAATTAATAAGATGAAAATTTAAAAAATAAATCTATTTACTGAATAAGTTTAAATAATCATGTCCATTGGAACTATTATCTATTTCAAATCGTTATGAAGTTTTGTTTACAAATTGTTTTTATTCATACAAAATTATTCAAAATAAAATAATACTAATTTATTGATATTTCAAAAATTAATAAGAGATTTAAAAACTAAATCTACTTCTTGAACCAATTCAAATAGTTATGACTATTTAAACAATTATTTATCTCAAATCATTATGATTTTTGTTTCGTCATAAAAAAATTGTTTCTGTTTATACAAGCTTATTTGGAGTAAAATATTGCTAAAATAATAATATTTTAAAAATTAATAACCAAGAGATTTAAAAAATAAATATGTTTGTAGAACTAGTTTAAATAGTTAAGATTATTTGAACAATTTTCTATTTCAAATTGTTATGGCCTTTTGTTTAGTCATAAAATAATTGTTTTAGTTCATATAGACTTATTTAAAATAAAATAATACTATTTTATTAACATTCAAAAAATTAATAAGCAAGAAATTTTAAAAAAAAATCTATTTATTGAACATTGATTTTATCATAAAACAATTGTTTTAGTTCATAATAGCTTATCCAACATAAAATAATATTACTTTATTAATATTTCAAAAATTGAAAAGTTAGAGATTTAAAAAATAAATCAGTTTAAATAATTATAGCCATTTTGTTAGCCTTGAATTGATCCTTATTTTGAAATGACAAAACATTAAAGATAAAAAAACTTGATCAAAATTTTGGAAAAGATTTATTTAGTACATATTTTTAAGTTTTATATTTTGGTACTAAATAAATAATATGATTTTTAAAGTTTAAACAAACCTTTCTTGGTTTCATATTTCTCAAACCAAATATCTCTTTAAAGATTATTTATTTGAGCTTAAATGAAAGTCCAATTGTTGTTTTTAAAGTGAATTTATTTATTTTGGACTTAATACAATTTTGATAAGATTGGTTTTGAGAAAAAGATTAACCTAAGAAAGCTGTTTTACCAGAACAAAATTTTCCAACATTGAATTTATTTTATTTTTTTGTATTAATTCACAAAGTTTTAATATTTGAATTTTATATGGTTCGAAAGCTCTTTGAGTCTACTTTCTAATGGATTAAACAAAATCAAAAACCAAATTTTCTAAGAAAAGATTTTGAATTTTTAGTAGACACTTAGCAGTTATTAGAAAAACTGCACAAGGGGTAACTTTGAAAATTCACTATAATTCGTACTCAATGAATTAGGTGGTGAATTTTATATGGATAGAAAGCCCTTTAAATATAGTTTCTAAATCTTCAAACTTTTTATGATTAAGATTTATATAACTCAAGGTATGATCAAATTAGTAAGTAGAGTGCAAAATAGGAGATAACCACCCAGCCATTGATAGGATCGATCCCCTCATGGAAAGGATCGATCGGGTCGTGTCTTTTAAGCATGAAATGGCATAAAACTTGAACCAATTGATCCCCTTAAGGAAGAGATCAATCAGGTCTGGGCGGAATCACACCAATGGCTATTTTTTTCATGCATTCAATGGCTACTTTCACTTCCCAAGCTTCCCCAATGGCTACTTCTTCAATTTATCTATAAATTGGGCACTCCAACACACCAAGAGGATTGATAAATCAAGAGAGCAAGAGCCAACGAGCTATATTTGCATTCTATAAAAAAATCAAGAGTTTTTAGAGCTTCAAAGTCCATATCTTTGTATTTATTGTATCCAATTTTTATTTGTTGTTCATTCATCATTTTCTTATACTTAAACTTAGCAAACACTTAGCCTTAGAGAAGTTGTTCTATTGTTTGCAAAATTACCTTTGATATACAAGGGTGGAAGAGAACAAGAGGTGAGGTATCCTCTTGAGAGCTTTGTAGTGAGATTGGGTAAAATACTACAAAGGGTAGAGGTTTCTATCTTAAGCCTTAGAAAGAAAAAGATAGGTTGTATTTTCAATTCAAGAATAGTGGAGTGAAGCCTTGGTATAGACAACCTAGAAGAGAGGACGTAGGTGCCTTGTGAAAAATGACCAAACCTTTATAAATCATTGTGTTTGATTTCTCTATCCCTATTTGTTTACAATTTATTATTGCTTATATTTGATTTTAGGTTCATTAATTGTTATTGTTTGCATTATATTTTCATCAAAAGTGCTTAGTGTTTTAATTTTCATTCAACTAAATTGAAATAATTGTTTGGGAAGAATTTGGAGAAATCCAATTCACCCCCCTCTTGGTCATCATCTCACCTATAAACCTAACACATTTTAACAATTATCTATTTCAAACCATTATTAACTTTTGTTTTGTCATAAAACAATTGTTCTTCATCATACAAGCCAATTCAGAATAAAATAATACTAATTTATTAATATTTCAAAATTTTATATGTATGAGATTTAAAAAATAAATATGCTTATTGAACCAGTTCAAATAATTATAACTATTTAAAAAATTATATATTTCAAATAGTTATAATCTTTTGTTTCATCATAAAATAATTATTTATGTTCATACAAGTTTATTTGAAATAAAGTAATCTAATCTAATAATATTATGAAAATTAATAACTAAGAGATTTAACTGCCATGTGAACAATTCTCTATTTCAAATCGTTATGACCTTTTGTTTTATCATAAAATAAATGTTTTTATTCATATAAGTTTATTTATAATAAAATAATATGAATTTATTAATATTTTGATAATTAATAAGAGATTTAAAAAATAAATCTGTATAAAATTAGTTCAATTAGTTATAACAATTTGAACAATTATTTATTTCAAACTGTTATGACCATTTGTTTTGTCATAAAACAAATTTTCTATTGATAAAATCCTATTTGGAATAAAGTAATGCTAATTTATTAATATTCTAAAAATTAATAAATAATGGATTTAAAAAATGAATCTATTGGCATGACCGGTACAAATAGTTATAATTATTTGAACAATTATCTATTTCAAATCATTATAACCTTTTGTTTTGTCACAAAACAATTGTTTTGTTCATACAATTGATTAGGAATAACATAATTTTAATTTATTAATATTTCAAAAATTAATAAGTAAGAGATTTAAAAACTAAATCTGTTTATCAAACAAATTCAAATAGTTATGACTATTTAAATAGTTATCTATTTCAAATCACTATAACCTTTTGTTTTGTTATAAAATATTTTTTTTGTATTCATAAATGCTTGTTTCAATTAAAATAATACAAATTTATTAATAATTTGACAACTAATAAGTAAATGATTTAAAATATGAATTTGTTTACCAAATAAGTTTAAATAGTTATGACTATTTGAACAATTATATAATTCAAATCGTTATGACTTTTGTTTTGTCAAATAGTCATAACTATTTGAGCTTGCTCGATAAATAAATTTATTTTTTAAATCTTTTATTTATTAATATTTGGAATATTAGTAGATTAGTATTATTTTATATCAAATAAGTTTATATGAACAGAAATAATTGGTTTATGACAAAACAAAAAGTCATAGCTATTTGAAATAGATAATTGTTCAAATAGTTATAACTATTTGAATGTGTTCAGAAAATAGATTTATTTTTTAAATTTCTACTTAGTAATTTTTGAAATATTAATAAATTTATATTATTTTATTTGAAATAAGCTTGAATGAACAAAAACAATTGTTTTATGATAAAACAAAAGGTCATAATGATTTCAAATAGATAATTGTTCAATTAGTTATAACTATTTGAACTTGTACGATAAATAGATTCATTTTTTAAATCTCTTACTAATTAATTTTGGGAATATTAATAAATTAGTATTATTTTATTTTGAATAAGTTTATATGAATTGATACAATTGTTTTATGGCAAAACAAAAGGTCGTAACGATTTGAAATAAATAATTACTCAAATAGTTGTGACTATTTGAACTTGTTTGGTAAACATATTTATTTAAAATTTTTTTCTTATTAATTGTCGAAATATTAATAAATTAATATTATTTTAATATGAATAAGCTTGTATGAACAAAAACAATTGTTATATGAGAAAACTAAAAGTCATAACGATTTAAAATAAATAATTATTAAATAATCATAACTGTTTAAACTTATTCGATAAATAGATCTATTTTTTAAATCTTTTACTTATTAATTGTTTAAATATTAATAGGCTAAAACACTAGGGACAGTTGCAAGGGTTGACGTAATAAGCATGAGAGAAATGTCCAGACTGCCCAGCTTGGACCAAGCTTGCAACATGCCCTCACTGCACCTAGGTGGACCCAGGGGAGATTGGCAGATCCAGAATCTTCTAGAGGCATCCAGGATCAGTAGCATTCAGTGGGAGGATCTGGTCAACCCTAAGAATCAAGAGAGGGTCCTTAGAATCAGGATTTTATCTGTGTATTAATGTGTAAATCCCTTAATTCTTGGAATCATATAATCTTTTGATTTTAGGAAGCAGCCATAATTAGTACTAGGGCCTCAACTATAAATAAAGGGTTACCCCACCCTTTGTTGTACATCATCAGACACATTTTGTCTACAGTAATATACAACATATTCCAACATTCTCTTATTTTCTCAAACTTGCATATTCTGCCTTTCTGTTTGGTTTAGTGCCCGCATGCTTGGTTCATAGGCTGGCTCAGACATAAGGAGCTCATTCCTAGTCTAAGGCTATATGGATTTTGGTTTAAAGGTCCAAGCCTATGATAGTTGGTATCAGAGTAGGTTCTGTGTAGGTTCTATTCGGTGATGTTTAGATCACACTCAAGGCATTTGCAAAAATGGCATCCCAAAGTAATGTTGCTAGCCAACAAACAAAGGCCTGGGAGTAAGGCTGTGGAAGGGGGAAGAAAGCTAGTTCGAAGGACATCTAGTCTACCATGGATAGGAGGCTGTCTAAGGTGGAGGTGACAGTGGGCGATGTGAAGGAGAAGCTTGACAAGGTTGAGACTCACATCGAGGCATTGGACTCTATGGAGGAAAAGCTCAAAAACGAGTTGCAAGTGGTTCTGAATGAGGCCGTTGACATGAACACTTAGAGGAATAAAGCCTTGGAGGCCCAGGTGGAGACCATGCACAAAGAGATAGAGGAGCCTAAAGGGGAGTTTGCTGCTTGCAAGATAGCCATTGGGAATGGCATGATTATTAGAGTGTCTAATACCTGTGTGGAGATTCCTAAGCCTAAGGAGTTCAAGGGGACTAAGATAGCCAAGAAAGTAGACAATTATCTATGGAGGATGAAGTAGTACTTCTAGGCCATGAGTATACAGGACGATGCTACTAAGGTAAGCACCATTTTGATGTATCTTACCGATGTTGCCTTATTAAGGTGGAGACATAGGTGACACTGACCCTGAAGATGGATGGTTTGTTGAAGAAAGGGTAATGGCCTAGACATGAGCATGGACACCCTACACTTGTGCACTGTACATCTAAAATGGTCCATTAAGTGTGAGAAGAGGGTAAAGACCACATGGTGTAGAGAAGAGGGTAATGGCATTAAGCATAGAGGCGCTGCATGGTTCAACAAGGTAGGACCACAAAAGCCTATGTGATGCAAGTGCTGCATGCCCCAAAGGGCCAATTAAGCATGAAGAAAGGGTAATGACATGTCACCAACTAAGGCACTACTTAATTTGACAAGCATTGGTTTCATAGGAACCATATTGGGATTATGACCACGTCGATCCACGCCCTGAGCCGATTGGTGGACCGACTCTCACCGTTCCACATCTAATTGGGATGCTCAATTCTCAAGCTGGGCTTTTTTCGGTTCACTCGCCGTTACAAAAAGAATCTTGGTAAGTTTTTTTTCCTTTGCTTATTGATATGCTTAAACTCAGCGGGTGATCCTGCCTGACCTGAGATCGTGATGCAAACATCAATCGAGCGATGCGAGGGGTCTAACGGGCTACGGGTGGACAATGAGTGCGCATCATCAGGGATGAGGCACGCTGGGAGCTCTACCACTAACAGTCACGGCGTTGTCATTGCCGAGGACTCATTTTTAGGCCAACTACAATCAACAAGATCGCGGGAGGACATCTTCCACCTTCCTCCTTCCCGGGAGCTTGATGGGTGAAGGGTCGAGGGGGGACGATGTCGGATGACACCTAGGTAGGCATGCCTTCGACCTAATGTCTAGGGGTGTAACTTGTATTCAAAGACTCGATGGTTCATGGGATTCTACAATTCACACCAAGTATCGCATTTTGCTACGTTCTTCATAGATGTGAGAGCTGAGATATCCATTGCCTAGAATCGTTTCATTTTTTCACGACAAAAGCAGTCGCGATGCTGCCCATGCATGCACCACAAACAGAATAAGTAAAATAACGTTAAAAGTAATGATATTTCAATTTCACCCAGGGCCTTCCACTTATCTTACACCTTTTAAGTCATTTCACAAAGTCGGACTAAAGTCAAGCTCAACAGGGTCTTCTTTCCTCGTTGATCTCATTCCCTTAGCTGTGGTTTTACTGGATAGTAGACAGGGATAGTAGGAATCTCGTTAATCCATTCATGCTCATCACTAATTAGATGACAAGGCATTTGGCTACCTTAAGAGAGTCATAGTTACTCCTATCGTTTACACACACTTGGTTGAATTTCTTCACTTTGACATTCAGAGCACTGGGTAAAAATCACATTGCATGAGCATCCACAGGGACCATCGCAATGCTTTTATTTTAATTAAATAGTCAGAATCCCCTTGTCCGTACTAGTTTTGAGTCAACTGTTCGTCCCCCAGGTAATGCCCCCGATGGAGCCATTCCTAGTCTGTCCTCAGTCAACATGTGGTGACCCGTTCTCATCGTGAGAGCAACTCGAGCAGTGTATCGACAGCTGACAAGTTCGAGACTGGGACCCTGTGCCCAGCCCTTAGAGCCAGTTCTTTTCCTGAGGTTATGGATCTATTTTATTGACTTTCCTTGCCTACATTGTTTTATTGACCAGAGGCTGTTCACCTTGGAGACATGATGTGGCTATGAGTATGACTGAAAGCAGACGGTACTCGGTCCTCTAGATTTTTAAAGGCCGCTAGGGGCACACTGGACACCATGTGACGTGCGATGCTCTTTTGACCTCTGGACCCTACCTTCGACTGAGCCATTTCTAGGGTGGGTGGGCCGTTAAATAGAAAAGATAACTCTTCTCGAGGCCTTCACCGATGTCTCTAGACTCCCTAACGTTGCCATCAGCTGTCGTATCTCGATTCAAGAATTTTAACCCAATTTCCTCTCTAAGCTCATATGGGACGCACTGTCGGATGGGCTTCCCCGTCTCTTAGGATTGACTAACCCATGTGCAAGTGCCGTTCACATGGAACCTTTCCCCTCTTCGAACTTCAAAGTTCTCATTTGAATATTTGCTACTACCACCAAGATCTGTATAGATGGCTACTCTGCTTAGGCTCGCACCTTGGGTCTTACAACGATCGTCGCACCCTCCTACTCATCAAGGCCTGGCCTTTGCCCCGACGGTCGGGTATAGGTCGCGCACTTAAGCGCCATCTATTTTCAAAGCTAGTTGATTCGGTAGGTGAGTTGTTACACACTCCTTAGTAGATTTTGACTTCCATGACCACCGTCTTACTGTCTTAATCGACTAACACTCTTTGTGGGTTCTGGGTTAGCGCACAGTTGGGCACCGTAACTTAGCTTTCGGTTTATCCCACGTCACCAGTTTTGCTTACCAAAAATGGCCCATTCAGAGCTCTCGATTCCTTGGTGTGGCTCAATGAAGCAGCCGTGCCACCTTACCTATTTAAAGTTTGAGAATAGGTCAAGGGCATTACGCCCCCAATGCCTCTAATCATTGGCTTTTGTCGATAAAACTTGTTGGGGGCTCTAGCTATCCCGAGGGAAACTTCAGAGGGAACCAGCTACTAGACAGTTCGATTAGTCTTTTGCCCCTATACCTAAGTCAAACGAATGATTTGCACGTTAGTATCGCTGTGGGCCTCCACCAAAGTTTCCTCTGGCTCCACCCTACTCAAGCATAGTTCACCATCTTTTGTGTCTCGACGGGTATGCTCACACTCGAACCCTTCTCAAAAGATCAAGGTCGGTCGGTGGTGCACCCACAAGAGATCCTACCAGTCAGCTTCCTTATGCCTTACGGGTTTCTTGGCCCATTGACTTGTACGCATATCAAACTCTTTAGTCTGTGTTCCAAGACAGGCCGAATGAAGAGCCCACAGGCTGACATCGGGATCACACCAGTGCCATAGTACATCGAGATGACGTGAGCTACGTTTCATGATCATGGCAACGATGTCTTCATAGGCACATCGAAAGCTCGAGCTTGGGCCACAGCTATAACCTGTGTCGATCCATGCCCCGAATCGATCGACGGACTGACTCCTACCATTCCACATCCAACCGAGGTGTATCGACCCTCATCCACTTCCCTCCCCACAATTTTGAGCACTCTTTGACACTCTTTTCAAAGTCCTTTTCATCTTTCCCTCATGGTACTTGTTCGTTATCGATCTCTCATCGGTATTTAGCCTTGGACGGTATTTATCACCCGATTGGGGTTGAATTCCCAAACAACCAGACTCACAGATAGTACCTTATGGTACGACAAGGTCCAAGTACAATGGGGCTCTCACTATCTTCGATGCCCCTTTCCAGAGGACTTGGGCTCGATCTGCCACTGAGGATGCTTTTCCAGACTACAATTCAAGCATCGGGGGTGCTCGATTCTCAAGCTGAGCTCTTTTCGATTCACTCACCATTACTAGGGGAATCCTGGTAAGTTTCTTTTCCTCCGCTTATTGATATGCTTAAACTCAACGGGTGATCTTACCTAACCTTGGGTCACGACGAGAGCATCGAATTGAGCGATGTGGGGGGTCTGACATTGCGAACTTGTTCGACCAACTTAGGAGCACAAAGTGGTTCACCAAGCTAGATTTGAGGTCGGGCTACTACCAAGTCAGGATCATGGAGGAAGATGAGCCAAAGACAACATGTGTCACTCGGTATGGTTCGTATGAGTTCTTGGTGATGCCTTTGGACTCATGAATGCCCCAGTAACATTCTGCACCCTTATGAACAAGGTACTTCAGTCGTTCCTTAATCGATTTGTTGTGGTTTATGTGAATGACATTGTGATCTATAGCCAAACTTTGGGAGAGCATGTAGACCACTTGAGGCAGGTGTTCAAGGTGTTGTGGGTGGACAAGCTATTTGTTAAGAGGGAGAAATGCTCATTTTCCCAACAGGAGATCCCATTCTTAGGCCACATAGTGGGAGGTGGTAGGATACGCATGGATGAAGGCAGGATGCACGTCATCCTGGAGTGGGAACCTCCAGCCAAAGGCACTGAGTTGAGATCATTCCTTGGGTTGGTCAACCACTACAAGTGCTTTATCAAAGGTCACTCAGCAATAGCCACACCATTGACTGACTTACTTAAGAAAAGGAGAGCATGGGAGTGGAGTGCAGGGTGCCAAGAAGCCTTTGACAGGTTGAAGTGGGCTATGACCAAGGAGCCAGTCTTGGCCTTGCCAGACCATACCAAGCCGTATAAGGTGCATACAGATGCATCACACTTTGTCATAGGGGGCGTGTTGATGTAAGAGGGACATCTAATCACGTTCGAGAGCAAGAAGCTGAACGAGATTGAGTACAAGTACACAGTCTAAGAGAAGAAGATGACTGTAGTGGAGCACTACTTGCTCACTTTATGCCATTACTTGTTGGGGTTGAGGTTTGTGGTTAGGATGGACAATGTGGCGACTAGCTACTTCCAGACATAGAAGAAGCTGTCCCTCAAGCAGGCGAGATGGTAAGATTTTTTTATGGAATTTGATTTCCAGATAGAGTACAAGCCAGGACAGGCAAACCTGGTGGCAGATGCCCTGAGCAGAAAGGCTAACCTTACTACCATTAGCCAACCAGAGGGGTCACTAGTGCCATGCATCAAGGAGGGACTTACATATGATCCTACAGCCAAGGCTCTTATGGAGTACGCCCAGCAAGGTAAGACTAGGCAGTTTTGGGTGCAGGATGGTTTG
The DNA here is from genome assembly GCF_002303985.1 of Durio zibethinus. The sequence goes on from NW_019168223.1 coordinate 14,542, forward strand.
TTGTACACCAGGGGTAGTAGACTGTTTGTGCCGCATGGATGGGGAAAAGCCTCAGTAAAGGAAGGTTTTTGTAAGAGTGTTTGATTCAAGGTGGGTTATGACCCCACGAGTGAGTCATACCTTGGCATGTGATCCAAGGATTGGGTCTACTGGTGGCACATGAGGGACGATGTGGAGGCTATGTAAAAGATTGTTTTGTGCCAAGAACAAGGTAGAGCTAAAAATCAGGCGGTCTCTTGGAGCATTGCCCAGTGCCAGAACGACATGGTAGAGTGTTTGCTCTGGATTTATAGTTATCTAACCCCAAATGAGAGGGGTTTGAAAGCATCATGGTAGTGGTAGACAAGTTTTTCCAATGTATGAATTTCATTCAAGCAACAAGGAGTGCGCAACAAGAAGTATTTGATTGTTCTAAAAACATGTATCTAAAACAGGGACATTTTTATCCAACAAGGTATATTGAATAAAGGGTGAGCATGTTACGAGTGGTGTGGTCGAAGGCATGTGCCACACCAAAGGCTAGCATGTGCTGATGGTGTTCGATGCGACTGCCCTCACCAAGGGCCATCTTTTGTCGATGCTGATCAAGGCAGGTGCCTGCACTAGTTCCAACTTGTGCGCATGCTGATTGAGCCATGCATGCACTGATGGTGGTCGAGGCATCTGCCTGCACCAAGGCCCAACACGTGTCGATGTTGTTTGAGGCATGACACGTGTCGATAGTGATCTAGGCAAGTGTGCATGTCACACCCTGGGTGGGTGCGCCAGGCACATCAAGCGCACCTGCACGCGAGCTAGAGGTTGAGGCCCGCACATTAGGCGCGCTGGTGGGTATTTACGCGCAAGGCCTAGGAGACAAGGTCAGAATGCCCGCCCAGCTTGCAGGCAAGCCCGTGAGGCCAAGGCCTAGCCCGCAGGCTGCCCGCAACACATCCAGAGGGGCCCAAGATGGGAGATATGCAAGTGAATCTTCTAGAAGTTTTAGGATCAGCAAGAGCCTCCTGGTAGATTTGGTTGACCCTAGAATTCAGGAGTTAGAATCCTGATTGATTGTAATCTTTGTAATTCCTTGATTTTAGCCTTTATTCTAGGGATATTGCCATTAAGTGTAGCTAGAGCCCCAACTATAAATAGAGGGCTGCTCCACCCTTATTTGTACACCATCAAACACTTCTGTTTTAGTGAATACAGAGCATATTTCAGCATTCTGCCTTATTATCTTGTTTCTCTTTAACTTGCTAATCAGCCCTTCTTTTTTATGCTGTACGCTTGTGTTTTAGGTACTAGGGCAATAAAGGAGGAGATTCCAAGCCTAAAGCTGCATGGATTCTGAGTCTAAGGTCAGAGCCTATGATAGTTGGTATCAGAGCAAGTTCAGTTCTACGTGTTTGTGTTGTGCAAGTTAGATGTGATTGAGGAATCGCATCCCCCACGTTGTTAGCCAACAACCAGAGGCCTAAGAACAGGGGTGTGAAAGAGGCAAGAAAGCCAGTTCAAGAGATATATGGTCTACCATAGACGGTAGGCTGGCCAAGGTGGAGGTGACCATAGGTGACATGAGGGAAAAGCTTGAGGAAATGGAGACTCACATTGCATCGCTAGACTCCATGGGGGAGGAAATCCAAGGTGAGCTACAAGCTACTTTCAATAAAGGCATGGGCGTGATCACCTAAAGGAATGAGGCCTTGGAGGCTGAAGTGGTGACTTTACACAATGGCATAGAGGCCATGCGCCGGCGGATGGAAGAGCTTGCCAGCGAGCTCGTTGCTTGCAAGACTGCCATTAGGAATGGCATGTTTGCTCAAGATGGATGTCCCCAAGCCTATAGAGTTTAAGGGAACTAGGGCAGCCAAGGAAGTACACAACTACCTATAGGGTATGAAACAGTATTTCTAGGTCATGGGTATGCAGGACGAGACAATAAAGGTAAACGCTGCTGCTATGTATCTCACTAATGTAGCCTTGTTGTGGTGGAGGCACAGGTGTGATGATGTTAGGCATGGGAGCACCAAGATTGGAACCTGGAAAGAGTTCCAAAAAGAGTTTAGAGAGCAATTTTACCCAGAGTATGCTGATGATGAGGCATGGGCAAAGTTACGCAGGCTGAGCCAGCAAGGGGACATACGAAATATGTCCAAAAATTCTCTGAACTGATGTTACAGATCTCAAATCTAGGTAAGAAGGATGCCTTATTTGCTTTCATGGATGGGCTGAAGCCATGGGTGAAGCATGAATTACAACGAAGGGGAGTTCCTGACTTGGCTAAAGCCATGACTACTACTGAGTCCTTGATAGAGTTCAAGCCTCTAAACAAGTTTGAGTCTTTCAAGCCCAAGGGTAAAAGTAAGGATGAGAGTGCCCGAAAGAAGTAGTCCAAGGGGAAGGATCACGACTGGGAGTCAAAGGAGGGGGACTAAGACCATTCAACCAAGGATGACAAGAGGAAGCCACCAATAGGCAAATGGAAAGCAAAAGGGGATCGAGAGCCACTAGCATGTTACCTATGTGGAAGGAGCCACATAGCTTGCAATTACCCATAAAATGGCAAGCTAGCTATTGTAGAGAAGGAGTCTGACGAGGAGCCAGAGACAAAGGCAGTAAAGCTTAGGTCATTGGTGTTCAATGCTATCCAGAGTAAGGGGAGCCGTAAGCCAAAGGGCTTGATGTTTACAGATCTGATGGTTACGCATCAGAAGGTGAGCGCATTGGTGGACATAGGTGCCTCACATCTTTTTATTTTAGGTGATGGAGCCTAGAAGCTTGGACTAAAGGTGCAACAAGGGACTGGTACCATTAAAACGGTGAACTCCAAGAAAGTTCCAACCATTAGAGTAGTGCAGGGAGTAGAGTTACAGCTTGGAGACTATAGAGGTAATACCCCTTGATGACTATGAGTTTGTGATTGGTTGGATTTGCTTGTTTGGATTAACGCCCTCCTTGTGCCTTTTGCCAATTGCATTTGCCTCTTGGATGCATGGTGCCAATGCCTAGTGCCATTGAGAAGAGGGTCTGGAGTTGGGTTATGGGTGGTCTCAGCCATCCAATTTGCCAAGGAGGTAAGCAGAAAAGAAGACACCTTCTTGGTAGCCTTAAAGTATGAGGAGCCAAGGGAGAAAGAGATCGAGTCACCCTTGGAGGTGCTAAAGGTGCTGAAGACCTTTAGTGATGTGATACCCGCAAAGCTGCCTAACCAGCTACCACTTAAGAAAAAGGTGAACCACATCGAGCTGGTGTTTGAGGCCAAGACACCAGCTAGAGCCCCTTACCATAAATCCCCACTAGAGTTGGAGGGACATCCAGTCACATTTGAGAGTAAGAAGCTAAATGAGATTGAATTCAAGTACACGATCTAAAAGAAGAAATGACTGTAGTGGTGTACTACTTGTGTACTTGGTGTCACTATCTGTTAGGGTCAAGGTTTGTGGTTAGGATGGACAATGTGGTGACCAGCTACTTCCAGACATAAAAGAAACTGTCCCTCAAGCAAGCGAGATGGCAAGATTTTCTTACGGAATTTGATTTTCAAATGGAGTAGAAGCTAGGGTAGGCAAACCTTGTAGATGCCTTGAGCAGGAAGGCTAACCTTGCTGCCATTAGCCAACCAGAGGGGTCACTGGTGCCGCACATCAAAGAGGGACCGCGTATGATCCTACAGCCAAGGCTCTTATGGAGTATGCCCAGCAAGGTAAGACTAGGTGGTTTTAGGTGAATGATGGTTGGTTGTACACCAGGGGCAGTAGACTGATTGTGCCACAGCATGGGAAGCTCAGCAAGGAAGTTTTGTAAGAGTACCATGATTCAAAATGGGTTGGACACCCAGGAGTGAGTCGTACCTTAGCACTGATAGAGGATCGGTACTACTGGCCGTATATAAAGGATGATGTGGAGGCCTATATGAAGACTTGTCTTATGTGCCAATAGGACAAGGTAGAGCTCAAGAAACCAGGCAGTCTCTTGGAGCCATTGCCAGTGCCAGAGCGATCATGGAATAGTGTTTCTCTGGACTTTATAGTTAGTGTACCCAAAACAGAGGGGTTTGGAAGCATCACGGTAGTGGTGGACAGGTTTTCCAAGTATGGAATCTTCATTCCAACAACCAAGGAGTGCCCAACCGAGAAGACAACTTAATTGTTCTTGAAGAACATGGTTGAGTACTAGGGAGTGCCGAGGACCATTGTTAGTGATCGGGACGGGCGTTTCACGAGTAGGTTCTGGACTAAGTTGTTCAAGCTGTTAGGGTCAGACTTAAACTTTTCCACCAGCATTCATCCACAGACCATGGGTAGACTAAGCGTGTGAATGGACTATTGGAGGTCTACCTTAGGCATTATGTGAGTGCCAAACAAAGGGACTGGCCAAAGCTGCTAGATGTTGCACAATTTTCCTACAGCTTGCAAAGGAGCGAGGCAACGAACTAGAGCCCATTTGAGGTTGTGATAGGGTAATAGCCACTAACACCTGGTTCGATTGCTGTAGGTTATATAGGGCTGAATCCAATATCATACAAGTTTGCCAAGGCATGGTAGGAGCAAACTGACTTGGCCAGAGTCTATCTACATAAGGCGGCCAAAAGGTCAAAAAAGTGGGTAGGTCAGAATAGGTGGGACGTGCAGTTCTAGGTTGGAGACTTAGTGTTGGTGAAGCTACATCCCATTATAGGGCTGCACATAGGCCTAGCGTAGAGGTATGAGGGACCTTTTCGAGTAGTCAAGAGGGTAGGCAAGGTTGCCTAGAAGCTGGATATGCCACCTAAGCTGAGGGTACACCCAGTGTTTCATGTAAGCATGCTCAAACCGTTCCATGAGGATGAGGGAGATCTAGGACGAGCAGAGTCAAAGCGTACACCATTGGGAGTAAGGGCCTCATATGAGAAGGAGGTCCACAGCATCATAGCTGACAGGGAGGTGAGACAGAAAAACTACCAACCAAGACAAGAGTGCTTGGTGCACTGGAAGGGACTTCTAGACAGTGTGGTGAACTGAGAACCAACAGAGGACTTATGGCAGTTTGGAGACCAGATTAGGTAGTACCATGCAAAGGACATAATGAGGGTGATGCGCAATCAAGTGGGGGAGAATGTCACACCTTGGACGGGTGTGCCAGGCACATCTGGTGCATAAGCACATGAGCTAGAAGTTAAGGCCCGCACACTAGGCGCGCTGGCGGGTATTTGCATGCAAGGCCTAGGAGACAAGGTCAGAACACCCGCCCAGCTTGCAGGCCAGCCTGTGAGGCCAAGGCCTGGCCTGCAGGCTGTCCGCACTACATCTTAAGGGGCCTAAGGTGGGAGATACGTAAGTGAATCTTTTGGAAGCTTGCAGGATCAGCAGGAGCCTTCTGGCAGATTTGATTGACCTTAAAATTCAAGAGTTAAAATCTTGATTTATTTTAATCTTTGTAATTCCTTGATTTTAGCCTTTATTCTAGGGATACTGCCATTAAGTGTAGCTGGAGCCTCAACTATAAATAGAGGGCTACTCTACCCTCATTTGTACACATCAAACACTTCTATTTTAGTGAATACAGGCATAATTTCTAGCATTTTGCCTTCTTATCCTATTTCTCTTTAACTTGCCGTAATCATCCTTCCTATTGTTTTAGTGCCTGCACACTTGTGTTTTAGGCTAACTTAGCGCATAAAGGAGGAAGATTCCAAGCCTAAGGCCGAACTGATTCTGAGTGTAAGTTCAGAACCTGTGACACCCCACCAAGGGGCCGACTTGTGTCGATGGTGGTCGAGGCATGTGCCCGCACCAAGGCCCTAGCTCGTGTCGATGGTGGTCGAGGTAACCGCCACACCAGTCGAGGCATGTGCTCGCACCAAGGCCCAGCACGTGCCGATGGTGTTCAAGTAACTACCCGCACCAAGGCCCAGCATGTACCGATGGTGTTCAAGGCAACCGCCTATACCAGGGGCCATCTTCTATCGATGGTGGATCGCGGCAACCGCCCGCACCAACGCCCAGCACGTGTCGATGGTGTTCAACATAACTGTCCACACCAGGGGCTATCTTTTACCGATGGTGGTCAAGGAAAGTGCTCGTACCAAGGGCCGACTTGTGCCGATGGTGGTCGGGGCATGTGTCAGCACCAAGGCCCAGCACGCACCGATGCTATTCAAGGCAACCACCCGCACCAAGGCCTAGCATGTCCCAATGGTGTTTGAGGCAACCGTCCGCACCAGGGGCCATCTTCTGCCGATGGTGGTTGAGGCAAGTGCCCGCACCAAGGGTCAACTTGTACCGATGGTGCTCGAGGTAACCTCTCGCACCAAGGCCTAGCATGTGCCAATGGTGTTTGAGGCAACCGCATGGACCAGGGACCATTTTCTACTGATGCTGATCGAGGCATGGCCCATGCCGATGGTGGTCCAGGCAAGTGCTTGTACCAGTGGCTAGCTTGTGACGATGGTGGTCGAGGCATGTGCCCGCACCAAGGCCCAACACGTGCCGATGGTGCTCGAGGCAACCTCTCGCATTAAGGGCCATCTTCTATCGATGCTCATCGAGGCATGCATGTGTCGATGGTGCTCGCGGTAAGTGCCTGTACCAAGGGCAAGCTTGTGCTAATGGCGGTCGAGGCAAGTGCTTGTACCAAAGGGTAGCATATGCCGATGATGGTCGATGCATATGCCATCACCATGCACCATCATGTGCAGTTGATGGTCGAGGCCTTGGCTGAAGTTTGATTTTGAGCGACGGTGCACATGTTGGGCTCAGGCATGTGTTGGTGCCGTATTTTTTTTTCTCGGGGAACCATCGTCGGAGAACTTGACCGACGGCATTGGGGGTTCCAGTAATTGGGGGGGCCGGGGGGTGTGTGCATATGATGTACGATGGGTGCTGGTACTTGGCCCTTATATTGGCCCCTTATCCCTCAACAAACCTCGAGAACTTACACTCTCTTAAAGAGCATATGAGATTTTACAAGTTTGCTATCGGTAGCCATTCGAGTATCTGAAATGAGGACACTTTTTTCGAATGGTCACAAAACCTTCTACACTTCGAGTTTTTAGCTGAATTTTTTTATGCATGCAAAAAAAATACAAGGATCACGTCTACCAAATTTGGGGCCAAAGCTCCTTCCAAAACAATTTTAAAAAATCCTGAACCGTAAAAAATTTTAAAAATCATGAAAAATAGAAAATGAGTCATCTTGCCATGAAACTTCACATGAAGGCTTAAGGAACCATTGTATGAATTTACAAGCCATAAAAATTACATTGGCATGGCAGATATATGAAGATGTGCCTAAACCCACCTACCACCCGATTGTGGCATGCATGGTGCTCGGCTCGGGCTCAGGACACCCACGTGTGGTGTGCGGGCACTGGGGAGTGCTCATGTGAATTCACATGCCATAAAAATGGTATTGGCATGGCAAAAATATGAAGATGTGCCCAAACCCACCTACCACTCAATCGTGGTGCGTATTGGTGCTCGACCTAGGCTCAGGACACCCGCACGTGGTGCGTGGGCATTGGGGAGGGCTCATATGAATTCATGGGCCATAAAAATGGCTTTGGCATATGGAGTTCTTTCCCAGTCTAAGCTTCGATCGTACCGACGGTTGTGGCAACAGGACCCGCAGTAGGATCGACAGCACGAAGACGGGAACCCGATCGATCCTCAACTTGTGCATCCTGCCTCTTTGGCAAGCGTAGTGCTCGCCCACTTGTTTCGTAGGTTGATTTAGGCATACATAGTTCATTCTGGTCTAAGATCGAACCAGACTGAGGGTTGTGGTAGAAGGACCCGCAGAAGGATCGGTAACACGTAGAGGGGGATCGGGTAGATCCTTAGCTTACGTATCTTACCTCTCTGGTTGGCTAAGTGCCCGTACGCTTGTTTCATAGGTTGACTTAGGCATACGGAGTTCATTCCTAGTCTAAGCATTCATTCCCAGTCTAAGCTCGGATCAGACCTAGGGTTGGGGCAGCAAAACCTACAGCACGCAGAGGGGGATCGGGTCGATCCTCGGCTTACGCATCTACCTCTTTGGCCTGCTCAGTGTCCACACGCTCGTTTCGTGTGTTAACTTAGGCATATGGAGTTATTCTCAATCTAAGCACCAGTCAGACCGAGGGACCCACAGTAGGATCGGTAGCACGCAGAGGGGGATCGGGTCGATCCTTGGCTTGCTCATTTTGCCTCTCTGGCCAGTTCAGTGTCCGCATGCTCATTTCATGGGTTGACTTAGGGATATGGAGTTCATTCTTAGTCTAAGCCCCAGTCGGATCGAGAGACCTACAGCAGGATCTGTAGCCCACTGAGGGGGACTGGGTCGATCCCTAGCTTACGAATTCTAGCTCTTTGGCCGGCTCAGTACCCGCATGCTTGTTTCATGGGTTGACTTAGGCATATGTAGTGCATTCCCAGTCTTGACCAACCAAGGGGGACCTACAGCGGGATCCTTAGCTCGGGCATCCTGCCCCTGTGGTTGGTTTAGTGCCCGCATGCTCATTTCATGGGCCGACTGGGGTGAGCAGAGTTCATTCCCAGTCAGGACCAAGGGACAAAGTGCCCCGAGTTTTGCCCAACCTCGAAGAGGGGTGACATGAAAAGAAAAAAGGTCAACGATGAAAGGGGAGGGAGGGACGAACTGAAGTGACAAAGGGCTAAATCTCAGTGGATCGTGGTAGCAAGGCCACTATGTCACTTACAATACCCCATCACGTATTTAAGTCATCTATAAAGGATTTTACCCATCACTCGATGGGAATTGAGCTTTAAAGAGGCCCGCGAGGCTCGTCCGCCATGGGGGTGCACCTCCAGCATGTGCCTTTTGGGGCCATGAGACTCTACTGTGGGTCAACAGTTGGGTGGTGGATGAGCATGTTGCTTTTAGCCCAGATTTTAACTTAGAGGTGTTCAGTCATAATCCAGTGCATGGTAGCTTCGTGCCACTAGCTTTTCAACCAAGCGTGATGACCAATTGTGCGAATCAATGGTTCGTCTCGTACTAGGTTGAATTACTATCATGATGTCACCATCAGTAAGGTAAAACTAACCTGTCTTTCAATGATCTAAATCTAACTCACGTTCCCTATTTGTGGGTGAACAATCCAACACTTGGTGAATTCTACTTCACAATGATAGGAAGAGCCGACATCGAAGGATCAAAAAGCAACGTCGCTATGAACGCTTGGCTGCCACAAGCCAGTTATCCCTGTGGTAACTTTTCTGACACCTCTCAAATCTCGAAGGTCTAAAGGATCGATAGGCCACGCTTTCATGGTTCATATTCATATTGGAAATCAGAATCAAATGAGTTTTTACGCTTTTGTTCCACATGAGATTTTTATTCTCGTTGAGCTCATCTTAGGACACCTGCATTATCTTTTAACAGATGTCTCGTCCCAGCCAAACTCCCCACCTGACAATGTCTACCGTTGGATCGACAGCTCGAGGTTGGCCTTCGATCTAAAACAAGGGGTCGTGCCCTACCTCTGATTCATGAAATAAGTAAAATAAAGTTAGAAGTAATGGTATTTCAATTTCGCCCGGGGGCTTCCACTTATCCTACACCTCTCAAGTCATTTCACAAAGTCAGACTAAAGTCAAACTCAACAGGGTCTTCTTTCCTCACTAATTCTATCAAGCCCGTTCCCTTGGCTATGGTTTCATTGGATAGTAGATAGGGATAGTGGGAATCTCGTTAATCCATTCATGCATGTCACTAATTAGATGACGAGGCATTTGGCTACCTTAACAGAGTCATAGTTACTCCCAGCTGTTTACCCATGCTTGGTTGAATTTCTTCACTTTAAACATTCAGAGCACTGGGCAAAATCACATTGCATGAGCATCCACAGGGACCATCATAATGCTTTGTTTTATTAAACAGTCAGATTCCCCTTTTTCATATCAGTTCTAAAGTCGACTGTTCATTCACCCCGAAAAAGGCCCAGAGGGAGCCGTTCCAATCTGTCCCCCCGACTGACACGTGATGACTTGCTCTCACCACGAGAGTAGCTTGAACAGTGCACCAACAACCAATGGGTTTGGGCCTAGGACCTCTGTTCCCAACCCTCAGAGCAAAATCTTTTCTTCAAGGTTATGGATCCATTTTGTTGACTTCCCTTGCCTATTTTGTTCATCGACCTTAGGCTATTCACCTTGGAGACCTGATGTGATTATGAGTAGGACCGGGCACAGACGGCACTCGATCCTTTGGATTTTCAAGGGCTATCAAGGGTGCACCGGACACCATGCGACATGCGATGCTCTTTCGACCATTGGACCCTACCTCCGATTGAGTCGTTTCTAGATGTGCCTAAACCCACCTACCACCCGATCGTGGCACGTATAGTGCTCGACTCAGGCTCAAGACACCCGTGCGTGGTGTTTGGGCATTAGGGAGTACTTATGTGATTTCATAGGCCATAAAAATAGTATTGGCATGACAGAAATATGAAGATGTGCCTAAACCCACCTACCACCTGATCATGGCATGCATTGGTGCTCGGCCCGAGCTCAGGACACCCACGCATGGTGCGCGAGAGTTAGGGAGGGCTCATATGAATTCATGGCCCACAAAAATGGCTTTGGCATATGGAGTTCATTCCCAATCTAAGCTCTGATAAGACTGAGGGTTGTGGCAGCAGGATCGACAGCAAACAGAGGGGAACCCGACCAATCCTCAGCTTGCGCATCTTGCCTTTCTGTTCGACGTAGTGCCCCACCCGCTTGTTTCGTAGGTTGACTTAGGCGTACAAAGTTCATTCCCAGTTTAAGATCAGACTGAACCAAGGGTTATGGTAGCAGAACCTGCAGCAAGATCGATAGTAAGCAGAAGGGACTGGGCTAACCTCAGCTTGCGCATCCTACCTCTCTAGTCGACTCAGTGCTCGTACCCTCAATTTCGTGGTTGACTTAGGCAAACGAAGTTTATTCCTATTTAAGCATACGGAGTTCATTCACAGTTAAGCTCAGACTGAACCAAAGTTGAGGTAGCAGGACCCACAGCAGGATCGACAGCACGTAAAAGAGAACCGAGTCGATCCTTGACTTGCACATCCTACCTCTATGGTCGGCTCAGTGCCCGCACACTTGTTTCATGGGTTGACTTAGGCATACAGAGTTCATTCCCAGTCTAAGCCACAGTCGGATCGAGGGACCTGTAGCAGGATCAGCATCACCCAAAAAGGGATCAGGCCAATCCTTGGCTTGCGCATTCTGCCTTTCTGGTCAGCTCAACACCTGCACGTTTGTTTTGTGGGTTGACTTAGGCATACAAAGTTTATTCCTAGTCTCAAGCCCCAACCAGACCGAGGGATTTCTAGCAGGATCCGTAGCACATCGAGGGGGACTGGGTCGATCCCTAGCTTGTGTATTCTGGCTCTCCGACCAGCTTAGTGCCCGCACACTTGTTTTGTGGGTTGACTTAGGCATACATAGTGCATTCCCAGTCTTGACCAACCAAGGGCCAGATGCTATCGATGGCATTTGGGGCAACAACCAAGAGGGACCTGTAGCGGGATCCTTGGCTCGTGCATCTTGCCCCTGTGGTTGGTTTAGTGCCCGCACGCTCGTTTTATGGGCTAATTGGGGCGAGTGGAGTTTGTTCTCGGTCAGGACCAAGAGGGCCCTGGTCATGCCCAAC
>NW_019168224.1:0-26143 GCF_002303985.1 Durio zibethinus
CCATTGGTTTTCATCCTAGTTTCTTTTCCTCCACTTGTTCCAGATCCTCATACCTCAGGTTTATTCAAAGAAGCCTTAGTTCTTTATGGTATTTATGTCAACTCTACACCATTGCCATTGAGTTTAACTCCTTTGAAACTCAACTTTGCCACCATCACTTTTGCTAATAATGACTTCCTTTATGAAGCTGATATTCATTTAGGAAACTTTTTACAGTGGTTTAAACCCCTCCATACTTGGTATTCTCTTACCCAACCCTTTCCCTCACACTATAATGTTATGTTCTTCTTCCACCGCCCTTGTGACCTCTCTGACAATTATGTTTTCTTCCAACCCCGTTCAGACCTGTATCTGTGTAATCCATACTCTTTGTACAAATCTATCTTTCTCTATGCTCATGAGTACAAGCTCCTGTTAAAAAGACTCTGCGACATCAACAACCTCCCAGTCCCTGCAGAACTTCCTCCTTTCAAGAAAGAACCATGGTGGTGGTACCCTCCAGAATACATCCAAGAATTACACATTCACCTGGCACATTGGATTCCTGAACCCCCTTATGACAACTTGGTGGAGTGATTTATCACAAAGACTTGTTAATTTTGATCTTCACTGTCCTTCAGAATTAGCAGAACTTCCAACAAACCCTTACTGGCAGAATGATGAAGATCTCTCCAGACTTCGAGCAAGATTTGAACACAGAGTTTACAATCACCTGTTCCAATGTTGTGATTCTAGTCCTGATGATTTTGAACAAGAACTGTTCAGGTGGGTAGATGATTGTCTCGTCCTCCAGTATTTTGAAGATTTCCCAGATATTCCCTCAGAATGATGACACTCATGGTGCTACAAACCAGAAGATTCCCAGTTCCAGTCCAATATTGTATAATTACGCGTGTTATTTTCACTTTTCTCCAGAAGACTCCAAAGAAGTTGATCAAGATGCCTTCACATCAAGACAACCTTATGTCAAGTCTTCATCAACTTTATGTCTTAGTCAAGTCATATTGTATTTTGTATTTTAGTATGAGTCATAGTGCTTAGTCACTGTACCTTAAGTGATGAGTCACTATATGAGTCACTATATCATAATGAACCTTTGTACCATAAGTCATGAGTCATTGTACCTTAGTTATGACTCATTGTCCTTTAGTCTTATCCTAAGCCACTTGTAAAGTTACTTTGTCCTAGTCTCGTCTTATTAGGCTACTAGTCCTTTACTTTTCATGTATAAATAGAATGATACTTCTCTAGGAAGTAATCAATATCTAAGAATCAACCACATCTCTTGTAACAAAAAACCTTTCTTTATAAAATATGTTTAGCTAAAAACCTCTTTCTCTTTTGGTGATTCCATCTTTCCTTTTTCCATCGTTACTTCTTTTAGCTTCATTTATTTCTTCAACCTATTCAAAAGTTTGCAGTGATACAAGTTAAGTATGCTCTGCAGTTGCCATATTATTATGGATCCTCTGCAACAGAAAATCTTGTTAATCTGTTAAACAGATCATTGATCCCTTTCCCTCAGCTAAAGAAAAGTCATACCTCCCCAAGATCATACTAATAGTAAGTTACCTTAGTGAAAGACATATCTCCATAAAAGTCAGGCCCCCAGTTCGACGTTAAGCCAAGAAGGCGCCAGAGTCTTGAACACCGGCTAGAATACCTTGGTTATATGTCTGATCTATGGAAAGCTTATGATTGGTATTATCTTGCCAAGTTTTGATCGATCTCACGCTGTTGTCATAAGTACCAGATAGTATTGTCAGGACTCTACCACCCGGAGAGCCCGGAACTGAAGCCGTGTCAGTTGCCAGAGCCTTGACCGTACTACCTGCCGCTGTGTGTAGAAATGGGTAGTACGGCCAAGGCTCTGGCAACTGACACGGCTTCAGTTTCGGGCTCTCCGGGTGGTAGAGTCCTGACAATACTATCTGGTACTATGACAACAGCGTGAGATCGATCAAAACTTGGCAAGATAATACCAACCATAAGCTTTCCATAGATCAGACATATAACCAAGGTATTCTAGCCGGTGTTCAAGACTCTGGCGCCTTCCTGGCTTAACGTCGAACTGGGGGCCTGACTTTTATGGAGATATGTCTTTCACTAAGGTAACTTACTAGTAGTATGATCTTGGGGCGGTATGACTTTTCTTTAGCTGAGGGAAAAGGGATCAATGATCTGTTTAACAGATTAACAAGATTTTCTGTTGCAGAGGATCCATAATAATATGGCAACTGCAGAGCATACTTAACTTGTATTACTGCAAACTTTGGAATAGGTTGAAGAAATGAATGAAGCTAAAAGATGTAACGATGGAAAAAGGAAAGATGGAATCACCAAAAGAGAAAGAGGTTTTTAGCTAAACATATTTTTATAAAGAAAGGTTTTTGTTACAAGGGATTTTTTTGGATGATTCTTATGCTTGGTATATCTATATATATGATTACTTCCTAGAGAAGTATCATGCTATTTATACATGGAAAAGTAAAGGACTAGTAGCCTAATAGGACAAGACTTAGGACAAAGTAACTTTACAAGTGGCTTAGGATAAGACTAAAGGACAATGAGTCATAACTAAGGTACAATGACTCATGACTTATGGTACAAAGGTTCATTATGATATAGTGACTCATATAGTGACTCATCACTTAAGGTACAGTGACTAAGCACTATGACTCATACTAAAATACAAAATACATTATGACTTGACTAAGACATAAAGTTGATGAAGACTTGACATAAGGTTGTCTTGATGTGAAGGCATCTTGATCAACTTCTTTGGAGTCTTCTGGAGAAAAGTGAAAATAACACGCGTAATTATACAATATTGGACTGGAACTGGGAATCTTCTGGTTTGTAGCACCATGAGTGTCATCATTCTGAGGGAATATCTGGGAAATCTTCAAAGTACTGGAGGACGAGACAATCATCTACCCACCTAAACAGTTCTTGTTCAAAATCATCAGGACTAGAATCACAACATTGGAACAGGTGATTGTAAACTCTGTGTTCAAATCTTGCTCGGAGTCTGGAGAGATCTTCATCATTCTGCCAGTAAGGGTTTGTTGGAAGTTCTGCTAATTCTGAAGGACAGTGAAGATCAAAATTAACAAGTCTTTGTGATAAATCACTCCACCAAGTGTCATAAGGGGGTTCAGGAATCCAATGTGCCAGGTGAATGTGTAATTCTTGGATGTATTCTGGAGGGTACCACCACCATGGTTCTTTCTTGAAAGGAGGAAGTTCTGCAGGGACTGGGAGGTTGTTGATGTTGCAGAGTCTTTTTAACAGGAGCTTGTACTCATGAGCATAGAGAAAGATAGATTTGTACAAAGAGTATGGATTACACACATACAGGTCTGAACGGGGTTGGAAGAAAACATAATTGTCAGAGAGGTCACAAGGGCGGTGGAAGAAGAATATAACATTATAGTGTGAGGGAAAGGGTTGGGTAAGAGAATACCAAGTATGGAGGGGTTTAAACCACTGTAAAAAGTTTCCTAAATGAATATCAGCTTCATAAAGGAAGTCATTATTAGCAAAAGTGATGGTGGCAAAGTTGAGTTCAAAGGAGTTAAACTCAATGGCAATGGTGTAGAGTTGACATAAATACCATAAAAGAACTAAGGCTTCTTTGAATAAACCTGAGGTATGAGGGATCTGGAACAAGTGGAGGAAAGGAAACTGAGGATGAAAACCAATGGGTCTGAGACCATGATCACCTCGTTTTCTGATGAGGATAGCCTGTAATTTGTAGATGAGATCATGAGCACGTCTTTCAAGTGTCTTTTTGGCAATGATCTGCTGGATTTCAGAAGGGAGTTTGGGAACTGGAAAAACTGGTTCAAAATCTGGATCTGGAACAAAGGGTTTGTATTTCGGGGTGTAAAGGTAAGGGAAGAGAAAAGGATTGGTGACCGTTTGAGGAACAGGGTCAAAAGAGGGTAAAGGTAAAGGTAAGGAAGACATCATGGAAATTACTGGAATAACCTGCAAAGTGTTTGGAGGAGGTTTCGAAGGAGGTCTTGTGAGCATGTCTGGGATGAGGTTGTCTTTGCCTTTTATATGTGAGGTGGTGAAGGAATACTGTGAGAACCACTGGGATAGTCTGAGGAGCTGTGCATTTGGCATTTTCTTCTTTTTGAAATTTAGCATCTGATCAAAGGCTGACATGTCTAATTCCACGAGAAAGTGAAATCCAATGAGGTGAAATTCAAATCTTTGGATACCATACTTTACAGCTAAAATCTCTTTTAGTGTAGAGTGATAATGGAGTTCCGAATCTTTGAATTTTCCGCTTTTGTAACCACAGATATGTCTGGTTCCATCTTTTTCTTCTAAAAGGATTGCTGACCAAAATTGTTCACTAGCATCGGTCTGCAATATTCTTTTGCCATCTGACGAAATCTTTAAAGTGGGAAGTGACTTTGCTTTTATCTTCAAGGCTTGTACTGCTTTTGTCTGCATCTGAGACCACGTGGGTGGTTCTTTTTTGAGCATCTGTCTGAGGGGATATGTGAGCTGAGCAATATCTGGAAGAAATTCATTCATGTAATTGACTATGCCGAGAAATTGCTGGATTTGCTTCTTTGAGAGATTTTCATCAGGGAAATCTGCAAGTGACTGAGCAATATGAGGTTGAGCAATGTACTGACCATTTTTGAGATGCATGCCTAAGAAATCAATTTCTGTAGCACCAATGAGCATCTTTTTCTCTGAAAGCATTATCCCATACTGTTGAACAATACGCTGGAACTTATCCAATAACTGTGCATGAGATGTAGCATCAGGAGAGAACAGTAAGATATCATCGATGTAAATCAAGGCATTATCAAGAATTGGAGCAAATATTTGGTCATGGCTTTCTGGAACAGTGAAGGAGCAACTTTTAATCCAAAAGGCATTACGGTCCACTGAAAATGGTGTTGAGGAATGCAAAACGCCGTTTTGTATCTATCTTGTGGATGTATACCTAGTTGCCAAAATCCTGCTTTGAGATCAAACTTTGAGAAAACTTTTGCACTTGCGAGGTTGGCAAACAAAGTTTTTCTGTCTGGAAGAGGGAACTTATCATCTGCAAGGAAAGTGTTAAGAGGCTTGTTAATTGATTACCAATCTGAGTTTTCCACGAACTTGTTCTGAACGTTTGTTGACATAAAACGCTTCACATGCCCATGGAGAGGAGGTTGGTTCAATTAATCCTTGAGCCTGGAGAAGGGAACATTCTTGGATTGCTTGCTTCAAATGATCTGGGTTCATGCCGAATGACTAGCTTTTGTAGGGTTGGCATGTTCATCTTTTTTGAAGGGAAGAGAAATGAAAAATTCAGGGTTTTGCCAAAGTGGGTGATCACATTTCTGAAAGAAATCTGAGTGATTTTCTGCACACGAAAAGTGAATGAACTTGTGTTTGAAATCTTGAAAAACATCTGGTTGAAGGGTTAGGGTAAAGAGGTTGGGAAGGTTTTTCCAAGGTCTAAAATAACTTTGAAACTTGATACCATTTCCACTAAGCTTTAAACCTGGTATACTGGTAATGAGGTCAAAACCAATGACAAGGTCTTTCTGGGGAAGTGGAGATCCTAAAATCTTTTGAGTTATTTGACATCCTGGAAAGATTTGGAGGGTAACAGGGTTGCTGACAAAGTCTGTAGAAAATACATTTTCATCAGCGGTTTTGAAGAAGGTTTTCTGTTTGGTCCAAAAGTGTTTGGGTAAGACAAGAGGGTTTGCTATGGTTTGGGCTGCACCAGTATCAAAGAAAGCTGTAACTTGTATAGGAGGGGAATGTTTGTGGGTGAAAATCTGAACTGGAGCTAAGGGTAAATTTTGGAGGTTGAAGGGTTTGGATTTTTTGGAGTTCTTGAACTGACATATACTCATAACAATGATCATCTGTGAAATCATCTGAGTATTCTGAATAGTCTGAATCTGCATACTCATCATCATCAAACTGCTTAATCATAAACAGGGATCTTTCATTCTGCTCATCATCAAGGGAGAAAATTGATTCAAGATCATCATCTGAGAGATTGATACCTGAGATATTGGCAATGTCTTGGATCATCTTGACTGATTTTTTGTTTGACTTTGGGCAGTTCTTTGAGAAATGTCCTGGTTTTCCACAGAGAAAACATTTTGAGCTTTTGATCTTTGGGTCTTTCTTCTGTCTAGCAAATTTGAATCTGTGAAATCTTCTGGGTTTATCAGCATATCTGAAGAGCTTCTTGTGTCTAGGTCTGGAGATTAAGGGAGGTCTGGAAGGTCTGAATCTTCTGAAATGTTTCTTTTTCTTGTTGCTGCAAAAACATGTGGGATCTTGGGAAGAACATTTGATTTGAAGGCCTGAGGAGGAGTAAGAACAGGGCTTTTCAAGCTTTTTGGAGTTGTGCACCAAGGTTTTGATGTATTTGTGCTCTTTGCAAATCTTATCAAGGGCTTTCAGCATCATCTTGTAGATGTCTCCAAGGGTCATAGCTTTAACATCAAGGGATCTGAGGTTCAACTGGGTTCTTGTTTGCTGGGCAAGTTCTTCTGGAACAGAATTAAGAAATGCTTGCTTTAAGTTGACATCATCGAATCCACCAAGTATGTAAAAATACTGGGAGAATTGTTGATAGTGTCTGTCAAGGTCTTTTGGATGGAGAGAACAACATTTGAGTCTGAAGAATTGTTCTCTGATCTTTTCCAATCTATGAGTTTCTTGTCCACAAAAGATTGCTGCAAATTGAGAGACAGCGTCTGTGATTGTTGGGCATTGAAGAAACTGGAGTTGTCTGTATTCACCAATGTTGTCCCAAAAATTTTTCAGGGTTCCAACTAGTCTGGAAACAAATCTGATCAAAACTGTGTTCATCGTAACATTGGGATGAGAGTTTAATTCAACAAGTCCCCATGCTAAGAATTCTTGAAATCTTGAGGGCCATTTTGAAGGAGGAACATCATCAATAGTGAAGACTGAGAACTTTGATGTTGAAGGAGGAACATGTGAGTGCTGTGGAGGAGGGTGTTGTTCAGCATCCATTGTATCAGGGTTATGGACTTCTGGAGTATCATCTGGAACTTCAACTGTTGGTTCTGTCATGAAAATCTGAGGGAGCATCATTTCATCTGAGTCATCAGTATCATCTGTTGCAATTGATTCATCTGATTTGACAGTGTTCATGTGAGATTCATTCTCAAAGGTAGAGGGAAAAATATCTTCAAGGGAGAACTGAGGAAGGTTATCTTGTGCCATCTGGTGAAGTATTTCTGGAAGGGTTTGTGTAGGAGAAATCATGAGTTGTACAGGGTTTTGGTTAGGTTGTGGAGTAGGTTGTGGAGGTGTTGAACTTGAGCTGGGTTTTGGTTTTGAAGGTTGAGAAAGTGGTTGTTCTGCTACTCTTTTGGGTTTTGGATCAACTGATTGTTGGTCTCGAAATCTGTGAATCCATTTTTCAGTTGTACCGAAAGGGGGTTGGTCTGGTTGGTCTGAAATAGGAGTAAAGTATTGTGTTGGTTGTGCGGATGTTGGGATAGATGTTGGGGGAGGTTTGTACTGAAAAGGTGTGAAAAAAGGTTTTGGAGGTGAGGTTGGAGGATTGTAGGGTTGAAATGGGGGAGGAGTATAGGCTTGGTAAGGAGTATCATGCATACCAGTGTGATAGGGGGTGAAGATGTTGTAACTCGAAGCTGCTTGTTGTTGTTGTTGTTTCTGACGAAACTGATTTTGAAGGTCTGCAAGTTGAATCTTTAGGCTCTTCATTTCTTTCTCTCGTTCAGTGAAAGCATAAGTGATACCAGTGTTGTTTTCAGCCATGTATCTGAGTTCTTGATCAAGTGTGATTATCCTTGACTGAATTTCAAGAATAATATTCTGGAGATTGACAAGGCTCTGATCAAAGTGTTGACTGACTTGGTCCAACTTATGTTCAATTCTGTGCAGGTTGGAGTTCTGCTGGAGAGAATTTTCAGTTTGCCAGTTTAAAACTGCTTCAGCACGAGAAACACTTTTTTGGTTTCCATATTCATCTCTGTCAGTAGGAGTGGGGATTTTTGGAATGTGTTTGTATTGGTCTTTATGAAATTCTTCAAAAGGAGGGAAGGTTGAGCTTGGGTAGGTTGGTTGCATCATGGAGATTTGTGGTAAAGGTATGGGTAAAGGTTGGGTGGAAGTTTGGGTGGAATCTGGTTTTTGTGTGGGTTGAGTTGAGTAGGTTTGAGAGGGTGGTTTGTCTTTCTTAGGATAGATGACATAGTAGTCAAACTTTCCTGAGGGTTCACCAAGGAGATCAACTTCAGGGTCTCCATTTTCATATCTTTCTTTGAGCTTTTGCTGGGAAGACTTTTTCTTCTTTTGCTTCTTTGGAATATCATCATCATCATCATCCAGGAAGCTTTTATCTGCATCATCTGGCATTCTTTGCATTGACAATTTATGTCCCAATAGCAATGTCCTTGGAGATTATATGCATACACGGGATTTCCATTGGACTGAAAGTGTGTGACTGGAACATCAAGGGGATCAGCATGACATCTTTGCATCATAAATTGTGTTGGAAAGATTGTTGGAGGAGGAACATCCTTTCCTTTGCTGTGATCAAATTCAATTGTGACAGTACCATCCTGATTGGTCTTGTAGGTTGGATCAAAGTGTTCAATGGGTTCATCTTGCTTCCATATCTTTTGATAACTTGTGGTCCACGTCTTTGGGAGAAGGGTGGCAAGTTCTTCATTGGAGATCTGCTTTGGAATATGAACATGTTTTGGAGTTCTATCTGCTGTTTCCATTTTAACAAAAACTGCATCACTGGAGTGTGAAAGAGGCAAGTTAATGGCATGATCTTGAATTCTGTATGCCATCTGGTAGTGAAGGGTTGCCTGGAGGCCTTTCATTTCTGTGCCTACGATCTGGACTTGAACTTTTAAAGCATCTAACAGGGTTGGATCATGAAGAGACATATTGTAATTTGGGAAGACTGTGAAGAAGACAGTTCCTGCATTGAGGGTCGTCTCGACGATTCCAAGGACTGCATGCTTGTAATCTTTAAATCTGGTGTCCAATAAGGCCATTCTGGTACAGACAGGAATTCCATTTCTACCATGGAAGGTTAAGGCAATTCTGATAGCACCAAAGTGGATGTGAGTGTATCCTTGTTCTGACCACTGGTGAGGAAATTCTTCTGGGATCTGAAGAGTAACAAAGTGCTCTTGAGGTCCTGCTGGAAGAATACATTGATCAAAGTTTGTGGCTTGAACATATTCTTTTGGAGCTGGATATTTGGGTTTCAAAAGAGTTTTTAAAGATCTGGTAAGAGAAGGGGAAGAGTTTGAGAAAGCTGTATAAGGATTTACAAGAGGTAAAACTGTTTTTTGGGTTTTCTTTTCTTCTGGAATGTAATCTACTTCATATAAGAACTTAAGCTTAGAAGAGGAGGATTTGTTAAGTACAGGAGATGGAGGAGAGGACAAACTAAAAGAAGATCTGGAGGAAGAAGGTTGAGAACTAGAGTTGCTAAGAGTGGAGAGATCCATGAAAGTAAGAGTTTCTTTTGGCTTTTCCTTTTCCAATTTCAATAGTCAAATCTTTACGAAACATAATTTCTTCTCACTATCTTGGCAAGTTGCAAGCTCTGATACCATTTCTACACAGCGGCAGGTAGTACGGCCAAGGCTCTGGCAACTGACACGGCTTCAGTTCCGGGCTCTCCGGGTGGTAGAGTCCTGACAATACTATCTGGTACTATGACAACAGCGTGAGATCGATCAAAACTTGGCAAGATAATACCAAGTATGGAGGGGTTTAAACCACTGTAAAAAGTTTCCTAAATGAATATCAGCTTCATAAAGGAAGTCATTATTAGCAAAAGTGATGGTGGCAAAGTGAGTTCAAAGGAGTTAAACTCAATGGCAATGTGTAGAGTTGACATAAAATACCATAAAAGAACTAAGGCTTCTTTGAATAAAACCTGAGGTATGAGGGATCTGGAACAAGTGGAGGAAAGGAAACTGAGGATGAAAACCAATGGGTCTGAGACCATGATCACCTCGTTTTCTGATGAGGATAGCCTGCATTTTGTAGATGAGATCATGAGCACGTCTTTCAAGTGTCTTTTTGGCAATGATCTGCTGGATTTCAGAAGGGAGTTTTGTGAACTGGAAAAACTGGTTCAAAATCTGGATCTGGAACAAAGGGTTTGTATTTAGGGGTGTAAAGGTAAGGAAGAGAAAAGGATTGGTGACCGTTTGAGGAACAGGGTCAAAAGAGGGTAAAGGTAAAGGTAAGGAAGACATCATGGAAATTACTGGAATAACCTGCAAAAGTGTTTTGGAGGAGGTTTCGAAGGAGGTCTTGTGAGCATGTCTGGGATGAGGTTGTCTTTGCCTTTTATATGTGAGGTGGTGAAGGAATACTGTGAGAACCACTGGGATAGTCTGAGGAGCTGTGCATTTGGCATTTTCTTCTTTTTGAAATTGAGCATCTGATCAAAGGCTGACATGTCTAATTCCACGAGAAAGTGAAATCCAATGAGGTGAAATTCAAATCTTTGGATACCATACTTTACAGCTAAAATCTCTTTTAGTGTAGAGTGATAATGGAGTTCCGAATCTTTGAATTTTCCGCTTTTGTAACCACAGATATGTCTGGTTCCATCTTTTTCTTCTAAAAGGATTGCTGACCAGAACTGTTCACTAGCATCTGTCTGCAATATTCTTTTCCATCTGAGGAATCTTTAAAGTGGGAAGTGACTTTGCTTTTATCTTCAAGGCTTGTACTGCTTTTGTCTGAATCTGAGACCACGTGGGTGGTTCTTTTTTGAGCATTTGTCTGAGTGGATATGTGAGCTGGGCAATATCTGGAGAAATTCATTCATGTAATTGACTATACCGAGAAATTGCTGGATTTGCTTCTTTGAGAGATTTGCATCAGGAAATCTGCAAGTGACTGAGCAATATGAGGTTGAGCAATGTACTGACCATCTTTGAGATGCATGCCTAGGAAATCAATTTCTGTAGCACCAATGAGCATCTTTTTCTCTGAAAGCATTATCCCATACTGTTGAACAATACGCTGGAACTTATCCAATAACTGTGCATGAGATGTATCATCAGGAGAGAACAGTAAGATATCATCGATGTAAATCAAGGCATTATCAAGAATTGGAGCAAATATCTTGGTCATGGCTTTTTGGAACAGTGAAGGAGCAACTTTTAATCCAAAAGGCATTACGGTCCACTGAAAGTGGTGTTGAGGAATGCAAAACGCCGTTTTGTATCTGTCCTGTGGATGTATACCTAGTTGCCAAAATCCTGCTTGAGATCAAACTTTGAGAAGACTTTTGCATTTGCTATTTGCAAACAAAGTTTTTCTGTCTGGAAGAGGGAACTTATCATCTGCAAGGAAAATGTTAAGAGGCTTGTAGTTGATTACCAATCTGAGTTTTCCACGAACTTGTTCTGAACGTTTGTTGACATAAAACGCTTCACACGCCCATGGAGAGGAGGTTGGTTCAATTAATCCTTGAGCCTGGAGAAGGGAACATTCTTGGATTGCTTGCTTGAAATGATCTGGGTTCATGCCTGAATGACTAGCTTTTGTAGGATTGGCATTTTCATCTTTTTTGAAGGGAAGGGAAATGAAAAATTCAGGGTTTTACCAAAGTGGGTGATCATATTTCTGGAGAAAATCTGAGTGAGTTTCTGCACATGAGAAGTGAATGAACTTGTGTTTGAAATCTTGAAAAACATTTGGTTGAAGGGTAAGGGTAAAGAGGTTGGGAAGGTTTTTCCAAGGTCTGAAATAACTTTCAAACTTGATATCATTTCCACTAAGCTTTAAACCTGGTATACTGGTAATAATATCAAAACCAATAACAAGGTCTTTCTGGGGAAGTGGAGATCCTAAAATCTTTTGAGTTATTCGACATCCTGGAAAGATTTGAAGGGTAACAGGGTTGCGGATAAAGTCTGTAGAAAATACATTTTCATCAGCAGTTTTGAAGAAGGTTTTCTGTTTTGTCCAAAAGTGTTTGGGTAAGACAAGAGGGTTTGCTATGGTTTGGGCTGCACCAGTATCAAAGAAAGCTGTGACTGTTATAGGAGGGGAATGTTTGTGAGTGAAAATCTGAACTGGAGCTAAGGGTAATTTTGGAGGTTGAATGGTTTGGATTTTTTAGAGTTCTTGAACTGACATATACTCATAAGATTGATCATCTGTGACATCATCTAAGTATTCTGAGTAGTCTAAATTTGCATACTCATCATCATCAAACTGCTTTATCATAAACAGGGATCTTTCATTCTGCTCATCATCAAGGGAGAAAATTGATTCAAGATCATCATCTGAGAGATTGATACCTGAGATATTGGCAATGTCTTGGATCATCTTGACTGATTTTTTGTCTGACTTTGGGCAGTTCTTTGAGAAATGTCCTGGTTTTCCACAGAGAAAACATTTTGAGCTTTTGATCTTTGGGTCTTTCTTCTTTCTTGCAAATTTGAATCTTTGAAATCTTCTGGGTTTATCAGCATATCTGAAAAATTTCTTGTGTCTGGGTCTGGAGATTTGTGGAGGTCTGGAAGGTCTGAATCTTCTGAAATGTTTCTTTTTCTTGTTGCTGCAAAAACATGTGGGATCTTTGGAGGAACATTTGATTTGTAAGCCTGAGGAGGAGTAAGAACAGGGCTTTTCAAGCTTTTTGGAGTTGTGCACCAAGGTTTTGATGTATTTGTGCTCTTTGCAAATCTTATCAAGGGCTTTTAGCATCATCTTGTAGATGTCTCCAAGGGTCATAGATTTGACATCAAGGGATCTGAGGTTCAACTGGGTTCTTGTTTGCTGGGCAAGTTCTTCTGGAACAGAATTAAGAAATGCTTGCTTTAAGTTGACATCATCGAATCCACCAAGTATGTAGAAATACTGGGAGAATTGTTGATAGTGTCTGTCAAGGTCTTTTGGATGGAGAGAACAGCATTTGAGTCTGAAGAATTGCTCTCTGATTTTTTCTAATCTGTGAGTTTCTTGTCCACAAAAGATTGCTGCAAATTGAGAGATAGCGTCTGTGATTGTTGGGCATTGAAGAAACTGGAGTTGTCGGTATTCACCAATGTTGTCCCAAAAATTTTTCAGGGTTCCAACTAGTCTGGAAACAAATCTGATCAAAACTGTGTTCATCGTAACATTGGGATGAGAATTCAATTCAACAAGTCCCCATGCTAAGAATTCTTGAAATCTTGAGGGCCATTTTGAAGGAGGAACATCATCAATGGTAAAAAACTGAGAATTTTGATGTTGAAGGAGGAGCATGTGATTGTTGTGGAGGAGGGTGTTGTTCAGCATCCATTGCATCAGGGTTATGGACTTCTGGAGTATCATCTGGAACTTCAACTGTTGGTTCTGTCATGAAAATCTGAGGGAGCATCATTTCATCTGAGTCATCAGTATCATCTGTTTCAACTGATTCTTCTGATTTGACAGTATCCATGTGAGATTCATTCTCAAAGGTAGAGGGAAAAATATCTTCAATAGAGAACTGAGGAAGGTTATCTTGTGCCATCTGGTGAAGTATTTCTGGAAGGGTTTGTGTAGGAGAAATCATGAGTTGTACAGGTTTTTGGTTTGGTTGTGGTGTAGGGTTTTGAGGTGTGGAACTTGAGCTTGGGTGTGGTTTTGAGGGTTGAGAAAGTGGTTGTTCTGCTACTCTTTTGGGTTTTGGATCAACTGGTTGTTTTTCTCTAAATCTGTGAATCCATTTTTCAGTTGTACCGAAAGGGGGTTGGTCTGGTTGTTCTGAAAGAGAAGTGAAGTATTGTGTTGGTTGTGAGGATGTTGGAATAGATGTTGGGGGAGGTTTGTACTGAAAAGGTGTGAAAAAAGGTTTTGGAGGTGAGGTTGGAGGATTGTATGGTTGAAATGGGGGAGGAGTATAAGCTTGGTAAGGAGTATCATGCATACCAGTATGATATGGTGTGAAGATGTTGTAACTCGAAGCTACTTGTTGTTGTTGTTGTTTCTGACGAAACTGATTTTGAAAGTCTGCAAGTTGAATTTTTAGGCTCTTCATTTCTTTCTCTCGTTCAGTGAAAGCATAAGTGATACCAGTGTTGTTTTCAGCCATGTATCTGAGTTCTTGATCAAGTGTGATTATCCTTGACTGAATTTCAAGAATAATATTCTGGAGATTGACAAGACTCTGATCAAAGTGTTGACTGACTTGGTCCAACTTATGTTCAATTCTGTGCAAGTAGGAATTTTGCTGGAGAGAATTTTCAGTTTGCCAGTTTAAAACTGCTTCAACACGAGAAACACTTTTTTGGTTTCCATATTCATCTGTGTCAGTGGGAGTGGGGATTTTTGGAATGTGTTTGTATTGGTCTTTATGAAATTCTTCAAAAGGAGGGAAGGTTGAGTTTGGATAGGTTGGTTGCATCATGGAGATTTGTGGTAAAAGTGTAGGTAAAGGTTGGGAGGAATTTTGAGAGGAATTTGGTTTGTGTGTGGGTTGAGTTGAGTAGGTTTGAGAGGGTGGTTTGTCTTTCTTAGGATAGATGACATAGTAGTCAAACTTTCCTGAGGGTTCACCAAGGAGATCAACTTCAGGGTCTCCATTTTCATATCTTTCTTTGAGCTTTTGCTGAGAAGACTTTTTCTTCTTTTGCTTCTTTGGAATATCATCATTATCATCATCCAGGAAGCTTTTATCAGCATCGATTTGGCATTCTTTGCATTGACAATATATGTCCCAATAGCAATGTCCTGTTGGAGATTTATATGCATACACGGGATTTCCATTGGACTGAAAGTGTGTGACTGGAACATCAAGGAGATCAGCATGGCATCTTTGCATCATAAACTGAGTTGGAAAGATTGTTGGAGGAGGAACATCCTTTCCTTTGCTGTGATCAAATTCAATTGTGACATGACCATCCTGGTTTGTCTTGTAGGTTGGATCAAAGTGTTCGATTGGCTCATCTTGTTTCCAAATCTTTTGATAACTTGTCGTCCACGTCTTTGGGAGAAGGGTGGCAAGTTCTTCATTGGAAATCTGCTTTTGGAATAATGAACATGTTTGGGGAGTTCTATCTGCTGTTTCCATTTTAACAAAAACTGCATCACTGGAGTGTGAAAGAGGCAAGTTAATGGCATGATCTTGAACTCTGTATGCCATCTGGTAGTGAAGGGTTGCCTGGAGGCCTTTCATTTCTGTGCCTACGATCTGGACTTGAACTTTTAAAGCATCTAACAGGGTTGGATCATGAAGAGACATATTGTAATTTGGGAAGACTGTGAAAAAGACAGTTCCTGCATTGAGTGTCGTCTCGACGATTCCAAGGACTGCATGCTTGTAATCTTTAAATCTGGTGTCCAATAAGGCCATTCTGGTACAGACAGGAATTCCATTTCTACCATGGAAGGTTAAAGCGATTCTGATAGCACCAAAGTGGATGTGAGTGTATCCTTGTTCTGACCACTGGTGAGGAAATTCTTCTGGGATCTGAAGAGTAACAAAGTGCTCTTGAGGTCCTGCTGGAAGAATACATTGATCAAAGTTTGTGGCTTGAACATATTCTTTTGGAGCTGGATATTTGGGTTTCAAAAGAGTTTTTAAAGATCTGGTAAGAGAAGGGGAAGAGTTTGAGAAAGCTGTATAAGGATTTACAAGAGGTAAACTGTTTGTTGGGTTTTCTTTTCTTCTGAAATATAATCTACTTCATATAAGAAACTTAAGCTTAGAAGAGGAGGACTTTTTAAGTACAGGAGATGGAGGAGAGGATAGACTAAAAGAAGATCTAGAAGAAGATGGTTGAGAACTAGAGTTGCTAAGAGTGGATAGATCCATTGAAAGTAAGACTCTCTTTTGGCTTTTTCCTTTTCCAATTTTTCAAATAATCAAATCTTTTAGAAACATACTTCTCTTCTCACTATCTTGGCAAGTTGTTTAGGCCTGATACCATTTATACACACAGCGGCAGGTAGTACGGCCAGGCTCTGGCAACTGACACGGCATCAGTTCCTGGCTCTCCGGGTGGTAGAGTCCTGACAATACTATCTGGTACTATGACAACAGCGTGAAGATCGATCAAACTTGGCAAGATAATACCAACGATAAAGCTTTTCATAGATCAGACATACAACCAGGTATTCTAGCCGGTGTTCAAGACTCTGGCGCCTTCTTAGCTTAACGTCGAACTGGGGGCCTGACTTTTATGGAGATATGTCTTTCACTAAGTAACTTACTATAGTATGATCTTGGGGCGGTATGACTTTTCTTTAGTTGAGGAAAAGGGATCAATGATCTGTTTAACAGATTAACAAGATTTTCTGTTGCAGAGGATCCATAATAATATGGCAACTGCAGAGCATACTTAACTTGTATCACTGCAAACTTTTGAATAGATTGAAGAAATAAATGAAGCTAAAAGAAGTAACGATGGAAAAAGGAAGATGGAATCACCAAAAGAGAAAGAGGTTTTTAGCTAAACATATTTTTATAAAGAAAGGTTTTTGTTACAAGAGATGTGGTTGATTCTTAGATATGATTACTTCCTAGAGAAGTATCATTCTATTTATACATGAAAAAGTAAAGGACTAGTAGCCTAATAAGACGAGACTAGGACAAAGTAACTTTACAAGTGGCTTAGGATAAGACTAAAGGACATGAGTCATAACTAAGGTACAATGACTCATGACTTATGGTACAAAGGTCCATTATTATAGTGACTATATAGTGACTCATCACTTATGGTACGTGACTAATCACTATGACTCATACTAAAGACAAATACATTATGACTTGATTAAGACATAAAGTGCTAAAGAAGACTTGACATAAGGTTGTCTTGATGTGAAGGCATCATGATCAACTTCTTTGGAGTCTTCTGGAACATCACGCATAATTATACAATATTGGACTGGAACTAGGAATCTTCTGGTTTGTAGCACCATGAGTGTCATCATTCTGAGGAATATCTGGGAAATCTTCAAATACTGGAGGACGAGACAATCATCTACCCACCTGAACAGTTCTTGTTCGAAAATCATCAGGACTAGAATCACAACATTGGAACAGGTGATTGTAAACTCTGTGTTCAAATCTTGCTCGAAGTCTGGAGAGATCTTCATCATTCTGCCAGTAAGGGTTTGTTGGAAGTTCTGCTAATTCTGAAGGACAGTGAAGATCAAAATTAACAAGTCTTTGTGATAAATCACTCCACCAAGTGTCATAAGGGGGTTCAGGAATCCAATGTGCCAGGTGAATGTGTAATTCTTGGATGTATTCTGGAGGGTACCACCACCATGGTTCTTTCTTGAAAGGAGGAAGTTCTGCAGGGACGGGGAGGTTGTTGATGTTGCAGAGTCTTTTTAACAGGAGCTTGTACTCATGAGTATAGAGAAAGATAGATTTGTACAAAGAGTATGGATTACACACATACAGGTCTGAACGGGGTTGGAAGAAAACATAATTGTCAGAGAGGTCACAAGGGCGGTGGAAGAAGAATATAACATTATAGTGTGGGGGAAAGGTTGGGTAAGAGAATACCAAGTATGGAGGGGTTTAAACCACTGTAAAAAGTTTCCTAAATGAATATCAGCTTCATAAGGAAGTCATTATTAGCAAAGTGATGGTGGCAAAGTTGAGTTCAAAGGAGTTAAACTCAATGGCAATGGTGTAGAGTTGACATAAATACCATAAAAGAACTAAGGCTTCTTTGAATAAACTGAGGTATGAGGGATCTGGAACAAGTGGAGGAAAGGAACTGAGGATGAAAACCAATGGGTCTGAGACCATGATCACCTCGTTTTCTGATGAGGATAGCCTGTAATTTGTAGATGAGATCATGAGCACGTCTTTCAAGGGTCTTGTTGGCAATGATCTGCTGGATTTCAGAAGGGAGTTTGTGAACTGGAAAAACTGGTTCAAAATCTGGATCTGGAACAAAGGGTTTGTATTTAGGGGTGTAAAGGTAAGGGAAGAGAAAAGGATTGGTGACCGTTTGAGGAACAGGGTCAAAAGAGGGTAAAGGTAAAGGTAAGGAAGACATCATGGAAATTACTGGAATAACTACAAAGTGTTTGGAGGAGGTTTCGAAGGAGGTCTTGTGAGCATGTCTGGGATGAGGTTGTCTTTGCTTTTATATGTGAGGTGGTGAAGGAATACTGTGAGAACCACTGGGATAGTCTGAGGAGCTGTGCATTTGGCATTTTCTTCTTTTTGAAATTGAGCATCTGATCAAAGGCTGACATGTCTAATTCCACGAGAAAGTGAAATCCAATGAGGTGAAATTCAAATCTTTGGATACCATACTTTACAGCTAAAATCTCTTTTAGTGTAGAGTGATAATGGAGTTCCGAATCTTTGAATTTTCCGCTTTTGTAACCACAGATATGTCTGGTTCCATCTTTTTCTTCTAAAAGGATTGCTGACCAAATTGTTTACTAGCATCGGTCTGCAATATTCTTTTGCCATCTGACGGAATCTTTAAAGTGGGAAGTGACTTTGCTTTTATCTTCAAGGCTTGTACTACTTTTGTCTGTATCTGAGACCACGTGGGTGGTTCTTTTTTGAGCATCTGTCTGAGTGGATATGTGAGTTGAGCAATATCTGGAAGAAATTCATTCATGTAATTGACTATGCCGAGAAATTGCTGGATTGCTTCTTTGAGAGATTTTCATCAGGAAAATCTGCAAGTGACTGAGCAATATGAGGTTGAGCAATGGTACTGACGGCATTTTGAGATGCATGCCTAAGAAATCAATTTCTGTAGCACCAATGAGCATCTTTTCCTCTGAAAGCATTATCCCAATACTGTTGAACAATACGCTGGAACTTATCCAATAACTGTGCATGAGATGGTAGCATCAGGAGAGAACAGTAAGATATCATCGATGTAAATCAAGGCATTATCAAGAATTGGAGCAAATATCTTGGTCATGGCTTTCTGGAACAGTGAAAGGAGCACTTTTAATCCAAAAGGCATTACGGTCCACTGAAAATGGTGTTGAGGAATGCAAAACGCAGTTTTGTATCTATCTTGTGGATGTATACCTAGTTGCCAAAATCCTGCTTTGAGATAAACTTTGAGAAAACTTTTGCATTTGCGAGGTTGGCAAACAAAGTTTTTCTATCTGGAAGAGGGAACTTATCATCTGCAAGAAAAAGTGTTAAGAGGCTTGTAATTGATTACCAATCTGAGTTTCCACGAACTTGTTCTGAACGTTTGTTGACATAAACGCTTCACAATGCCCATGGAGAGGAGGTTGGTTCAATTAATCCTTGAGCCTGGAGAAGGGAACATTCTTGGATTGCTTGCTTGAAATGATCTGGGTTCATGCCTGAATGACTAGCTTTTGTAGGGGTTGGCATTTTCATCTTTTTTAAAGGGAAAGAGAAATGAAAAATTCAGGGTTTTGCCAAAGTGGGTGATCACATTTCTGGAAGAAATCTGAGTGATTTTCTGCAGCACGAAAGTGAATGAACCTTGTGTTTGAAATCTTGAAAAACATTCTGGTTGAAGGGTTAGGGTAAAGAGGTTGGGGAAGGTTTTTCCAAGGTCTAAAATAACTGTGAAACTTGTATACCATTTCTCACACAGCGGCAGGTAGTACAGGTCAAGGCCTCTGGCACTGACACGGCTTTCAGTTCCGGGCCTCTTCCGGGTGGTAGAGTCATGACAATACTATCTGGTACTTATGACAACAGCGTGAGATCGATCAAAACTTGCCAAAGTATAATACCAATCATAAGCTTTCCCATGAGATCCAGACATATAACCAAGGTATTCTTAGGCCGGTGTTCAAGACTCTGGCGCCTTCTTGGCTTAATGTCGAACTGGGGGCCTGACTTTTATGGAGATATGTCTTTCACTAAGGTAACTTACTATTAGTATGATCTTGGGGAGGTATGACTTTTCTTTAGCTGAGGGAAAGGGATCAATGATCTGTTTAACAGATTAACAAGATTTTCTGTTGCAGAGGATCCATAATAATATGGCAACTGCAGAGCATACTTAACTTGTATCACTGCAAACTTTTGAATAGGTTGAAGAAATAAATGAAGCTAAAAGAAGTAACGATGGAAAAAGGAAAGATGGAATCACCAAAAGAGAAAGAGGTTTTTAGCTAAACATATTTTTATAAAGAAAGGTTTTTTGTTACAAGAGATGTGGTTGATTCTTAGATATGATTACTTCCTAGAGAAGTATCATTCTATTTATACATGAAAAAGTAAAGGACTAGTAGCCTAATAAGACGAGACTAGGACAAAGTAACTTTACAAGTGGCTTAGGATAAGACTAAAGGACAATGAGTCATAACTAAGGTACAATGACTCATGACTTATGGTACAAAGGTTCATTATGATATAGTGACTCATATAGTGACTCATCACTTAAGGTACAGTGACTAAGCACTATGACTCATACTAAAATACAAAATACATTATGACTTGACTAAGACATAAAGTTGATGAAGACTTGACATAAGGTTGTCTTGATGTGAAGGCATCTTGATCAACTTCTTTGGAGTCTTCTGGAGAAAAGTGAAAATAACACGCGTAATTATACAATATTGGACTGGAACTGGGAATCTTCTGGTTTGTAGCATCATTTGAGAGAACGTTGGGTGTGTTCTGGAGAGAGGTTGAGGTGTGAGTTATCTGCGCCTGGTGTGAAATCATAGCCGATGTTGACTAACCATTGATCTGGATCAAAATCATCAAATGGGTCTTGAGAATCTTGTTGCCATTCCATTTGTGGGAGAACTTCAGGAGGTTTCCAATAAGGATTCCATTCTACTGGGCCTGCATGGTCAAGTTCAAATTTGGTTGTTTCAGAAAGAGGTTCTGTCCAAGCACCATCAAAGCGAGTTTCATAAATCTTTTTGTCAATTTTGAGCTGGTAATTATACTCTGAAGGATAGTTTCCCCATGGAACTTCATCTTGGAGCTCTGGCCAATTTTGCTTTGGAAACTTCTGATTCATTTCACAAATTTATCGCTGGAATTCAGTGTATTCAACTGGATGATCAAACTGGGAATCAAACAGTGAATATCCTTGAGAGCTGTAAATTGCTGCATAGGGGAAGTACTGGGGGTCTTTGGTCAAACTGCTGCAAGATCTGTGAAAGATTAAAACAATATGAGGATCAGGAAGAACTTTTGTATATCTCTCATAGGTTTCAATCCATTGGATCCAAATAGGAATAGGTCTGAACCAGGTGAAGAAAAACTTGAGATGTTGGTGACTGAGGTCCAACTGATGTTTGGTAGGGAAGATGGTTGACTGCTGAAAAAGGTGAAGAAGGGTTTTGAGTTTTGGAAGTGGGAATTCTATACCAATATAGTAAAGGTGACAAAGATACCAGAGAAAACAAACTGTTTCTTTTGGGAAACAAAGAGGATCAGGGAATTTGAAGGGATGGATGAAGGGATAATCAGGGTGTATACCAAGAGATTGAAAAGAGGTGTCTCCAAACTTTCTGAGTGTTTTGGACTGGTATTTGAGCAAGAGGTGTGAGGCTTTTTGGTCAAGGGTTTGAGTGGCAAGAAGTCTGGGTAACTCTGGAGGAAGATTTTCCACGGGAAGGTTAAGGAATGCATCAGGTAATCAAATTCATCATCGAGGTGAGGTTTTTGAGAAGAAGGGAAAAGAGGGTTTTTTGAGGAAGAGGCTTGTGAAGAAGAAGGTGTAGGGTGCATCATGGAAATGACTGGAATAACTTGCAAAGTGTTTGGATGAGGTTTCGAAGGAGGTCTTGTGAGCATGTCTGGGATGAGGTTGTCTTTTCCTTTTATATGTGAGGTGGTGAAGGAATACTGTGAGAACCACTGGGATAGTCTGAGGAGCTGTGCATTTGGCATTTTCTTCTTTTTGAAATTTAGCATCTGATCAAAGGCTGACATGTCTAATTCCACGAGAAAGTGAAATCCAATGAGGTGAAATTCAAATCTTTGGATACCATACTTTACAGCTAAAATCTCTTTTAGTGTAGAGTGATAATGGAGTTCCGAATCTTTGAATTTTCCGCTTTTGTAACCACAGATATGTCTGGTTCCATCTTTTTCTTCTAAAAGGATTGCTGACCAAAATTGTTCACTAGCATCGGTCTGCAATATTCTTTTGCCATCTGACGGAATCTTTAAAGTGGGAAGTGACTTTGCTTTTATCTTCAAGGCTTGTACTGCTTTTGTCTGCATCTGAGACCACGTGGGTGGTTCTTTTTTGAGCATCTGTCTGAGTGGATATGTGAGCTGAGCAATATCTGGAAGAAATTCATTCATGTAATTGACTATGCCGAGAAATTACTGGATCTGCTTTTTTGAGAGATTTTCATCAGGGAAATCTGCAAGTGATTGAGCAATATGAGGTTGAGCAATGTACTGACCATCTTTGAGATGCATGCCTAAGAAATCAATTTCTGTAGCACCAATGAGCATCTTTTTCTCTGAAAGCATTATCCCATACTGTTGAACAATACGCTGGAACTTATCCAATAACTGTGCATGAGATGTAGCACCAGGAGAGAACAGTAAGATATCATCGATGTAAATCAAGGCATTATCAAGAATTAGAGCAAATATCTTGGTCATGGCTTTCCGGAACAGTGAAGGAGCAACTTTTAATCCAAAAGGCATTTTCATCTTTTTTGAAGGGAAGAGAAATGAAAAATTCAGGGTTTTGCCAAAGTGGGTGATCACATTTCTGAAGGAAATCTGAGTGATTTTCTGCACACGAAAAGTGAATGAACTTGTGTTTGAAATCTTGAAAAACATCTGGTTGAAGGGTTAGGGTAAAGAGGTTGGGAAGGTTTTTCCAAGGTCTAAAATAACTTTGAAACTTGATACCATTTCCACTGAGCTTTAAACCTGGTATACTGGTAATGAGGTCAAAACCAATGACAAGGTCTTTCTGGGGAAGTGGAGATCCTAAAATCTTTTGAGTTATTTGACATCCTGGAAAGATTTGGAGGGTAACAGGGTTGCTGACAAAGTCGGTAGAAAATACATTTTCATCAGCGGTTTTGAAGAAGGTTTTCTGTTTGGTCCAAAAGTGTTTGGGTAAGACAAGAGGGTTTGCTATGGTTTGGGCTACACCAGTATCAAAGAAAGCTGTAACTTGTATAGGAGGGGAATGTTTGTGGGTGAAAATCTGAACTGGAGCTAAGGGTAATTTTGGAGGTTGAAAGGTTTGGATTTTTTGAAGTTCTTGGACTGACATATACTCATAACATTGATCATCTGGGAAATCATCTGAGTATTCTGAATAATCTGAATCTGCATACTCATCATCATCAAACTGCTTAATCATAAACAGGGATCTTTCATTCTGCTCATCATCAAGGGAGAAAATTGATTCAAGATCATCATCTGAGAGATTGATACCTGAGATATTGGC
Organism: Durio zibethinus; assembly: GCF_002303985.1. Next base: position 23,373 of record NW_019168224.1, read on the forward strand.
AATGTCTTGGATCATCTTGACTGATTTTTTATTTGACTTTGGGCAGTTCTTTGAGAAATGTCCTGGTTTTCCACAGAGAAAACATTTGGGGCTTTTGATCTTTGGGTCTTTCTTCTTTCTAGCAAATTTGAATCTGTGAAATCTTCTGGGTTTATCAGCATATCTGAAGAGCTTCTTGTGTCTAGGTCTGGAGATTAAGGGAGGTCTGGAAGGTCTGAATCTTCTGAAATGTTTCTTTTTCTTGTTGCTGCAAAAACATGTGGGATCTTGGGAAGAACATTTGATTTGAAGGCCTGAGGAGGAGTAAGAACAGGGCTTTTCAAGCTTTTTGGAGTTGTGCACCAAGGTTTTGATGTATTTGTGCTCTTTGCAAATCTTATCAAGGGCTTTTAGCATCATCTTGTAGATGTCTCCAAGGGTCATAGATTTGACATCAAGGGATCTGAGGTTCAACTGGGTCCTTGTTTGCTGGGCAAGTTCTTCTGGAACAGAATTAAGAAATGCTTGCTTTAAGTTGACATCATCGAATCCACCAAGTATGTAAAATACTGGGAGAATTGTTGATAGTGTCTGTCAAGGTCTTTTGGATGGAGAGAACAGCATTTGAGTCTGAAGAATTGTCTCTGATCTTTTCTAATCTGTGAGTTTCTTGTCCACAAAAGATTGCTGCAAATTGAGAGACAGCGTCTGTGATTGTTGGGCATTGAAGAAACTGGAGTTGTCTGTATTCACCAATGTTGTCCCAAAAATTTTTCAGGGTTCCAACTAGTCTGGAAACAAATCTGATCAAACTGTGTTCATCGTAACATTGGGATGAGAATTCAATTCAACAAGTCCCCATGCTAAGAATTCTTTGAAAATCTTGAGGGCCATTTTGAAGGAGGAACATCATCAATAGTGAAGACTGAGAACTTTGATGTTGAAGGAGGAACATGTGAGTGCTGTGAAGGAGGGTGTTGTTCAGCATCCATTGTATCAGGGTTATGGACTTCTGGAGTATCATCTGGAACTTCAACTGTTTGGTTCTGTCATGAAAATCTGAGGGAGCATCATTTCATCTGAGTCATCAGTATCATCTGTTGCAATTGATTCATCTGATTTGACAGTGTTCATGTGAGATTCCATTCTCAAAGGTAGAGGAAAAATATCTTCAAGGGAGAACTGAGGAAGGTTATCTTTGTGCCATCTGGTGAAGTATTTCTGAAGGGTTTGTGTAGGAGAAATCAATGAGTTTGTACAGGGTTTTGGTTAGGTTGTGAGTAGGTTGTGGAGGTGTGGAACTTGAGCCTGGTTTTGGTTTTGAAGGTTGAGAAAGTGGTTGTTCTGCTACTCTTTTGGGTTTTGGATCAACTGGTTGTTTTTCTCTAAATCTGTGAATCCATTTTTCAGTTGTACCGAAAGGGGGTTGGTCTGGTTGTCTGAAAGGAGTGAAGTATTGTGTTGGTTGTGAGGATGTTGGAATAGATGTTGGGGGAGGTTTGTACTGAAAAGGTGTGAAAAAAGGTTTTGGAGGTGAGGTTGGAGGATTGTATGGTTGAAATGGGGGAGGAGTATAGGCTTGGTAAGGAGTATCATGCATACCAGTATGATATGGGTGAAGATGTTGTAACTCGAAGCTGCTTGTTGTTGTTGTTGTTTCTGACGAAACTGGTTTTGAAGGTCTGCAAGTTGAATCTTTAGGCTCTTCATTTCTTTCTCTCGTTCAGTGAAAGCATAAGTGATACCTGTTGTTTTCAGCCATGTATCTGAGTTCTTGATCAAGTGTGATTATCCTTGACTGAATTTCAAGAATAATATTCTGGAGATTGACAAGGCTCTGATCAAAGTGTTGACTGACTTGGTCCAACTTATGTTCAATTCTGTGCAAGTAGGAATTTTGCTGGAGAGAATTTTCAGTTTGCCAGTTTAAAACTGCTTCAGCACGAGAAACACTTTTTTGGTTTCCATATTCATCTCTGTCAGTGGAGTGGGGATTTTTGGAATGTGTTTGTATTGGTCTTTATGAAATTCTTCAAAAGGAGGGAAGGTTGAGTTTGGGTAGGTTGGTTGCATCATGGAGATTTGTGGTAAAGGTTGGGTAAAGGTTTGGTGGAAGGTTGGGTGGAATTGGTTGTTTGAGTTGATTTTGAGAGGGTGGTTTTCTTTCTTAGGATAGATGACATAGTAGTCAAACTTTCCTGAGGGTTCACCAAGGAGATCAACTTCAGGGTCTCCATTTTCATATCTTTCTTTGAGCTTTTGCTGGGAAGACTTTTTCTTCTTTTGCTTCTTTGGAATATCATCATCATCATCATCCAGGAAGCTTTTATCAGCATCGATTTGGCATTCGTTGCATTGACAGTTTATGTCCCAATAGCAATGTCCTGTTGGAGATTATATGCATACACGGGATTTCCATTGGACTGAAAGTGTGTGACTGGAACATCAAGGGATCAGCATGGCATCTTTGCATCATAAATGGTTGGAAAGATTGTTGGAGGAGGAACATCCTTTCCTTTGCTGTGATCAAATTCAATTGTGACAGTACCATCCTGGTTTGTCTTGTAGGTTGGATCAAAGTGTTCAATTGGCTCATCTTGTTTCCAAATCTTTTGATAACTTGTCGTCCACGTCTTTGGGAGAAGGGTGGCAAGTTCTTCATTGGAAATCTGCTTTGGAATATGAACATGTTTGGGTTCTATCTGCTGTTTCCATTTTAACAAAAACTGCATCACTGGAGTGTGAAAGAGGCAAGTTAATGGCATGATCTTGAACTCTGTATGCCATCTGGA
>NW_019168225.1:0-26113 GCF_002303985.1 Durio zibethinus
AATAAAAATGAAAACCAAAGGAGAAATTGAAAAAAAAAGTACGAGAATTTAAAAACGCAAATAAGAAATAAAAAGAAAAGCAAGAATAGAATAAAAATGAAAAGACAAAAGATTTGAAATAAAAAAGAAAACGAGAAAGTAAAAAATATTAAAACAATGAAATAAAATAAAAATGAAAGCATGTGAAAAAAAAAAAAGCAAAAAGAAAGAAAATTTTGATGGAAAAAAGTTTTTGAAAAATTATAAAATAGAACAAAAAATAGGAAAAAAAAAGACAAAATAAGAAAATGAAAAAATATTAATATAAAAGAAAAAATAAACAAAAACAAAAAATAAAAAAGGAAGAAAATAAAAAATTAGCTAATAAAAAAATATAAAAAGACGAAGTGAAGAAAAATTTGAAATATAAAATAGAAAAAACTTTTAGTTTAGAATATACAAAGAGAAACAAAAAAATATAACAAATATAAAAAAAGGACAAATAATCAAAGATAAAAAATAAAATAAAAAGTCAATACAAAATATAAATAAAAGCAAAAGGAAGTACACAAAAAGAGAAGTCTTGAGATTTTAAAATTGTAAAGAAGAAATAAAAAAAAATGTGAACAAAAAGATATAAGAAAAAGCAAGAAAAAATAAAAAAATTAAAATACAAAACATATAAAAAAAATTAAAACAAAAAAGAGAAAGCAAATGAACAAATAAGTTAAAAGAAAAAGAAAAAAAGAATTACTGAAGAATTATAAAAATAGAATAGAAAATACCAAAAAAATAAAAAATGACAGCAAAAATGAGACAAACCAAAAGAAAAAAAGATTAAAATATAAAGTAAATATCCATAACATTATAAAATTTTTATAAAAAATAACAAAAATTAACAAAAAAAGTAAAAGGAAAAAAAATAAGAGAAAGTATTAAAGCAAAAGGAAAAAGATAAAATAAGTAATAAAAAAAGAAAAAATAAAAAAATAAAGAAGTAAGGAAAGAAAATGAGTCAAAAATTTTAAAAAAATACAAAACTAATAAAAATGAAAAAAATGGCAAAATAGAAAAAAATTAAGTTTACAAAGATACAAACAAAAATAATAAAGATATAAAGGATATTTAAAAAATCAAGATAAAAAATTAAAAAGAAAGTTCAAAAATGAAAAGGGATAGAAAGGTAGAAAAAAATTTAATTTAGAAAAGTACAACCAAAAATAATGTAAGTAAGAAAAAATTAAAAAATCAAAGATAACAAAATGTAACAGAGGGAAAAGTTAAAACAAAATTAAAAATAAAAACAAAATATAAGAAAGGTGTAAAAAAAAACTGGAAACAAGAAATAAAATAGAATTTTGTGAAAAAAATTAGAAAACAAGAAAAAATAAAAATGAAGAGGCAAAATATGAAATTAAAAAAAGAAAAATTTTATAGAAAATTTTTAAACAAGAAAAAAGTGAAAACTTAAAAAAATATATGAAAGCACATGAAAAAATAAGTAAAAAAAGGAAAATTTTAAAAGGAAAAGGAGTTAATGAAAAATTATAAAAATACAATAGAAAATAACCAACAATGATAAATAAAAAAAGAAAAGAAAAATAAAAAAAATCCAAAACATTATAAAAATTTATGAAAATATAAATAAAGAAAGAAATTAAAAATAAAAATAAGAAAAAAATATTAAAGAAAAAAAAAATAAAATAAACAAAAAACAATAAAAAATAAAAAGTAAGAAAAAAAAAGGCAAAAATTGAATAAAAATTTCAAAAATGAAAGGAAATGACAAAATAGAAAAAAATATTTTAAAAAATACAAAAAATTGAAAAACATATAAGAAATAATAAGAAAACAATATAAAAAATCAAAGACAAAAAATTAAAAGAGAGAAAAGTTAATTCAAAATAAAAATGAAAACCAAAGAAGAAAATGCAACAAAAGAAACTATAAGAATTTGAAAATGAAAATAAGAAATAAAAAGAAATTTGTGAAAAAAAAATTAAGAAAAGAATAAAAATGAAAAGACAAAAGATTTATGAAAAATAAAAAATCCAAAACATTCTAAAAATTTATGAAAATTTAAATAAAGAAAGAAATAAAAAATAAACCAAAATAAAAATAAAATAAGAAAACAATATTAAAGTAAAACAAAAAAAATAAAAAAAACGAAAATACAATAAAAATATAAAAGGTAAGATAATAAAAAATAATTAATCAAAAATAAAAAAATTGAAAAAAAAATAAAATAAAATACTAAAAAAATAACAATTAAAAATAAACAAAAACAAAAAGTAAAAAAGTAAGAAAATAAAAAATTAGAGAATAAAAAAATATAAAACGATAAAATGAATAAAAATTTCAAATAGAAAATAGAAAAAAATTTTCGTTTAGAATATACAAAGAAAAACAAAAAAAAAAAAATGTAGAAAAAAAGACATAAAAAATCAAAGACAAAAAATAAAATAAAAGTCAATACAAAATATAAATAAAATCAAAAGGAAGTTCACAAAAAAAAACAAAAGTCTAAGATTTTAAAATTGTAAAGAAGAAATAAAAAAAAGTGTGAACAAAAAGATATAAGAAAAAGCAAGAAAACAATAAAAAATGAAAATACAAAATATATAAAAATAATTAAAACAAAAAGAATGAAAGCAAATGAACAAATAAATTAAAAGAAAAAAAGGAATTAATGAAAAATTATAAAAATAGAATAGATAATAGCAAAAAAAATGAAACAAACCAAAAGAAGAAAAGATTAAAAAATAAAAGTAAATATCCATAACATTATAAAATTTTTATAAAAAATAACAAAAATTAACAATAAAAAAAAAAGGAAAAATAAAATAAAAGATTAGTAAAGCACAAGGAAAAAGATAAAATAAGTACTAAAAAAGAGAAAAATTAAAAATAAACAAAAACGCAATTAAAAAAAGTAAGAAAATTAAAAAATGAGTTAAAAGAAAAAATTAAAAAAATACAAAAACTAATAAAAATGAAAAAAAGGAAAAGAAAAGACAATAGAAAAAATTTTAGTTTATAAATACAAACGAAAAATAAAAAATATAACAAATAATAAGAAATAAAGATTAAAAAATCAATGATTAAAAAAAGAAAAAAGTTAATAAAAATAAAAAACAAAAGAAAGAAGTGTGGATAAAAACACAAATTAAAAAGAAATGCCAAAAAAAACCCAAAAATAAAAAGAAGAAAAACCTTAAGAAAAAAATGAAAAAAATAAAGATAAAAAGTAAATAAGAGTACAAAAAGAAAAAAATAATAGAAAATAATGTAAATGCACCAATTAGATTAGAGCAACAAAAAATCAAAAGCAAAAAGAAAATAAGTAGTGAAAGAATAATATATGAAGATAAGAAAGAAGGTTTTTTGTAAAAAAAAAAAAAAAAAGAAGAAAAATACACTAAATAACAAAAATATAATAAATGAATAATTAGGAATAATGTATAAAAAGTAAAAAAAAAAAACAAAAAGCTTTAAAAAAAGGAAATAAATAAAGAAATAAAAAATTCTACAAAGTTCAATCTTTAATTTATGTTTTAAAACTTAATTTGAATTTGAAAAGTTTAGATGCAAATATTTTGATTTGAATTATTGATTTAAATTTAAAATTTTTTAATTTTTAAATCGTTAAAAATTAAAAATATTAAATACATGAAGTAAATAGTGATAGATATACAATTCCAAACTAGTGTTATTATATATAAGCCAATAAAATTCCAAAGAAAATAACAAAGATAATTATTATATCTTAACAAATTGGTATCAAATAAAAGATAAATATTATACAATCAAAATAATAAATAAAATAATCCAAATTTATTAATAAAAGATAAATATATACAGATAATTTAATAGATAATTACACGATAAATAAAAATAATTCAAGATAAAAACAAGATGATTTAATTAGATATCTAATATATACATGCACATAACATTCAATTTCTAATGAAATCAAAGTCTCATTCAACAATGTTTTATGTCCAATAACATTATAAATTTAAAAATAACAAAAATTAAAAATAAAAAATAAAGGAAAAAAAAGTAAAATAAAAAAAAAAAATTAAGCAAAAGAGAAAAAAAGATTAAAAAGAGCACAAAATAGAAAAAATAAAAAAGTGAGAAATGAAAAATTAACGAGTCAAAAGAAAAAATTGTAAAAATACAAAAGCTAATAAAATTTCAAAAATGAAGAAAAAATGACAAAATAGAAAACAAATTTAGTTATAAAATACAAACAAAAAATAAAAAATATAACAAATAATAAGATATAAAGATATAAAAATCAAGATAAAAATTAAAAGAAGTTAAAAAATGAAAGGGATGACAAAGTAGAAAAAAATTAATTTAGAAATAAAGAAAAATAATGTAATAAGAAAAATAAAAAAAATCAAAGATACAAAAATTAACAGAAGGGAAAAGTTAAAACAAAATAAAATAAAAAACAAAACAAGGAAGTGCAAAAAGAAAAAAAATGGAAACAAGAAATAAAAGAATTTGTGAAAAAAAATTCGAAAAACAAGAAAAAATAAAAAATGAAGAGGCAAAAATAAATAAAACAAAAAGAAAAAAGTTTTATAGAAAATTTTAAAACAAAGAAAAAAGTGAAAACAAAAAAAAAATGAAAGCACATGAAAAAATAAGTAAAAAAAAGGGAAAAATTTAAAAGGAAAAGGAGTTAATGGAAAATTATAAAAATACAATAGAAAATAACCAACAACGATAAATAAAAAAAGAAAAGATAAAAAGATAAAAAAATAAAAAAATCCAAAACATTATAAAAATTTATGAAAATATAAATAAAGAAAGAAATAAAAAATAAAAATAAGAAAAAAATATAAAATGTAAATAAACAAAAATACAATAAAAAATATAAAAAGTAAGAAAATAAAAAAAGACAAAAATTGAATAAAAATTTCAAAAATGAAAGGAAATGACAAAATAGAAAAAAAATATTTTAAAAAATACAAAAAATTGAAAAACATATAAGAAATAATAAGAAAACAATATAAAAAATCAAAGACAAAGATTAAAAAAGAGAAAAGTTAATGCAAAATAAAAATGAAACCAAAGAAGAAAATGCAACAAAAAACTATAAGAATTTGAAATGAAAATAAGAAATAAAAAGAAATTTGTGAAAAAATTAAGAAAATAATAAAAATGAAAAGACAAAAGATGATTTATGAAAAATAAAAAATCCAAAACATTCTAACATTTATGAAATTAAATAAAGAAAGAAATAAAAATAAACCAAATAAAATAAATAAGAAAAGAATATTAAAGTAAAACAAAAAAATAAAAATAAACAAAAATACAATAAATATAAAAAGTAAGAAAAAAAATTAATCAAAAATACAAAAATTGAATAAAAATTTAGAAAGTGAAAAAGAATGACAAAATAAAAAAAATAGTTTTAAAAATACAAAAATTGAAAACATATAAGAAATAACAAGAAAACAATAGAAAAGGTCAAAGACAAAAAATTAAAAAGAGAGAAGTTATTGCAAATAAATATGAAAACCAAAGGAGAAATTGAAAAAAAAGGTACGAGAATTTAAAAACGCAAAATAAAAAGAAATTGGAAAAAAAAAGAAAAGCAAGAATTAGAATAAAAAATGAAAAGACAAAAGATTTGAAATAAAAAGAAAAACGAGAAAGTAAAAATATTAAAACAATGAAATAAAATAAATGAAAGCATGTGAAAAAAAAAAAAAGCAAAAAGAAAGAAAATTTTGATGGAAAAAAGTTTTTGAAAATTATAAAATAGAACAAAAAATAGGAAAAAAAAGACAAAATAAGAAAGAAAAATATTAAAATAAAATAAAATAATTAATAAAAAAAAATAAAAAAAAAACAAAAAATAAAAAGGAAGAAATAAAAAAAAATATAAAAAAGACGAAGTGAAGAAAAATTTGAAATATAAAATAGAAAAAACTTTTAGTTTAGGAATATACAAAGAGAAACAAAAAAAAATATAACAAATATAAAAAAAGGACAAATAATCAAAGATAAAAAATAAAATAAAAGTCAATACAAAATATAAATAAAAGCAAAAGGAAGTACACAAAAAGAGAAGTCTTGAGATTTTAAAATTGCAAAGAAGAAATAAAAAAAAAATGTGAACAAAAAGATATAAGAAAAAGCAAGAAAAATAAAAAATTAAATACAAAACATATAAAAAAATTAAAACAAAAAAGAGAAAGCAAATGAACAAATAAGTTAAAAGAAAAAGAAAAAAAGAATTACTGAAGAATTATAAAAATAGAATAGAAAATACCAAAAAAATAAAAATGACAGCAAAAATGAGACAAACCAAAAGAAAAAAAGATTAAAATATAAAGTAAATATCCATAACATTATAAAATTTTTATAAAAATAACAAAAATTAACAAAAAAAGTAAAAGGAAAAAAATAAGAGAAAGTATTAAAGCAAAAGGAAAAGATAAATAAGTAATAAAAAAGAAAAAAATAAAAAAATAAAGAAGTAAGGAAAAGAAAAAATGAGTCAAAATTTTTAAAAAAAATACAAAAACTAATAAAAATGAAAAAAATGGCAAAATAGAAAAAATTAAGTTTACAAAATACAAACAAAAAATAATAAGATATAAAGATATAAAAATCAAAGATAAAAATTAAAAGAAGTTCAAAAATGAAAAGGGATGAGAAAGTAGAAAAAAATTTAATTTAGAAAATACAAGCAAAAATAATGTAATAAGAAAAAAAAATCAAAGATACAAAAATTACAGAGGGAAAAGTTAAAACAAAATAAGGAAGTGTAAAAAAAAAATGAAACAAGAAATAAAAAGAATTTTGTGAAAAAAATTAGAAAAACAAGAAAAAATAAAAAATGAAGAGGTAAAAATATGAAATAAAACAAAAAGAAAAAAAGTTTTATAGAAAATTTTAAAACAAAGAAAAAAGTGAAAACAAAAAAAAAATATGAAAGCACATGAAAAAATAAGTAAAAAAAGGAAAAGGAGTTAATGAAAAATTATAAAAATACAATAGAAAATAACCAACAATGATAAATAAAAAAAGAAAAGAAAAAAAGGTAGAAAAATAAAAAAATCCAAAACATTATAAAAATTTATGAAAATATAAATAAAGAAAGAAATTAAAAATAAAAATAAGAAAAAAATATTAAAGAAAAAAATAAAATAAAATAAACAAAAATACAATAAAAAATATAAAAAGTAAGAAAAAAAAAGGCAAAAATTGAATAAAAATTTCAAAAATGAAAGGAAATGACAAAATAGAAAAAAATATTTTAAAAAATACAAAAAATTGAAAAACATATAAGAAATAATAAGAAAACAATATAAAAAATCAAAGACAAAAAATTAAAAGAGAGAAAAGTTAATTCAAAATAAAAATGAAAACCAAAGAAGAAAATGCAACAAAAGAAACTATAAGAATTTGAAAATGAAAATAAGAAATAAAAAGAAATTTGTGAAAAAAAATTAAGAAAAGAATAAAAATGAAAAGACAAAAGATTTATGAAAAATAAAAAATCCAAAACATTCTAAAAATTTATGAAAATTTAAATAAAGAAAGAAATAAAAATAAACCAAAATAAAAATAAAATAAGAAAACAATATTAAAGTAAAACAAAAAAAATAAAAAAAACGAAAATACAATAAAAATATAAAAGGTAAGATAATAAAAAATAATTAATCAAAAATACAAAAATTGAAAAAAAATAAAATAAAATACTAAAAAAATAACAATTAAAAATAAACAAAAACAAAAAGTAAAAAAGTAAGAAAATAAAAAATTAGAGAATAAAAAAATATAAAACGATAAAATGAATAAAAATTTCAAATAGAAAATAGAAAAAAATTTTCGTTTAGAATATACAAAGAAAAACAAAAAAAAAAAAAACAAATGTAGAAAAAAAGACATAAAAAATCAAAGACAAAAAATAAAATAAAAGTCAATACAAAATATAAATAAAATCAAAAGGAAGTTCACAAAAAAAAACAAAAGTCTAAGATTTTAAAATTGTAAAGAAGAAATAAAAAAAGTGTGAACAAAAAGATATAAGAAAAAGCAAGAAAACAATAAAAAATGAAAATACAAAATATATAAAAATAATTAAAACAAAAAGAATGAAAGCAAATGAACAAATAAATTAAAAGAAAAAAAGGAATTAATGAAAAATTATAAAAATAGAATAGATAATAGCAAAAAAAATGAAACAAACCAAAAGAAGAAAAGATTAAAAAATAAAAGTAAATATCCATAACATTATAAAATTTTTATAAAAAATAACAAAAATTAACAATAAAAATAAAAGGAAAAATAAAATAAAAGATTAGTAAAGCACAAGGAAAAAGATAAAATAAGTACTAAAAAGAGAAAAATTAAAAATAAACAAAAACGCAATTAAAAAAAGTAAGAAAATTAAAAAATGAGTTAAAAGAAAAAATTAAAAAAATACAAAAACTAATAAAAATGAAAAAAGGAAAAGAAAAAGACAATAGAAAAAATTTTAGTTTATAAAATACAAACGAAAAATAAAAAATATAACAAATAATAAGAAATAAAGATATAAAAATCAATGATTAAAAAAAGAAAAAAGTTAATAAAAAATAAAAACAAAAGAAAGAAGTGTGGATAAAAAACACAAATTAAAAAGAAATGCCAAAAAAAACCCAAAAATAAAAAGAAGAAAAACCTTAAGAAAAAAAATGAAAAAAATAAAGATAAAAAGTAAAAAGAGTACAAAAAGAAAAAAATAATAGAAAATAATGTAAATGACCAATTAGATTAGAGCAACAAAAAAATCAAAAGCAAAAAGAAAATAAGTAGTGAAAGAATAATATAATGAAGATAAGAAAGAAGGTTTTTTGTAAAAAAAAAAAAAAGAAGAAAAATACACTATATAACAAAATATAATAAATGAATAATTAGGAAAATGTATAAAAAGTAAAAAAAAAAACAAAAAGCTTTAAAAAAGGAAATAAATAAAGAAATAAAAAAATTCTACAAAGTTCAATCTTTAATTTATGTTTTAAAACTTAATTTGAATTTGAAAGTTTAGATGCAAAATATTTTGATTTGAATTTATTGATTTAAATTTAAAATTTTTTTAATTTTTAAATCGTTAAAAATGTAAAAATATAAATACATGAAGTAAATAGTGATAGATATAACAATTCCAAACTGGTGTTATTATATATAAGCCAATAAAATTCCAAAAGAAAATAACAAAGATAATTATTATCTCTTAACAAATTGTATCAAATAAAAGATAAATATTATACAATCCAAAATAATAAATAAAAATAATCCAAATTTTATTAAATAAAAGATAAATTACACGATAAATAAAAATAAATTTCAAGATAAAATACAAGATGAATTTAATTAGATATCTAATTAGTATACATGCACATAACATCTTCAATTTCTAATGAAATCAAAGTCTCATTCAACAATGTTTTAATGTCCATAACATTATAAAATTTTTATAAAAAAACAAAATAACAAAATTAAAAATAAAAATAAAAGGAAAAAAGATTAAAAAGAGCACAAAATAGAAAAAATAAAAAAGTGAGGAATGAAAATTAACGAGTCAAAAGAAAAAATTGTAAAAATACAAAAGCTAATAAAATTTCAAAACGAAGAAAAATGACAAAATAGAAAACAAATTTAGTTTATAAAATACAAACAAATAATAAGATATAAAGATATAAAAAATCAGAGATAAAAAATTAAAAAGAAGTTAAAAATGAAAAGGGATGACAAAGTAGAAAAAATTTAATTTAGAAAATACAAGCAAAAATAATGTAATAAGAAAAAAATAAAAAAATCAAAGATACAAAAATTAACAGAGGGAAAGTTAAACAAAATAAAAACAAAAACAAAACAAGGAAGTGCAAAAGAAAAAAAATGGAAACAAGAAATAAAGAATTTTGTGAAAAAAATTCGAAAAACAAGAAAAAATAAAAAATGAAGAGGCAAAAATATGAAATAAAACAAAAAGAAAAAAAGTTTTATAGAAAATTTTAAAACAAAGAAAAAAGTGAAAACAAAAAAAAAATATGAAAGCACATGAAAAAATAAGTAAAAAAAAGGGAAAAATTTAAAAGGAAAAGGAGTTAATGGAAAATTATAAAAATACAATAGAAAATAACCAACAACGATAAATAAAAAAGAAAAGATAAAAAGATAAAAAAATAAAAAAATCCAAAACATTATAAAAATTTATGAAAATATAAATAAAGAAAGAAATAAAAAATAAAAATAAGAAAAAAATATAAAATGTAAATAAACAAAAATACAATAAAAAATATAAAAAGTAAGAAAATAAAAAATAATGAATCAAAAACAAAAAATAAAAAAAGACAAAAATTGAATAAAAATTTCAAAAATGAAAGGAAATGACAAAATAGAAAAAAAATATTTTAAAAAATACAAAAAATTGAAAAACATATAAGAAATAATAAGAAAACAATATAAAAAATCAAAGACAAAAGATTAAAAAAGAGAAAAGTTAATGCAAAATAAAAATGAAAACCAAAGAAGAAAATGCAACAAAAAAACTATAAGAATTTGAAAATGAAAATAAGAAATAAAAAGAAATTTGTGAAAAAATTAAGAAAATAATAAAAATGAAAAGACAAAAGATGATTTATGAAAAATAAAAAATCCAAAACATTCTAAACATTTATGAAAATTTAAATAAAGAAAGAAATAAAAAATAAACCAAATAAAAATAAAATAAGAAAAGAATATTAAAGTAAAACAAAAAAAATAAAAAATAAACAAAAATACAATAAAAATATAAAAAGTAAGAAAATAAAAAATAATTAATCAAAAATACAAAAATTGAATAAAAATTTAGAAAGTGAAAAAGAATGACAAAATAAAAAAAAAATAGTTTTAAAAATACAAAAAATTGAAAAACATATAAGAAATAACAAGAAAACAATAGAAAAGGTCAAAGACAAAAAATTAAAAAAGAGAAGTTATTGCAAAATAAAAATGAAAACCAAAGGAGAAATTGAAAAAAAAAGTACGAGAATTTAAAAACGCAAATAAGAAATAAAAAGAAAAGCAAGAATAGAATAAAAATGAAAAGACAAAAGATTTGAAATAAAAAAGAAAACAAGAAAGTAAAAAATATTAAAACAATGAAATAAAATAAAAATGAAAGCATGTGAAAAAAAAAAAAGCAAAAAGAAAGAAAATTTTGATGGAAAAAAGTTTTTGAAAAATTATAAAATAGAACAAAAAATAGAAAAAAAAGGACAAAATAAGAAAATGAAAAAATAAAAAAGATTCAAAAAATAAAAATAAAAAATAAATGAAAAAATAAATTAATAAAAAATATTAATATAAAAGAAAAAAATAAACAAAAACAAAAAATAAAAAAGGAAGAAAATAAAAAAATTAGCTAATAAAAAAATATAAAAAGACGAAGTGAAGAAAAATTTGAAATATAAAATAGAAAAAACTTTTAGTTTAGAATATACAAAGAGAAACAAAAAAAAATATAACAAATATAAAAAAAGGACAAATAATCAAAGATAAAAAATAAAATAAAAAGTCAATACAAAATATAAATAAAAGCAAAAGGAAGTACACAAAAAGAGAAGTCTTGAGATTTTAAAATTGCAAAGAAGAAATAAAAAAAAAATGTGAACAAAAAGATATAAGAAAAAGCAAGAAAAAATAAAAAAATTAAAATACAAAACATATAAAAAAAATTAAAACAAAAAAGAGAAAGCAAATGAACAAATAAGTTAAAAGAAAAAGAAAAAAAGAATTACTGAAGAATTATAAAAATAGAATAGAAAATACCAAAAAAATAAAAAATGACAGCAAAAATGAGACAAACCAAAAGAAAAAAAGATTAAAATATAAAGTAAATATCCATAACATTATAAAATTTTTATAAAAAATAACAAAAATTAACAAAAAAAGTAAAAGGAAAAAAAATAAGAGAAAGTATTAAAGCAAAAGGAAAAAGATAAAATAAGTAATAAAAAAAGAAAAAAAATAAAAAAATAAAGAAGTAAGGAAAAGAAAAAATGAGTCAAAAAATTTTAAAAAAAATACAAAAACTAATAAAAATGAAAAAAATGGCAAAATAGAAAAAAATTAAGTTTACAAAATACAAACAAAAAATAATAAGATATAAAGATATAAAAAATCAAAGATAAAAAATTAAAAGAAGTTCAAAAATGAAAAGGGATGAGAAAGTAGAAAAAAATTTAATTTAGAAAATACAAGCAAAAATAATGTAATAAGAAAAAAAAAAAAATCAAAGATACAAAAATTAACAGAGGGAAAAGTTAAAACAAAATAAGAAGTGTAAAAAAAAAATGGAAACAAGAAATAAAAAGAATTTTGTGAAAAAAATTAGAAAAACAAGAAAAAATAAAAAATGAAGAGGTAAAAATATGAAATAAAACAAAAAGAAAAAAAGTTTTATAGAAAATTTTAAAACAAAGAAAAAAGTGAAAACAAAAAAAAAATATGAAAGCACATAAAAATAAGAAAAGGATTTTAATGAAAAAAATTATAAAAATACAATAGAAAATAACCAACAATGATAAATAAAAAAAGAAAAGAAAAAAAGATAGAAAAATAAAAAAATCCAAAACATTATAAAAATTTATGAAAATATAAATAAAGAAAGAAATTAAAAATAAAAATAAGAAAAAAATATTAAAGAAAAAAATAAAATAAAATAAACAAAAATACAATAAAAAATATAAAAAGTAAGAAAAAAAAAGGCAAAAATTGAATAAAAATTTCAAAAATGAAAGGAAATGACAAAATAGAAAAAAATATTTTAAAAAATACAAAAAATTGAAAAACATATAAGAAATAATAAGAAAACAATATAAAAAATCAAAGACAAAAAATTAAAAGAGAGAAAAGTTAATTCAAAATAAAAATGAAAACCAAAGAAGAAAATGCAACAAAAGAAACTATAAGAATTTGAAAATGAAAATAAGAAATAAAAAGAAATTTGTGAAAAAAAAATTAAGAAAAGAATAAAAATGAAAAGACAAAAGATTTATGAAAAATAAAAAATCCAAAACATTCTAAAAATTTATGAAAATTTAAATAAAGAAAGAAATAAAAAATAAACCAAAATAAAAATAAAATAAGAAAACAATATTAAAGTAAAACAAAAAAAATAAAAAAAACGAAAATACAATAAAAATATAAAAGGTAAGATAATAAAAAATAATTAATCAAAAATACAAAAATTGAAAAAAAATAAAATAAAATACTAAAAAAATAACAATTAAAAATAAACAAAAACAAAAAGTAAAAAAGTAAGAAAATAAAAAATTAGAGAATAAAAAAATATAAAACGATAAAATGAATAAAAATTTCAAATAGAAAATAGAAAAAAATTTTCGTTTAGAATATACAAAGAAAAACAAAAAAAAAAAAACAAATGTAGAAAAAAAGACATAAAAAATCAAAGACAAAAAATAAAATAAAAGTCAATACAAAATATAAATAAAATCAAAAGGAAGTTCACAAAAAAAAACAAAAGTCTAAGATTTTAAAATTGTAAAGAAGAAATAAAAAAAAGTGTGAACAAAAAGATATAAGAAAAAGCAAGAAAACAATAAAAAATGAAAATACAAAATATATAAAAATAATTAAAACAAAAAGAATGAAAGCAAATGAACAAATAAATTAAAAGAAAAAAAGGAATTAATGAAAAATTATAAAAATAGAATAGATAATAGCAAAAAAAATGAAACAAACCAAAAGAAGAAAAGATTAAAAAATAAAAGTAAATATCCATAACATTATAAAATTTTTATAAAAAATAACAAAAATTAACAATAAAAAATAAAAGGAAAAATAAAATAAAAGATTAGTAAAGCACAAGGAAAAAGATAAAATAAGTACTAAAAAAGAGAAAAATTAAAAATAAACAAAAACGCAATTAAAAAAAGTAAGAAAATTAAAAAATGAGTTAAAAGAAAAAATTAAAAAAATACAAAAACTAATAAAAATGAAAAAAGGAAAAGAAAAAGACAATAGAAAAAATTTTAGTTTATAAAATACAAACGAAAAATAAAAAATATAACAAATAATAAGAAATAAAGATATAAAAAATCAATGATTAAAAAAAGAAAAAAGTTAATAAAAAATAAAAACAAAAGAAAGAAGTGTGGATAAAAAACACAAATTAAAAAGAAATGCCAAAAAAAACCCAAAAATAAAAAGAAGAAAAACCTTAAGAAAAAAAATGAAAAAAATAAAGATAAAAAGTAAAAAGAGTACAAAAAGAAAAAAATAATAGAAAATAATGTAAATGACCAATTAGATTAGAGCAACAAAAAAATCAAAAGCAAAAAGAAAATAAGTAGTGAAAGAATAATATAATGAAGATAAGAAAGAAGGTTTTTTGTAAAAAAAAAAAAAAAAGAAGAAAAATACACTATATAACAAAAATATAATAAATGAATAATTAGGAAAATGTATAAAAAGTAAAAAAAAAAAACAAAAAGCTTTAAAAAAGGAAATAAATAAAGAAATAAAAAAATTCTACAAAGTTCAATCTTTAATTTATGTTTTAAAACTTAATTTGAATTTGAAAGTTTAGATGCAAAATATTTTGATTTGAATTTATTGATTTAAATTTAAAATTTTTTAATTTTTAAATCGTTAAAAATGTAAAAATATAAATACATGAAGTAAATAGTGATAGATATAACAATTCCAAACTGGTGTTATTATATATAAGCCAATAAAATTCCAAAAGAAAATAACAAAGATAATTATTATCTCTTAACAAATTGTATCAAATAAAAGATAAATATTATACAATCCAAAATAATAAATAAAAATAATCCAAATTTTATTAAATAAAAGATAAATTACACGATAAATAAAAATAAATTTCAAGATAAAATACAAGATGAATTTAATTAGATATCTAATTAGTATACATGCACATAACATCTTCAATTTCTAATGAAATCAAAGTCTCATTCAACAATGTTTTAATGTCCATAACATTATAAAATTTTTATAAAAAAACAAAATAACAAAAATTAAAAATAAAAAATAAAAGGAAAAAAGATTAAAAAGAGCACAAAATAGAAAAAATAAAAAAGTGAGGAAATGAAAAATTAACGAGTCAAAAGAAAAAATTGTAAAAATACAAAAGCTAATAAAAATTTCAAAAACGAAGAAAAAATGACAAAATAGAAAACAAATTTAGTTTATAAAATACAAACAAATAATAAAAAATATAACAAATAATAAGATATAAAGATATAAAAAATCAGAGATAAAAAATTAAAAGAAGTTAAAAAATGAAAAGGGATGACAAAGTAGAAAAAAATTTAATTTAGAAAATACAAGCAAAAATAATGTAATAAGAAAAAAATAAAAAAAATCAAAGATACAAAAATTAACAGAGGGAAAAGTTAAAACAAAATAAAAATAAAAACAAAACAAGGAAGTGCAAAAGAAAAAAAATGGAAACAAGAAATAAAAGAATTTTGTGAAAAAAATTCGAAAAACAAGAAAAAATAAAAAATGAAGAGGCAAAAATATGAAATAAAACAAAAAGAAAAAAAGTTTTATAGAAAATTTTAAAACAAAGAAAAAAGTGAAAACAAAAAAAAAATATGAAAGCACATGAAAAAATAAGTAAAAAAAAGGGAAAAATTTAAAAGGAAAAGGAGTTAATGGAAAATTATAAAAATACAATAGAAAATAACCAACAACGATAAATAAAAAAAGAAAAGATAAAAAGATAAAAAAATAAAAAAATCCAAAACATTATAAAAATTTATGAAAATATAAATAAAGAAAGAAATAAAAAATAAAAATAAGAAAAAAATATAAAATGTAAATAAACAAAAATACAATAAAAAATATAAAAAGTAAGAAAATAAAAAATAATGAATCAAAAACAAAAAATAAAAAAAGACAAAAATTGAATAAAAATTTCAAAAATGAAAGGAAATGACAAAATAGAAAAAAAATATTTTAAAAAATACAAAAAATTGAAAAACATATAAGAAATAATAAGAAAACAATATAAAAAATCAAAGACAAAAGATTAAAAAAGAGAAAAGTTAATGCAAAATAAAAATGAAAACCAAAGAAGAAAATGCAACAAAAAAACTATAAGAATTTGAAAATGAAAATAAGAAATAAAAAGAAATTTGTGAAAAAATTAAGAAAATAATAAAAATGAAAAGACAAAAGATGATTTATGAAAAATAAAAAATCCAAAACATTCTAAACATTTATGAAAATTTAAATAAAGAAAGAAATAAAAAATAAACCAAATAAAAATAAAATAAGAAAAGAATATTAAAGTAAAACAAAAAAAATAAAAAATAAACAAAAATACAATAAAAATATAAAAAGTAAGAAAATAAAAAATAATTAATCAAAAATACAAAAATTGAATAAAAATTTAGAAAGTGAAAAAGAATGACAAAATAAAAAAAAATAGTTTTAAAAATACAAAAAATTGAAAAACATATAAGAAATAACAAGAAAACAATAGAAAAGGTCAAAGACAAAAAATTAAAAAAGAGAAGTTATTGCAAAATAAAAATGAAAACCAAAGGAGAAATTGAAAAAAAAAGTACGAGAATTTAAAAACGCAAATAAGAAATAAAAAGAAAAGCAAGAATAGAATAAAAATGAAAAGACAAAAGATTTGAAATAAAAAAGAAAACGAGAAAGTAAAAAATATTAAAACAATGAAATAAAATAAAAATGAAAGCATGTGAAAAAAAAAAAAGCAAAAAGAAAGAAAATTTTGATGGAAAAAAGTTTTTGAAAAATTATAAAATAGAACAAAAAATAGGAAAAAAAAAGACAAAATAAGAAAATGAAAAAATAAAAAAGATTCAAAAAATAAAAATAAAAAATAAATGAAAAAATAAATTAATAAAAAATATTAATATAAAAGAAAAAAATAAACAAAAACAAAAAATAAAAAAGGAAGAAAATAAAAAAATTAGCTAATAAAAAAATATAAAAAGACGAAGTGAAGAAAACTTTGAAATATAAAATAGAAAAAACTTTTAGTTTAGAATATACAAAGAGAAACAAAAAAAAATATAACAAATATAAAAAAAGGACAAATAATCAAAGATAAAAAATAAAATAAAAAGTCAATACAAAATATAAATAAAAGCAAAAGGAAGTACACAAAAAGAGAAGTCTTGAGATTTTAAAATTGCAAAGAAGAAATAAAAAAAAAATGTGAACAAAAAGATATAAGAAAAAGCAAGAAAAAATAAAAAAATTAAAATACAAAACATATAAAAAAAATTAAAACAAAAAAGAGAAAGCAAATGAACAAATAAGTTAAAAGAAAAAGAAAAAAAGAATTACTGAAGAATTATAAAAATAGAATAGAAAATACCAAAAAAATAAAAAATGACAGCAAAAATGAGACAAACCAAAAGAAAAAAAGATTAAAATATAAAGTAAATATCCATAACATTATAAAATTTTTATAAAAAATAACAAAAATTAACAAAAAAAGTAAAAGGAAAAAAAATAAGAGAAAGTATTAAAGCAAAAGGAAAAAGATAAAATAAGTAATAAAAAAAGAAAAAAAATAAAAAAATAAAGAAGTAAGGAAAAGAAAAAATGAGTCAAAAAATTTTAAAAAAAATACAAAAACTAATAAAAATGAAAAAAATGGCAAAATAGAAAAAAATTAAGTTTACAAAATACAAACAAAAAATAATAAGATATAAAGATATAAAAAATCAAAGATAAAAAATTAAAAGAAGTTCAAAAATGAAAAGGGATGAGAAAGTAGAAAAAAATTTAATTTAGAAAATACAAGCAAAAATAATGTAATAAGAAAAAAAAAAAAAATCAAAGATACAAAAATTAACAGAGGGAAAAGTTAAAACAAAATAAGAAGTGTAAAAAAAAAATGGAAACAAGAAATAAAAAGAATTTTGTGAAAAAAATTAGAAAAACAAGAAAAAATAAAAAATGAAGAGGTAAAAATATGAAATAAAACAAAAAGAAAAAAAGTTTTATAGAAAATTTTAAAACAAAGAAAAAAGTGAAAACAAAAAAAAAATATGAAAGCACATAAAAAAAAGGAAAAGGAGTTAATGAAAAATTATAAAAATACAATAGAAAATAACCAACAATGATAAATAAAAAAAGAAAAGAAAAAAAGATAGAAAAATAAAAAAATCCAAAACATTATAAAAATTTATGAAAATATAAATAAAGAAAGAAATTAAAAATAAAAATAAGAAAAAAATATTAAAGAAAAAAATAAAATAAAATAAACAAAAATACAATAAAAAATATAAAAAGTAAGAAAAAAAAAGGCAAAAATTGAATAAAAATTTCAAAAATGAAAGGAAATGACAAAATAGAAAAAAATATTTTAAAAAATACAAAAAATTGAAAAACATATAAGAAATAATAAGAAAACAATATAAAAAATCAAAGACAAAAAATTAAAAGAGAGAAAAGTTAATTCAAAATAAAAATGAAAACCAAAGAAGAAAATGCAACAAAAGAAACTATAAGAATTTGAAAATGAAAATAAGAAATAAAAAGAAATTTGTGAAAAAAAAATTAAGAAAAGAATAAAAATGAAAAGACAAAAGATTTATGAAAAATAAAAAATCCAAAACATTCTAAAAATTTATGAAAATTTAAATAAAGAAAGAAATAAAAAATAAACCAAAATAAAAATAAAATAAGAAAACAATATTAAAGTAAAACAAAAAAAATAAAAAAAACGAAAATACAATAAAAATATAAAAGGTAAGATAATAAAAAATAATTAATCAAAAATACAAAAATTGAAAAAAAAATAAAATAAAATACTAAAAAAATAACAATTAAAAATAAACAAAAACAAAAAGTAAAAAAGTAAGAAAATAAAAAATTAGAGAATAAAAAAATATAAAACGATAAAATGAATAAAAATTTCAAATAGAAAATAGAAAAAAATTTTCGTTTAGAATATACAAAGAAAAACAAAAAAAAAAAAACAAATGTAGAAAAAAAGACATAAAAATCAAAGACAAAAAATAAAATAAAAGTCAATACAAATATAAATAAAATCAAAAGGAAGTTCACAAAAAAAAACAAAAGTCTAAGATTTTAAAATTGTAAAGAAGAAATAAAAAAAGTGTGAACAAAAAGATATAAGAAAAAGCAAGAAAACAATAAAAAATGAAAAATACAAAATATATAAAAATAATTAAAACAAAAAGAATGAAAGCAAATGAACAAAATAAATTAAAGAAAAAAAGAATTAATGAAAATTATAAAAATAGAATAGATAATAGCAAAAAAATGAAACAAACCAAAAGAAGAAAAGATTAAAAAATAAAGTAATATCCATAACATTATAAAATTTTATAAAAAAATAACAAAAATTACAATAAAAAATAAAAAGGAAAAATAAAATAAAGATTAGTAAAGCACAAGGAAAAAGATAAAATAAGTACAAAAAAGAAAAAATTAAAAATAAACAAAAACGCAATTAAAAAAAGTAAGAAAATTAAAAAATGAGTTAAAAGAAAAAATTAAAAAAATACAAAAACTAATAAAAATGAAAAAAGGAAAAGAAAAAGACAATAGAAAAAATTTTAGTTTATAAAATACAAACGAAAAATAAAAAATATAACAAATAATAAGAAATAAAGATATAAAAAATCAATGATTAAAAAAAGAAAAAAGTTAATAAAAAATAAAAACAAAAGAAAGAAGTGTGGATAAAAAACACAAATTAAAAAGAAATGCCAAAAAAAACCCAAAATAAAAAGAAGAAAAACCTTAAGAAAAAAAATGAAAAAAATAAAGATAAAAAGTAAAAAGAGTACAAAAAGAAAAAAATAATAGAAAATAATGTAAATGACCAATTAGATTAGAGCAACAAAAAAATCAAAAGCAAAAAGAAAATAAGTAGTGAAAGAATAATATAATGAAGATAAGAAAGAAGGTTTTTTGTAAAAAAAAAAAAAAAAGAAGAAAAATACACTATATAACAAAAATATAATAAATGAATAATTAGGAAAATGTATAAAAAGTAAAAAAAAAAAACAAAAAGCTTTAAAAAAGGAAATAAATAAAGAAATAAAAAAATTCTACAAAGTTCAATCTTTAATTTATGTTTTAAAACTTAATTTGAATTTGAAAGTTTAGATGCAAAATATTTTGATTTGAATTTATTGATTTAAATTTAAAATTTTTTTAATTTTTAAATCGTTAAAAATGTAAAAATATAAATACATGAAGTAAATAGTGATAGATATAACAATTCCAAACTGGTGTTATTATATATAAGCCAATAAAATTCCAAAAGAAAATAACAAAGATAATTATTATCTCTTAACAAATTGTATCAAATAAAAGATAAATATTATACAATCCAAAATAATAAATAAAAATAATCCAAATTTTATTAAATAAAAGATAAATTACACGATAAATAAAAATAAATTTCAAGATAAAATACAAGATGAATTTAATTAGATATCTAATTAGTATACATGCACATAACATCTTCAATTTCTAATGAAATCAAAGTCTCATTCAACAATGTTTTAATGTCCATAACATTATAAAATTTTTATAAAAAAACAAAAATAACAAAAATTAAAAATATTAAAATAAAAGGAAAAAGATTAAAAAGAGCACAAAATAGAAAAAAATAAAAAAGTGAGGAAATGAAAAATTAACGAGTCAAAAGAAAAAATTGTAAAAATACAAAAGCTAATAAAAATTTCAAAAACGAAGAAAAAATGACAAAATAGAAAACAAATTTAGTTTATAAAATACAAACAAATAATAAAAGATATAAAGATATAAAAAATCAGAGATAAAAAATTAAAAGAAGTTAAAAAATGAAAAGGGATGACAAAGTAGAAAAAAATTTAATTTAGAAAATACAAGCAAAAATAATGTAATAAGAAAAAAATAAAAAAAATCAAAGATACAAAAATTAACAGAGGGAAAAGTTAAAACAAAATAAAAATAAAAAACAAGGAAGTGCAAAAGAAAAAAAATGGAAACAGAAATAAAGAATTTTGTGAAAAAATTCGAAAAAACAAGAAAAAATAAAAATGAAGAGGCAAAATATGAAATAAAACAAAAGAAAAAAGTTTTATAGAAAATTTTAAAACAAAGAAAAAAGTGAAAACAAAAAAAAAATATGAAAGCACATGAAAAATAAGTAAAAAAAGGGAAAAATTTAAAAGGAAAAGGAGTTAATGGAAAATTATAAAAATACAATAGAAAATAACCAACAACGATAAATAAAAAAAGAAAGATAAAAAGATAAAAAATAAAAAAATCCAAACATTATAAAAATTTATGAAAATAAAAATAAAGAAAGAATAAAAAATAAAAATAAGAAAAAAATAAAATGTAAATAAAAACTAAAAAATACAAGTAAAAAATAAATAAAGAATAAAAAAAATAAAAAAAAGACAAAATTGAATAAAAATTTCAAAAATGAAAGGAAATGACAAAATAGAAAAAAAAATATTTTAAAAAATACAAAAAATTGAAAAACATATAAGAAATAATAAGAAAACAATATAAAAATCAAAGACAAAAGATTAAAAAAAGAGAAAAGTTAATGCAAATAAAAAGAAAACCAAAGAAGAAAATGCAACAAAAAAACTATAAGAATTTGAAAATGAAATAAGAAATAAAAAGAAATTTGTGAAAAAATTAAGAAAATAATAAAAATGAAAAGACAAAAGATGATTTATGAAAAATAAAAAATCCAAAACATTCTAAACATTTATGAAAATTTAAAATAAAGAAAGAAATAAAAAATAAACCAATAAAATAAAATAAGAAAAGAATATTAAAGTAAAACAAAAAAATAAAAATAAACAAAAATACAATAAAATATAAAAAGTAGAAAATAAAAAATAATTAATCAAAAATACAAAAATTGAATAAAAATTTAGAAAGTGAAAAAGAATGACAAAATAAAAAAAAATAGTTTTAAAAATACAAAAAATTGAAAAACATATAAGAAATAACAAGAAAACAATAGAAAAGGTCAAAGACAAAAAATTAAAAAAGAGAAGTTATTGCAAAATAAAAATGAAAACCAAAGGAGAAATTGAAAAAAAAAGTACGAGAATTTAAAAACGCAAATAAGAAATAAAAAGAAAAGCAAGAATAGAATAAAAATGAAAAGACAAAAGATTTGAAATAAAAAAGAAAACGAGAAAGTAAAAAATATTAAAACAATGAAATAAAATAAAAATGAAAGCATGTGAAAAAAAAAAAAAGCAAAAAGAAAGAAAATTTTGATGGAAAAAAGTTTTTGAAAAATTATAAAATAGAACAAAAAATAGGAAAAAAAAAGACAAAATAAGAAAATGAAAAAATAAAAAAGATTCAAAAAATAAAAATAAAAAATAAATAAAAAATAAATTAAGAAAAAATATTAATATAAAAGAAAAAAATAAACAAAAACAAAAAATAAAAAAGGAAGAAAATAAAAAAATTAGCTAATAAAAAAATATAAAAAGACGAAGTGAAGAAAACTTTGAAATATAAAATAGAAAAAACTTTTAGTTTAGAATATACAAAGAAAAACAAAAAAAATATAACAAATATAAAAAAAGGACAAATAATCAAAGATAAAAAATAAAATAAAAAGTCAATACAAAATATAAATAAAAGCAAAAGGAAGTACACAAAAAGAGAAGTCTTGAGATTTTAAAATTGCAAAAAGAAATAAAAAAAAAAAATGTGAACAAAAAGATATAAGAAAAGCAAGAAAAAATAAAAAAATTAAAATACAAAATATATATAAAAAATTAAAACAAAAAAAAGAAAGCAAATGAACAAATAAGTTAAAAGAAAAAGAAAAAAAGAATTACTGAAGAATTATAAAAATAGAATAGAAAATACCAAAAAAATAAAAAATGACAGCAAAAATGAGACAAACCAAAAGAAAAAAAGATTAAAATATAAAGTAAATATCCATAACATTATAAATTTTTATAAAAAATAACAAAAATTAACAAAAAAAGTAAAAGGAAAAAAAATAAGAGAAAGTATTAAAGCAAAAGGAAAAGATAAAATAAGTAATAAAAAGAAAAAAAAATAAAAAAATAAAGAAGTAAGGAAAAGAAAAATGAGTCAAAAAAATTTAAAAAAAATACAAAACTAATAAAAATGAAAAAAATGGCAAATAGAAAAAAATTAAGTTTACAAAATACAAACAAAAAATAATAAGATATAAAGATATAAAAATCAAAGATAAAAATTAAAAGAAGTTCAAAAATGAAAAGGGATGAGAAAGTAGAAAAAAATTTAATTTAGAAAATACAAGCAAAAATAATGTAATAAGAAAAAAAAAATCAAAGATACAAAAATTAACAGAGGGAAAAGTTAAAACAAAATAAGGAAAGTGTAAAAAAAAAAATGAAAACAAGAAATAAAAGAATTTTGTGAAAAAATTAGAAAAACAAGAAAAAATAAAAAATGAAGAGGTAAAAATATGAAATAAAACAAAAAGAAAAAAGTTTTATAGAAAATTTTAAAAACAAAGAAAAAGTGAAAACAAAAAAAAAAAAATAAGTAAAAAAAGGAAAGGAGTTAATGAAAAATTATAAAAAATACAATAGAAAATAACCAACAATGATAAATAAAAAAGAAAGAAAAAAAGGTAGAAAAATAAAAAAATCCAAAACATTATAAAAATTTATGAAATATAAATAAAGAAAGAAATTAAAAATAAAATAAGAAAAATATTAAAGAAAAAATAAATAAAATAAACAAAATACAATAAAAATATAAAAAGTAAGAAAAAAAAGGCAAAAATTGAATAAAATTTCAAAAATGAAAGGAAAATGACAAAATAGAAAAAAATATTTTAAAAAAATACAAAATTGAAAAACATATAAGAAATAATAAGAAAACAATATAAAAATCAAAGACAAAAAATTAAAAGAGAGAAAAGTTAATTCAAAATAAAAATGAAAACCAAAGAAGAAAATGCAACAAAAGAAACTATAAGAATTTGAAAATGAAATAAGAAATAAAAAAGAAATTTGTGAAAAAAAAATTAAGAAAGAATAAAATGAAAAGACAAAAGATTTATGAAAAATAAAAAATCCAAACATTCTAAAAATTTATGAAAATTTAATAAAGAAAGAAATAAAAATAAACCAAAATAAAAATAAAATAAGAAAACAATATTAAAGTAAAACAAAAAAAAATAAAAAAACGAAAATACAATAAAAATATAAAAGGTAAGATAATAAAATATTAATCAAAAATACAAAAATTGAAAAAAATAAAATAAAATACCTAAAAAATAACAATTAAAAATAACAAAAACAAAAAGTAAAAAAGTAAGAAAATAAAAATTAGAGAATAAAAAATATAAAAACGATAAATGAATAAAAATTTCAAATAGAAAATAGAAAAAATTTTCGTTTAGAATATACAAAGAAAAACAAAAAAAAAAAACAAATGTAGAAAAAAAGACATAAAAATCAAAGACAAAAAAAAAATAAAAGTCAATACAAAATATAAATAAAATCAAAAGGAAGTTCACAAAAAAAAACAAAAGTCTAAGATTTTAAAATTGTAAAGAAGAAATAAAAAAAAGTGTGAACAAAAAGATATAAAAAAAGCAAGAAAACAATAAAAAATGAAAATACAAAATATATAAAAATAATTAAAACAAAAAGAATGAAAGCAAATGAACAAATAAATTAAAGAAAAAAAGGAATTAATGAAAAATTATAAAAATAGAATAGATAATAGCAAAAAAAATGAAACAAACCAAAAGAAAAAGATTAAAAAAATAAAAGTAAATATCCATAACATTATAAAATTTTTATAAAAAATAACAAAAATTAACAATAAAAAATAAAAGGAAAAATAAAATAAAAGATTTAAAGCACAAGGAAAAGATAAAATAAGTACTAAAAAGAGAAAAATTAAAAATAAACAAAAACGCAATTAAAAAAAGTAAGAAAATTAAAAAAATGAGTTAAAGAAAAAATTAAAAAATACAAAACTAATAAAAATGAAAAAAGGAAAAGAAAAAGACAAAGAAAAAATTTTAGTTATAAAATACAAACGAAAAATAAAAAATATAACAAATAATAAGAAATAAAGATATAAAAAATCAATGATTAAAAAAAGAAAAAAGTTAATAAAAAATAAAAACAAAAGAAAGAAGTGTGGATAAAAACACAAATTAAAAAGAAATGCCAAAAAAACCCAAAAATAAAAAGAAGAAAAACCTTAAGAAAAAAAATGAAAAAAATAAAGATAAAAAGTAAAAAGAGTACAAAAAGAAAAAATAATAGAAAATAATGTAAATGACCAATTAGATTAGAGCAACAAAAAAATCAAAAGCAAAAAGAAAATAAGTAGTGAAAGAATAATATAATGAAGATAAGAAAGAAGTTTTTGTAAAAAAAAAAAAAAAAAAGAAGAAAAATACACTATATAACAAAATATAATAAATGAATAATTAGGAAATGTATAAAAAGTAAAAAAAAAAAAACAAAAAAAAAAAAAAAAATTAAAAGAAATTAAAAAATTCTACAAAGTTCAATCTTTAATTTATGTTTTAAAACTTAATTTGAATTTGAAAGTTTAGATGCAAAATATTTTGATTTGAATTTATTGATTTAAATTTAAAATTTTTAATTTTTAAATCGTTAAAAATGTAAAATATAAATACATGAAGTAAATAGTGATAGATATAACAATTCCAAACTGGTGTTATATATATAAGCCAATAAAATTCCAAAAGAAAATAACAAAGATAATTATTATCTCTTAACAAATTGTATCAAATAAAAAGATAAATATTATACAATCCAAAATAATAAATAAAAATAATCCAAATTTTATTAAATAAAAGATAAATTACACGATAAATAAAAATAAATTTCAAGATAAAAACAAGATGAATTTAATTAGATATCTAATTAGTATACATGCACATAACATCTTCAATTTCTAATGAAATCAAAGTCTCATTCAACAATGTTTTAATGTCCATAACATTATAAAATTTTATAAAAAAAACAAATAACAAAAATTAAAAATAAAAAATAAAAGGAAAAAAGATTAAAAAGAGCACAAATAGAAAAATAAAAAGTGA
>NW_019168226.1:0-198541 GCF_002303985.1 Durio zibethinus
AAAATTATTTTTGACAAAAAAATTATGTATTAATCGAAAAAAATTATTTTATGACAAAACAAAATGTTATAGTGATTTGAAATAGGTAATTATTCAACTAATCGTAACTATTTGAACTTGTTCGATAAATAGATTTAGTTTTTAAATCTCTTACTTATAAATTTTTGAAATATTAATGAATTAGAATTATGCTATTCCAAATAAGCTTGCATGAATAGAAACAATTGTCTTGTGACAAAACAAAATGTTAACGATTTGAAATAGATAATTGTTCAAATAGTTATAACTATTTGCACTGGTCAAGCCAATAGATTCATTTTTTAAATTCGTTACTTATTAATTTTTAGAATATTAATAAACTAGCATTATTTTATTCCAAATAAAACTATATCAATAGAAACAATTGTTTTATGACAAAACAAATGGTCATAATGATTTGAAATAAATAATTATTCAAATTGTTATAACTATTTGAAGTAGTTTGGTAAATATATTTATATTTTAAATCTCTTAATGTTAGCCTTGAATTGATCCTTATTTTGAAATGACAAAACATTAAGCTAAATAAGCTTGATCAAGATTTTGAAAAAGATTTATTTAGTACATGTTCTTAAGTTTTATATTTTGGTACTAAATAAATAATATGATTTTCAAAGCTTAAACAAACCTTTCTTTGTTTTCAAATTTCTCAAACCAAATCTACCTTTAAAGATTATTTATTTAAGCTTAAACGAAAGTCCAATTGTTGTTTTTAAAGTGAATTTATTCATTTTGGACTTAATACAATTTTAATAATATTGGATTTGAGAAATAGATTAACTTAAGAAAGTTGTTTTACAAGAACAAAGTTTTCCAACATTGAATTTGTATCATTTTTTGGTATTAATTCACAAAGTTTTAATTTTTTAATTTTATACGTTTGGAAAGCTCTTTGAGTCTACTTTCTAATGGATCAAACAAAATCAAAATCCAAATTTTCTAAGAAAAGATTTTGAATTTTTACTAGACACTCTGTAGTTGTCTAAACACTACACAAGGGGTAAATTTGAAAATTCACTATAATTTGTACACACTGAATTAGGTGATGAACTTTATATTGAAAGAAAGCCCTTTAAGTATAGTTTCTAAATCTTCAAATGGTTTGTAATTTGGATTTGTATAACTCAAGATATGATCAAATAGTGAGTAGAGTACAAAACAGGAGACAACCACCCAACCATTGACAAGATCAATCTCCTAATGGAAGGGATCGATCGGGTCGTGCTTTTTAAGCATGAAATGGTGTAAAACTTGAACCAATCAATCCCCTCAAGGAAGGGATTGATCAGGTCTAGGTAGAATCACACCAATGGCTATTTTTTTCATTCTTTCTACGGCTATTTTCTTCTCCCAAGCATCCCCAACGGCTACTCCTTCAATTTCTCTATAAATTGGGCACTCCAACATACCAAAAAGAATGATGAATCAAGAGTTTTTAGAGCTTCAAAGTCCATATCTTTGTATTTATTGTATCCAAATTATATTTGTTGTTCATTCATCATTTTCTTGTACTTAAACTTAGCAAACACTTAGCCTTAGAGAGGTTGTTCTATTGTTTGCAAAATTACCTTTGATATACAAGGGTGAAGAGAATAGAGGTGAGGTATCATCTTGAGAGCTTTGTAGTGATATTGGTAAAATACTACAAAGGTAGAGGTTTCTATCTTAAGCCTTAGAAAGAAAAAGATAGGTTGTATTTTCAATTCAAGAATAGTGGATTAAAGCCTTGGTGTGGACAACCAAGAAGAGATAATGTAGGTGCCTTGTGGAGAAGACGAACCTCTATAAATTATGTGTTTGATTTCTCTATTCCTATCTCCTTACAATTTATTGTTGTTTATATTTGATTTTAGGTTCATTAATTGTTATTGTTTGCATTATATTTTCATCAAAAGTGCTTATTGTTTTAATTTCCATTCAACTATATTGAAATCATTATTTGGAAAATTTTGAAAATCCAATTCACCCCATCTTGGATCACCATCTCAAAAAGCTAACAATTGGTATCAGAGCTTTGCTCTTTTTTGTAAGTTTAACCACCTTGAGTAAGATCCTATGGCTCAACTTAGGTTTCAAGATGGTGAGGAAGTCCTCAAAGCTCCTATGTTTGATAAATTTGAATTTTGTGAATGGAGAAAGAGGATGAAGATGTTCATAATGGCCCAAGATTTTAGAGCTTGAAATGTGGTTGAAAAAGGGCTTGGAATTCTTTCAAATGATGCAAACTGCATGAGGTAAGTGATGGATGATGCCAAGGCCAAGTGCTTACTATATGGAGCTCTTGACTCCTACAAATTCAACTTGGTATCAAAGTGTCCAACCTCAAATGAGATATGGGAGAAATTGGATGAAATACATGAAAGACAACAATCCAATCAAAATGCATCATGTCTCATGGCTCTTGAAGATCCGGAGGTAACCTCTAATTCTATTGATTCAAATTCATATGCTTTTGATGAATTGCAAGATGCTTATAATGAGCTATATCTTGAATATGAATCAATGAAGAGGAAATATAAGAAAATGATTTCAAAGTTGAATGTAGAGAATGAGTTTTTAATGAATGCAAAAAATGTTTTGGAAAAAGAAAATGAAAAATTGAAAATGATTTTGAAACCTCTCAAAATAGTATAAAATTTAGAAAAAGGAAATTTTATTTGAAAAAGAAATTTGAATTTTTTTTGATGAATGAAAAACAAGAGTCTTTAGATAAGAGTTTAAGTGCTAAAATGATTAAATGCAATTTTTGTAATTTTCATGGTCATACTATACATACTTGTCCTATTAAAAGAAAAGTTCCATTTAGAATTAGGCAAGTATGGGTTCCTAAAGGAACAAGAGACTTGCTCACTAACTCTCAAGGACCCAAAGCAATTTGGGTACCAAAAATCAAATGAGATTGTCTCTTGTAGGTGTGCTAAAGGAAAGAGCCACAATGTGAGATTGAAGATTGAATACTCTAGACACACAATGGAGATGGGTAACCTCTAAACTTTATTTAAAGAGAATTTGAATTTAGTTACCTATTCTTGATGAAATTTGAATGCTTGATTGATTATGCAAAATTTGGCTAACACTGATAACAAGGACATATGTTGCATAATCTTATAAAAAAAATGTGAGCTTGAATTGAATATGCATTTATTTTGCTTTTAAGCATGTTTGAGTTGCTTGTTGAAATTAATTGTGATATAAACTTTTCTAAATGGTTTGAAAAACTTAAATGTTGTGTTAAACATATTTGCTTTCTTAATAGCCTTTTTTTAAGGAAATATAGGGATTAAGAGTTGAATTTTTATTTCCTTGTTTCTTAATGGCCAAATGACCACTTGAACAACTTTGTTTTGTCATTTGAAATTTGTTGGAATGTTTCAAGTTGGTTAAAAATGAGCTTGACTAGTTTTTGAGATTTATTAAGGTATTTTTCAAGCAAAAAATGAGTTTTAAAGTGCAAAAATCAAAATCTAACTTATTAAGCTTTGAATGATTTATCCTATGGTATTTTTGCATAATACATTGTTTGAATGATTTTAGCATGATGAAATGATTTTTGTGACTTTTATGCATTATTGATTTGTAATGTTGAACATGCTTATATATGACCATGTTAATTAAAATTACTCAATTTATTCTCAATGCTTGGATAGTGTGAAAATTTTTTTATATTTTAAATTGTTATAACTCTTGATTTGTGAATTATGAACATCTTGTGGTTAAGTGATATATATTGATTCTTTGTTCATCTATATTTTGGTCAAGGTATGTGCTCATATGATGATTGATTCAACTTGACCTTAATACTTGTGATTTGAAAGTGCTTAAACTGTTTATTTCTTAATTTGTGAAAATACCTTTGTAATGTGCTTGCTCTTGTGCTTAAATCTTAAATATTAATGTTTGATTGTTCATCTTTTTGATTTTTTTTATAGTCTTGAAATATGCTTTAATTCTTTATCCTTATTAATTCAAGATTTATTTCTTCTCTTGTGTTGATGAATTGATGAACATTATGTGCTTAAATGGAATATATTGATTCTTGGTTCATCTTTAGTCTTGGTCAAGATATATGCTTGCATGATCATTAATTCAATTTGACCTTAATGCTTGTGATTTAAAATGCTTGAATTGTTTATCTCTTGATTGTGAAAGATATTTTTGTGAAATATGCTTATTTTTGTGCTTTAAATGTTTTATTAATTTTGTGAAATATTTTGGATCTTGTGCCTCAATTGATATATCTCTTTGATTTGTGATTTTAAATATGATGAACTAGTTGCTTGTAAATGATATGTGTTATTGGTTCATCTATTGTTCTTGTCAAGTGTGTTATACATGATAAATGTGGTTTTTATTGACTTGACATTATTGCAACATGACTTAAGTAAATGAATTTCTTATGATGCTTAACTTTTTGGCTTAAGTCATTGTTGATTATGGCCTATAATTTGTGTAGACATATTTATGCTATTGTGCTAAAATTTTCTTGAATTTTTTTTTTTATAAATATGTCTTCCTTGAGCTTTTAGTTTTTATATGGCCTAAAATTTTTTTTTTTGACATATTCCTTGGTTGATTTATTGAATATGTCTATTTTGTGTTCATGAATGATCTAAAGGTTTGATTTTTTCACATTACATGAAACTTTTGCTTTAGTGCCATTCTATGCTATTTAATGCTTAAATTGATATATGGCCTCTAGCTTAAGTATATATCTCCCTTGCAATTGGCAACTTATGCTTAGTGAATAAATGTTCTTTTGCCTATAATGACTTAGAATATGGCATTGTTTTCTAACAATTGGTATAATTTTGATCAATTGATATTCTTGATGCTATTAATGAACATTTCTTTGTCAAGAATATATTCTAAGTCTATGCCATGAGAACTTGAAGTGAATATGAATAAGCCTACAATTTTGGAATTTCAAGTATAGCGAGCGAAGCATGTCATCCTCATCAATCAAGCCTAGTTTTGCTCAAATGAAGTGGATTGGAGAATTAAAAGTCAAATGAGCACAACAACAAAGCTTGACATGGATGGAGGTAAATGTATCAACTTTATGATATGATGTATGAGTTTGATTACATATACATGCTTGCTTTAATATGTGCAAATATATGATTTGTGAACACATTGCACAAATTAATCACCAAGCTACTTGGTAGATATTGTTCTAATATTTTTTGAAAGCTTGGATTGATTAATTCACCTTCATTGATATTCATGCCTAGTTCTTAATTGTAGTTTCAATGCATGAATATTTAGTCAATGCATGAATCCTTGAACATGGATATGAGTTAAATTGATTGATTTCTTTATCATGTTCATTGATTGAATCCGTTGAGTAGCGTGTACCATATTGTGTCTAAAGGTTTGCAATTTTTTTTTTGGATATATTGCTATACATGTTTTAAAATGTTCTTGCATATGCTTGTGTGATTTGTTGAAATAAATATATATGTTGATACTTGCATATGCTTAGATTAAATACATGCTATACATTGAAATAATTTGGATATAATTGAATAATTATGCTTTCATTATTTCTTTGCTATAGCATATGTGCTCATCATGTTTAAAAAAAAAATCATGTTTATATAAACTTGTTAGGACATGATGATTGAACATCATTGCTCATTAGTAATTATGATTTATTATATACATGTGAGCTTTCGGTTCTTATTTGGATAGGATAACTTATGAAAGATTACTATTATCATTTGTGTATGTATTGAATGGAATCTTTCATATGCTTAAAGTATGTTTGTTCTATGAAAGTTGTTAAATAAAATTTGCTAACAATTGATATCAAAATTGCTAAAGATTTTTTTTAACTTTCATAGATGCTTATTTATGTGCCTATCCTTGATATAGCTTGTACCTTTCATGCAAAATTGTGTGTGCCTTATATTGATTAATCCTTATTTTGAAAATGAGGAAAAATTTTAGAATATAATTTTGTTTGATTTATTTTGTGATAACAATTAGTATGCTTTATCATTACATATTTTTAACAATTGGTATCCAATTGTATGGCTTGTATGCATGTGCTTGAATTATGCTTAATTGCTATTGATGTTTTAGGTTCTAAGCACATCTTATGCTAACATGATTTATGAGTAGATTGCATATCATTCATTATCCTTTGCTTATAAATTTCATGTAGTAAATTTGATGACTTGTGCTAAAATGCTAAAATTAGTACACTTATGCTTTGTGCTTGAATAGATGTATGTGAACTTGATTGTGCATATTACACATGATTACATGCATTCAAAATACTCTTGATATTATTGGTATCAAGCATTTTGTCCCATGCCTTAAAATGATCTCTCTCTCTTTTGAAATGATAAAAAGGGGAGAGAGTTTAGAGATATTTCTTCTTGTATGCTTAATGCAATTAATATAGGAGTTTAAAGAGCATAAACAAAAAGGAGAGAAATGTTTCATGAATATATTTGTTAATGATGCTTTTTTGTGTTTATTTGCTCATTAATATGCTCATACCTTTTTGATATGACAAAAAAAGGGAGAAATATCATATGGACAAATTTGCTTGTGCTTGACATGCATATGTTTGATTGTGCTTATTTGATATATATGCTCTAACATATGTTTGGTGAGTTGTGTTCGATTAGGATGCATAAATTAAAGGGGAGTTTTCCAAAATGTCTTTCAAAATCTTAAATGTTTCAAATAAAGTTTTTCATCAAGCAAATTTATCTTTAAGTTTTGTCATATCAAAAAGGGGGGGATTGTTAGCCTTGAATTGATCCTTATTTTGAAATGACAAAACATTAAGCTAAATAATCTTGATCAAGATTTTGAAAAAGATTTATTTAGTACAAGTTCTTAAGTTTTATATTTTGGTACTAAATAAATAATATGATTTTCAAAGCTTAAGCAAACCTTTCTTTGTTTTCATATTTCTCAAACCAAATCTACCTTTAAAGATTATTTATTTGAGCTTAAATGAAAGTCCAATTATTGTTTCTAAAGTGAATTTATTCATTTTGGACTTAATACAATTTTAATAATATTGGTTTTGAGAAATAGATTAACTTAAGAAAGTTGTTTTACAAGAACATAGTTTTCCAACATTGAATTTGTTTCATTTTTTTTTTGTAGTAATTCACAAAGTTTTAATATTTAAATTTTGTATGGTTGGAAAGCTCTTGAAGTCTACTTTCTAATGGATCAAACAAAATTAAAATCCAAATTTTCTAAGAAAATATTTTGAATTTTTACTAGACACTCTGCAGTTGTCTAAAAACTGCACAAGGGTACATTTGAAAATTCACTATATTTGTAAACAATGAATTAGGTGATGAACTTTATACAGATAGAAAGCCCTTGAATATAGTTTCTAAATCTTCAAACGATTTTGTAATTTGGATTTATATAACTCAAGATATGATCAAATTAGTAAGTAGAGTGCAAAATAGGAGACAACCACCCAGCCATTGATAGGATCGATCCCTTCATGATCGGGTCATGCTTTTTAAGCATGAAATAGGATAAAACTTGAACCAATCGATCCCCTCAAGGAAGGCATCAATCGGGTCTGGGCAGAATCATACCAACAGCTATTTTTTCATGCTTTTAACAGGCTATTTTCTTCTCCTAAGCATCCCCAACAGCTATTCCTTCAATTTCTCTATAAATTAGGCACTCTAACACACCAAGAAGAATGATGAATCAAGAGAGCAAGAGCCAATAAACCATATTTTCATTTTCTCAAAGAATCAAGAGTTTCTAGAGCTTCAAAGTCCATATCTTTGTATTTATTGTATCCAAATTATATTTGTTGTTCATTCATCATTTTCTTGTCTTAAACTTAGCAAACACTTAGCCTTAGAGAGGTTGTTCTGTTGTTTGTAAAATTACCTTTGATATACAAGGGTGGAAGAGAACAAGAGGTGAGGTATCATCTTGAGAGCTTTGTAGTGAGATTGGGTAAAATACTACAAGGATAGAGGTTTCTATCTTAAGCCTTAGAAAGAAAAAGATGGTTGTATTTTCAATTCAAGAATAGTGGATTGAAGCCTTGGTGTGGACAACCAAGAAGAGATGATGTAGGTGCCTTGTGGAGAAAGATCGAACCTCTATAAATCATTGTGTTTGATTTCTCTATCCCAATCTCCTTACAATTTATTGTTGTTTATATTTGATTTTAGGTTCATTAATTGTTATTGCTTGCATTATATTTTCATCAAAAGTGCTTATTGTTTTAATTTCCATTCAACTATATTGAAATCATTATTTGGGAAGAATTTAGAGAAATCCAATTCACCCCCCTCTTGGATCACCATCTCACCTAAAAAGCTAACACTTAATAATTTTCAAAATATAAAAAATTAATTTTATTTTATTCGAACAAACTTATATGAACAAAAGCATTTGTTTTATGACAAAAAAAAGGTCATAACGATTTGAAATAGATAATTATTCATACAGCATTTACTATTTGAACAGGTTTGGCAAACAAATTATTTTTTGAATCTTTTAGTTATTAATTTTCATAATATTATTAGATTAGTATTATTTTATTCTGAATAAGTTGTATGAACATAAATAAATGTTTTATGTACAAAACAAAAGGTTATAACGATTTGAAATATATAATTGTTCAAATAGTCATAACTATTTAAACTAGTTTGCTAAATAGATTTATTTTTTAAATCCTTACTCATTAAGTTTTTGAAATATTATTAAATTAGTATCATTTTATTTCGAATAGGCTTATATGATGAAAAACAATTGTTTTTTGACAAAACAAAAGTTCATAACAATTTGAAATAGATAATTGTTCAAATGGCCATAATTATTTGAACTGATTCAATAAATTGATTTATTTTTTAAATCTCCAACTTCTCAATTTTTAAAATATTAATAAAGTAATATTATTTTTTTTGAATAAGCTTTTATGAACTAAAACATTTGTTTTATTATAAAACAAAAGGTCATAATGATTTTAAATAGATAATTGTTCAAATAGTCATAACTATTTGAATTTGTTCGGTAAGCATATTTATTTTTTTAATTTCTTGCTTATTAGTTTTTTGAATGTTAATAAAATAATATTATTTTATTTCAAATAAGCATTTACAAACTGAAACAATTATTTTATAACTAAACAAAAAGTCAAAACGATTTGAAATAGATAATTGTTCTAATATTCTTAACTATTTG
This sequence comes from Durio zibethinus, assembly GCF_002303985.1. Next base: position 9,232 of record NW_019168226.1, read on the forward strand.
AACTGGTTCGACAAACACATTTACTTTTTAAATCTATTACTTATTAATTTTAGAATATTATTAGTTTAGCAATATTTTCTTCGAATAAGCTTGTATGAATAGAAACAATTATTTTATGACAAAACAAAGATCGTAATGATTTGAGATAGATAATTGTTCAAATAGTCATAACAATTTGAACTAGTTTGGTCAATAGATTTAGTTTTTAAATCTCTTATTAATTTTTGAAATATTAATAAATAAGTATTATTTTATTTTGAATAATTTTGTATGAATAAAAATAATTTTTTTAGGACAAAACAAATGTCATAACGATTTGAAATAGAGAATAATTCAAATGGACGTGACTATTTGAACTTGTTTGGTAAATAATTAATTTCTTAAGTCTCCAACTCATTAATTTTATTATATTAATAAATTAGTATTATTTTATTCCAAATAAACTTGTATGAATAGAAACAACTATTTTATGACAAAAACAAAAGTTTATAATGATTTGAAATAAATAACTGTTCAAATAGTTATAACTATTTAAACTTACTCGATAAATAGATTTATTTTTTAAATCTTTTACTTATTAACTTTTGGAATTTTAATAAATTAGTATTATTTTATTATGAATAAGCTTGTATGAATAGAAAAATTGGTTTATGACAAAAAAGGTCATAACGATTTGAAATAGATAATTGTTTAAATAGTCATAAAATTTTGAACAAATTAAGAAAATAGATTTATTTTTAAATTTTAACTTATTAATTTTTGAAATATTAATAAATTTATATTATTTTTATTCGAAATAAGCTTACATGAATAGAACTAATTGTTTTAAGATAAAACAAAAGGTCATAATGTTTTGAAATAGATAATTGTTTGATAGTCGTAAACTATTTAAACTTATTTGGTAAATAGATTCCTTTTTTAGTTTTCTTACTCACTAATTTTTGAAATATTAATAAATTAGTATTATTTTACTCCAAATAAGCTCACATGAACTGAAACAATTATTTTATTAGAAAAGAAAAAGGTCATAATGATTTAAAATAGATAATTATTCAAATAGTCATGACTATTTGAACTTATTCGGCAAACATATTTATTTTTTAAATCTTCTACTTATTAATTGTCAAAATATTAATAAATTTATATTATTTTATTCAAAATAAGCTTGTATTAATTGAAACAATTATTTTATAACAAGTCAAAAGGTTTTAAAGCTTCTAAATAGACAATTGTTCAAATTGTAATAACTATTTGAACTTGTTCGATAAATAGATTTATTTTTTAAATCTCTTTTTATTAATTTTTTGAATGTTAATAAATTAGAATTAATTGATTCTAAATAGGCTTGTATGAACCAAAACAATTGTTTTATGACTAAACAAAAGGTCAGAATGATTTGAAATAGATAATTGTTCTAATAGTCTTAACCATTTGAACTAATTTGGTAAACAAATTTAATTTTTAAATTCTTCCTTATTTATTTTTAACTATTATTAAATTAGTATTATTTTAGTTCGAATAAGCTTGTACGAACAAAACAATTATTTTACGAGAAAAAAAGGTCATAACGATTTAAAATAAATAATAGTTTATATAGTCTTAACTATTTGAACTTGTTTGGCTATTAGATTTATTTTTTAATTTTCTTGGTTATTAAGTTTCAAAATATTATTAAATTAGTATTATTTTATTTCGAATAAATTAGTATCAATAGAACCAATTGTTTGATGACAAAATAAAAGGTTATAATGATTTGGAATAGATAATTATACAAATAGTCAAAACTATTTGAAATGGTTTGGTAAATAGATTTACTTTTTAAATCTCTTATTGATTAATTTTCTAAATATTAATAAATTAGTAATAATAATTTGACATTGATAATTGTTCAAATAGTTATAATTATTTGAACCGGTTTGATAAATAGAATTATTTTCTAAATCCTTTATAAATTTTTGAAATATTAATAAATTAGTTTTATTCTATTCCGAATAAGTGTATATAGCTAAAATAATTGTTTTATGATAAAACAAAAGGTCATAACAATTTGAAATAAATAATTATTCATATAGTCTTAACTGTTTGAACTAGTTCAACAAAAATTTATTTTTTAAAATTTCTTAGTTATTAACTTTTAGATACTACTAAATTAGTATTATTTTATTTTGAAGAAGCCTATATGAATAGAAATAATTGTTTTACGATAGAACAAAAGGTTATAACAATTTAAATAGATAATTATTCAAATAGTCATAACTATTTTAACTAGTTTGGTAAACATATTTACTTTTTAAATATCTTATTAATTCTTGAAATATTAATAAATTAGTTTTATTTTATTTCGAATAAGCTTGTATGTTGGAAAACAATTGTTTTAAGACAAAATAGAAAGTAATAAAAATTTGAAATAGGTAGTTGTTCAAATGGCCATACTTATTTGAACTGTTTCAGTAAACTGATTTATTTTTTAAATCCCTTATTAACTTTGAAATATTAATAAAGTAATATTATTTTTTTGGGATAAGCTTATATGAGCTGAAATAATTGTTTTATGATAAAGCAAAAGGTCATAAAATTTGAAATAAATAATTGTTCATATAGTCATAACTGTTTAAACTGATTTGGCAAACAGATTTATTTTTAAATCTCTAGTTATTAATTTTTGGAATATTACTAATTAGTATTATTTTATTCTGAATTAGCTGTATAAATAGAAATAATTATTTTATGATAGAACAAAAGGTTATAACAATTTGAAATTAGATAATTGTTCAAATAGTCATAACTATTGAACTGGTTTGGTAAACAAATTTATTTTTTATCTCTTATTAATTCTTGAAATATTAATAAATTAGTATTATTTTTATTTCGAATAAGTTTGTATGTTGAAAAACAATTGTTTTAAGACAAAACAAAAAGTAGTAACGATTTGAGATACGTAGCTGTTCAAATGGCCATAATTATTTGAACTATTTTGGTAAATTGATTTATTTTTTAAATCTCTTACTTATTAACTTTTGAAATATTAATAATGTAGTATTATTTTATTTTGGATAAGCTTTTATGAACTAAAACAATGGTTTTATGACAAAACAAAAGGTCATAAGAATTTAAAATAGATAATTGTTCAAATAGTCATAACTATTTGAACTTATTTAGTAAATAGATTTAATTTTTCAAATCTCTTGCTTATTAATTTTTTGAATGTTAATAAATTAATATTATTTTATTCCAATTAAGCTTGTATAAACTGAAATAATTATTATATGACTAAACAAAAGGTCAAAATGATTTGAAATAGATAATTATTTTAGTAGTCTTAACTATTTAAACTAGTTCGACAAACATATATTTTTTAAATCTTTTATCAATTTTTGGAATATTATTAAATTAATATTATTTTTATCTAAAAAAGCTTGTATGATTAGAAACAATTGTTTTATGAGAAACTAAGGATCATAACTATTTGAGATTGATATTTGTTCAAATAGTCATTACTATGTGAATTGGTTCGAAAAATAGCTTTAGTTTTTAAATCTCTTACTTATTAATTTTTGAAATATTAGTAAAGTAGTATTTTTTTTATTTTGGATAAGTTTTTATGATCTAAAACAAATGTTTTATGACAAAATAAAAGGTCATAACGACTTTACATTGATAATTATTTAAATAGTCAAATCTATTTGAACTTGTTCAGTAAGCAATTTTTTTAATCTCTTGCTCATTAATTTTTCAAATGTTAATAAATTACTATTGTTGTCTTTTGAATAAACTTGTATGAACTGAAATAATTATTTTATGACTTTACAAAAGGTTAGAATGATTTGAAATAAATAATTGTTCTAATAGTCTTAACTATTTGAATTGGTTCGGCAAACACATTTATTTTTTAAATCTCTTACTTATTAATTTTTTGGAATATTATTAAATTAATATATTTTAATCTGAATAAGCTTGTATGAAAAGAAACATTTTTTTATGACAAAATAAAGATCATAATGATTTGAGATAGACAATTATTTAAATAGTCACAACTGTTTAAAATGTTTCCATAAATAAATTTAGTTTTAAATCTCTTATTAATTTTCAAAATATTAATAGATCAGTATTATTTTATTCTAAATAATTTTGCACAAACAGAAACAATTTGTTTTATGACAAAACAAAAGGGCATAATGATTTCAAATAGATAACTGTTCAAATGGATATAACTATTTGAACTTGTTCGGTAAATAAATTTATTTTTTAAATCTCCTATCTATTAATTTTTAGAATATTAATAAATTAGTATTTTTTTATTCCTAATAAACTTGTATGAATAGAAACAATTGTTTTATGACAAAACAAAAGGTCATAATTATTTTAAATAAAACAATTGTTCAAATAGTCATAACTATTTGAAATTGCTCGATAAACGAATTTATTTTTAAATCTTTTACTTATCAATTTTTGAATATTAATAAACTAGTATTATTTTATTTCAAATATGCTTATATAAATAGAAAAAATTGGTTTATGACAAAACAAAAGGTCATAAATATTTAAAATAGATAATTGATCAAATAGTCATAACTATTTGAATGTGTTCATAAGACTTATATTTTTAAATTTTTACTTATTAATTTTTGGAATATTAACAAATTTGTATTATTTTACTTAAAATAAACTTGTATGAATGGAAAAAAATTGTTTTATGACAAAACAAAAAGTTATAGCAATTTGATATAGATAACTATTCAAACAGTCATAACTAGTTGAACTTGTTCGGTAAACAAATTCATTTTTTAAACCTCTTACTTATTAATTTTTGAAATATTAATAAATTAGAATTATCTTATTTTAGATAAGCTTGTACAAATAGAAACAATTGTTTTGTGATAAAACAAAGGGCCATAACGATTTGAAATAGATAATTATTCAAACAATCATAACTATTTGCACTGGTCAGGCTAACAAATTTATTTTTTAAATCCATTACTTATTAATTTTTAGATTGTTAATAAATTAGCATTACTTTATTCCAAACAAGACTGTATGAATAGAAACAATTCTTTAATGACGAAACAAATGGTCATCACGATTTGAAGTAAATAATGGTTCAAATAGTTATAACTAATTGAACTGGCTTAGTAAACAAATTTATTTTTTAAATCTCTTACTTCTTAATTTTCAAAATATTAATAAATTAATATTATTTTATTCCAAATAAACTTATATGAATAAAAGCATTTGTTTTATGACAAAACAAAAGGTAATAATGATTTGAAATAAGTAATTGTTCAAATAGTCATGATTATTTGAACTAGTTCGACAAACAAAATTATTTTTAAATCTCTTACTAATTTTTGCATTATTAATAAAATTATTTTATTTTATTCTAAATAAGTTATTAAGAATTGATAAAATTATTTTACGACAAAATAAAAGGTCCTAATGATTTAAAATAAAAAATTATTCATATAGTCTTAATTATTTGAACTGGTTCGGTAAACACATTTATTTTTTAAATCTCTTAGTTATTAATTTTCATAATATTATTACAATAGTATTATTTTATTTTGAATAAACTTTTATAAACAAAAATAATTGTTTTATGACATAACAAAAAGTTATAACAATTTGAAATATATAATTGTTCAAATAGTCATAAGTATTTGAACTAGTTTAATAAATAGATTTATTTTTTACATCTTGTTAGATTATGGGGTCCAACGGTCTCCCTTAGGGACTCGGTATGTCGATCATCTGGGTGAGGTATCCTATGGTGGATTGGAGTTTGGTGTATGGCAACCCAACCTGTCGAGGCCCAATGGGTAAGGTATCCCATGAAGGCTTTACGAAGCCCCTTATGTCCACCTGTCACTTAGTACAGGGCTCTGTGCTACCAAAAGAGAATAAGGAAATAGAGTTGCACCTTCACTATCAGCTATAGCTTTTGGTGTAGTGGTAAGCACTTGATCTTGAAAACTGGTATCAGAGCGAGGTTGCAGGTTCGAGTCCTCCAAGTGTCACTTAGGTGGAGATTGTTGGATTATGGGGTCCAACGGTCTCCCTTAGGGACTCGATATGTCGATTCATTTGGGTGAGGTATCCCATGGTAGATCAGATTCTGGTGTATGGCAACCTAACCTGTCGAGGCCCAATGGGTGAGGTATCTCATGAAGGTTTACGAAGCCCCTTATGTCCACTTGACACTTAGTACAAGGCTCTGTGCTACCAAAAGAGAATAAGGAAATAGAGTTGCACCTTCGCTATCAGTTATAGCTTTTGGTGTAGTGGTAAGCGCTTGATCCTAAAAACATCTCATATGGATTTAATAAAGCATGAATACTAATAGCAATAAGGTTCAATTATCATCATGTCATAATAAGATTATTCAAGCAATTTCCAAACATAATGAATTTGTGTAACATATTTATGATTTGGTGTTAAAATTTGTTTTCAAGATCAAGCGCTTACCACTACACCAAAAGCTATAGTTGATAGTGAAGGAGCAACTCTATTTCCTTATTCTCTTTTGGTAGCACAGAGCCCCATACTAAGCTAAAGGTGGACATAAGGGGCTTCGCAAAGCCTTCATGGGATACCTCACCCATTGGGTCTTGGTAGGTTAGGTTGCCATACATTGGAATTCGATCCACCATGGGATACCTCACCCAGATGAATCAATATATTGAGTCCTTAAAGGAGATCGTTGGACCCCATAATCCAACAATCTCCCCCTCAGTGGCACTTGAGGGACTTGAACTTGCAACCTCGCTCTGATACCAGTTTTCAAGATCAAACACTTACCACTACACTAAAAGCTATAGCTGATAATGAAGGCACAACTCTATTTCGTTATTATTTTTCAATAGACAGAGCCCCGTATTAAGCGACAGGTGGACATAAGGGGCTTCGCAAAGTGTTCATGGGATACCTCACCCATTGGGCCTCAGCAGGTTGGGTTGCCATACACCAAAGCCGAATCCACCATGGGATACCTCACCCAGATGAATCGACATATCGAGTCCCTAAAGGAGACCTCTGGATCCCATAATCTAACACATATTCTACTTATTAATTTTTAAAGTATTAGTAAATTAGTACTATTTTATACCGAATAGGCTTGTTAATGAAAAACAATTATTTTATGATGAAACAAAGGTTCATAACGATTTAAAATAGATAATTATTCAAATGGTCATAATTATTTGAATTGATTCAATACACTATCAAATTTTAAAATATTAATAAGAAATATTATTTTATTTTGGATAAGCTTTTATGTATTGAAACAATTGTTTTACAATAAAAATAAAAGATCATAACAATTTTAAATAGATAATTGTTCAAAACGTCATAACTATTTGAACTTGTTTGGTAAACAAATTTATTGTTTTTAACTTCTCGCTTATTAATTTTCTAAATGTTAATAAATTAGTATTATTTTCTTTTGAATAAGCATGTATGAACTAAAACAATTATTTTATGACTAAACAAAAGGTCAGAACGATTTGAAGTAGATAATTGTTCTCATTGGCTTAACTGTTTGAACTAGTTCAGCAAACACATTCATTTTTAAATCTTTATTAATTTTTGAAATAGTAATAAATTGGTATTATTTTATTTTAAATAATTTTGTATGAATACCAATTATTCTGAATAACTGGTATTATTTTATGATGAAACAAAATGTCATGACAGTTCGAAATAGATATAGTTCAAATAGAAATGACTATTTGAACTTGTTCGGTAAACAAATTTATTTTTTAGAATTCTAACTTATTAATTTTTAGAATATTAATAAATTAATATTATTTTATTCTAAATAAACTTTTATGAATAGAAACAATTTTTTTATGAGAAAACAAAAGATCATAACAATTTGAAATAAATAATTATTCAAATAGTCAGAACTATTTGAACTCGCTCGATAAAAAGATTTATTTTTTAAATTTTTTTCTTATTAACTTTTGGAATTTTAATAAATTAGTATTATTTTATTCCAAATAAGCTTGTATGAATAGAAACAATTAGTTTATGATAAAACAAATGGTCATAATGATTTGAAATAGATAATTGTTCAAATAGTCATAACAATTTGAATGTGTTCAGTAAACAAATTTATTTTTAAAATTTTTGCTTATTAACTTTTGGAATATTAATTAATTTATATTATTTTATTTGAAATAAGCTTGGATGAATTGAACCATTTGTTTTCTGACCAAAGAAACGGTCATAATGTTTTGAAATAGATAATTGTTCAGATAGTCAAAACTTTTTAAACTTGTTCAGTAAATAGATTCATTTTTTTAGTTCTCTTAATCATTAATTTTTGGAATATTAATAAATTAGTATTATTTTACTTCAAATAAGCTTATGTTAACTGAAACAGTTGTTTTATTACAAAATAAAAGATCACAATGATTTGAAATAGATAATTATTCAAATAGTCATGAATATTTAAAATTGTTCAGTAAACATATTTATTTTTTAAATCTTTTACTTATTAATTGTTAAAATATTAATAAATTAATATTATTTTAATCTGAATAAGCTTATATGAATAGAAATAATTGTTTTATGACAAAACAAAAAGTCATAACAATTTGTTGCTCAATATAGTCATAACGATTTAAACTTGTGTGGTGAACAAATTTATATTTTAAATTTTTAATTACTAATTGTCTTAATAGTAATAAATTTGTATTATTTTATCCAAAATAGGCTTGTATGAACAGATGAAGTCTTTTTATGACAAAAAAAAGGTTATAGCATTTTTAAATAAATAATTATTTAAATAGTCATAATTATTTAAACTTGTTCTATAAATAGTTTCATTTTTTAAATCTCTTAATTATTAATTTTTGGAATATTAACAACTTGGTATTATTTTATTGCAAATAAGCTTATATGAACTGAAATAATTTTTTTATGACAAAAAAAAAGTCATAACAATTTGAAATAGATAATTATTCATATAGTCATGACTATTTGATCTAGTTCAGTAAACATATTTATTTTTAAAATTTTTAATTTATTAATTGTTGCAATAATAATAAATTAATATTATTTTTAATTCGAATAAGCTTGTATGAATAAAAACTATTGTTTTATAATAGAACAAAAAGTCAAAATGATTTGAAATAATTAATTGCTCAAATAGTCAACTATTTGAACTAGATTGACAAAAAGATTTATTTTTTAAATCTCTTATTAATTTTTGAAATATTAATAGATTTTTTTATTTTATTATGAACAAAAACATTTGTTTTATGATAAAACAAAAGGTTATAACAATTTGAAATAGATAATTATTCAAATAGTCATAATCATTAGAACTAGTTAGGTAAATAGAATTATTTTTTAAATCTCTTACTTATTAATTTTTGAAATATCTATAAATTCATTTTATTTTATTTCAAATAAGCTAGTTTGAAATGAAAAAATTGTTTTATGACAAGACAAAAGATTGTAACAATTTGAAATAGATAATTGTTTATATAGTCTTAACAAATTGAACTAGTTTGACAAACAAATTTAAAATTTAAATCTCTTAGTTATTAATTTTTGAAATATTATTAGATTAGTATTATTTTGTTTCAAATAAACATGTATGAACATAAATAATTATTTTATAATAGAACAAAATGTTTATTTTGTAAATAATTCATTTGAAGTATACAATTCTTCAAATAGTCATAACTATTTCAATTGGTTCAGTAAACAAATTTTTTTAAAATCTCTTACTTATTAATTTTTGAAAGATTATGAAATTAGTATTATTTTATTCCAAATATGCTTGTATGATATAAAACAATTGTTATACGATTAAACAAAAGGTAACAATGATTTGAAATAGATAATTATTGAAATGACGATAATTATTTGAACTAATTTGGTAAACAGATTCACTTTTTAAATCACTTATTAATTTTTGGAATATTAATAAATTAGTATTATTTTATTTCAAATAAGCTTGTATGAACAAAAGCAATTGTTTTATGACAAAACAAAAGGTCATAACGATTTTAAATAAATAATTATTTAAATAGTTGTAACTATTTGAATTTGTTCGATAAACAAATTTACTTTTTTAAACTCTTGCTTATTAATTTTTAAAATATTAAGAAATTATTATTATTTTATTTTGGATATGCTTTTATGCAATGAAACAATTATTTTATGTCAAAACAAAATGTCATAATGATTTTAAATAAATAATTGTTCAAATAATCATAACTATTTGAACTTGTTCGGTAAATAGATTTATTTTTTCAAATCTTTTGCTTATTAATTTTCCAAATGCTACTAAATTTGGATTATTGTACTCCAAATAAGCTTGTAAGATATGAAATAAATATTTTTTAACTAAAAAAAATATTAAAATGATTTGAAATAGATAATTATTCTAATGGTTTTAATTATTTGAACTGATTTCGCAAGCACATTTATTTTTTAAATCTCCTACTTAGCAATTTTTGAAATATTATTAAATTAGTATTATTTTTAACCAAATAAGCTTCTATGATAAAAAATAATTGTTTAACGACAAAACAAAAATCTTAACGATTTGAGATTGTAAATTGTTCAAATATTCATACCTATTTGAACTAGTTCAGTAAACAAATTTATTGTTTAAATCTCTTACTTATTAAATTTTTAAATATTAATAAATTATTATTATTTTATTTTGAATAAGCTTGTATGATCAAAAACAATTATTTTATGACAAAACAAAAGCCTATAATGATTTCAAATAGATAATCATTCAAATGGCCATAATTATTTTTACTGATTCAGTAAACAGATTTATTTTTTTAATTTTTTACTTATTAATTTTAGAAATATTAATAAATTAGTATTATTTATTTTGTCTAAGCTTGTACTACCTAAAATAATTATTTTATGACAAATCAAATGGTTATAACGATTTTAAATAGACAATTGCTCAAATAGCAATAACTATTTGAACTTGTTCAGTAAATAGATTTATTTTTTTAAATCTCTTTTTGTAATTAATTTTTTGAATGTTAATAAATTAGTATTAATTTATTTTGATTAAGCTTGTATGAGCTGAAACAATTGTTTTATAACTAAATGAAAGGCCAAAATGATTTGAAATAGATAATTATTCAAATAGTCTTAACCATTTGAACTTATTTGATAAACAAATTTATTTTTTAAATCTCTTACATATTAATTTTTAAAATATTATTGAATTAGTATTATTTAAATCCAAATAAACTTGTATGAACAAAACAATTGTTTTATGACAAAGCAAAAGGTTATAACAATTTGAAATAGATAATCATTCATATAGTCTTAACTATTTGAACTAGTTCGACAATTAGATTTGTTTTTTAATTTTCTTGGTTATTAAGTTTCAAAATATTATTAAATAGTATTATTTTATTCTGAATAAAATAGTATGAATAGAACCAATTGTTTGACGAAAAAAATAATTGTTCTACTAGTCTTAACTATTTGAACTGGTTCAGCAAACACATTTATGTTTTAAATCTCTTACATATTAATTTTTAGAATATTATTAATTTAGCAATATTTTACTCTGAACAAACTTGTATGAGCAGAAACAATTACTTTATGAGAAAAAAAGATCATAACGATTTTAGATAGATAATTGTTCAAATAGTCATAACTATTTGAACTAATTCGATAAATAGATTTAGTTTTTAAATCTCTTATTTATTTTCAAAATATTAATAAATTAGAATAATTTTGTATGAATAAAAACAATTATTTTATGACAAACAAAATGTCATAACGATTTGAAATAGTTAATAATTTGAATAGACTTGACTATTTAAATTTGTTTAGTGAATAGATTTATTTTTTAAATCTCTAACTTATTAATTTTTAGAATATTAATAAATTAATATTATTTTATTTCAAATAAACTTGTATAAGTAGAAATAATTATTTTATGAGAAGACAAAAGATCATAATGATTTGAAATAAATAATTTTTCAAATAGTCATAACTATTTGAACTCACTCAGTAAATAGATTTTATTTTTTTAAATCTTTTACTTATTAATTTTTGGAATTTTAATAAATTAGTATTATTTTATACTGAATAAGCTTTTATGAACAAAAATAAAAGATCATAACAATTTGAAATGGATAATTGTTCAAATAGATATAACTATTTCAACGTGTTTAGAAAACAGATTTATTTTTAAAATTTTTACTTATTAATTTTTGTAATATTAATCAGTTTATATTATTTTATTCAAAATAAGCTTACATGAATAGAACCAATTGTTTTATGATAAAACAAAAAGGTCATGATGTTTTGAAATAGATAATTATTCAAATAGTCATAACTATTTAAGCTTGTTCGGTAAACAGATTTATTTTTTAAGTCTCTTACTCATTAATTTTTAGAATATTAATAAATTAGTATTATTTTATTTCAAATAAGCTTATTTGAATTGAAATAGTTGTCTTATTACAAAACAGAAGGTCATAATGATTTGAAATAGTTAATTATTCAAATAATCATGACTATTTCAACTTGTTCAGTAAACATATTTATTTTTTTAAATATTTTACATATTAATTATCAAAATATTAATAATTAATATTTTTTTAATCCGAATAGCCTTGTATGAACAGAAACAATTGTTTTATGACAAAACAAAGAGTCATAGCAATTCGAAATAAATAATTGTTCATATAGTCATAACATTTGAACTTGTTCGATAAACAAATTTATTTTTTAAATCTTTTACTTATTAATTTTCTTAGTATTAATAATTTTGTATTATTTTATTCAAAATAGTTTGAACAAAAAAATTTATTTTATGTCAAAACAAAATGTTATAGTGATTTCAAATAAATAATTGTTCAAATAGTCATAATTATTTAAACTTATTCAGTAAATAGATTTTTTTTAAATCTCTTAATTATTAATTTTTGGAATATTAATTGGTATTATTTTATTTCGAATAAACTTATATGAACCGAAACAAATCTTTTATGACAAAACAAAGGGTCATAATGATTTGAAATAGATAATTATTGAAATAATCATGACTATTTGGTCTGGTTTGGTAAATATATTTATTTTTTAAAATTTTTACTTATTAATTATCAAAATATTAATAAATTAGTATTGTTTTAATCTGAATAAGCATGTACAAATAGAAACAAATGTTTTATAATAGGACAAAAAGTCAAAAGAATTTGAAATAAATAATTTGCCAAATAGTCATAACTATTTGAACTGGTTTGATAATATATTTATTTTTTAAATCTCTTATTAATTTTTGAAATATTAATAGATGAGTATTACTTTATTTCGAACAAACTTATATGAACAAAAACATTTGTTTTATGACAAAACAAAATGTTGTAATGATTCTAAATAGATAATTGTTTAAATAGTCATAATTATTTGAATTGGTTAGGTCAACAAAAATATTTTTTTAAAATATCTTACTTATTAATTTTTGAAATATTAATAAATTCATTTTATTTTATTCCGAATCAACTAGTATGAATTGAAATTTTGTTTTATGACAAAGCAAAAGGTCATAACATTTTGAAATAGATAATTGTTCATATAGTCTTAAATATTTGAACTGATTCGTCAAACAAATTTATTTTTAATTCTCTTAGTTATTAATTTTTAGAATATTATTATATTAGTACTATTTTATTCCAAATAAGCTTGTATGAACAACAATAATTGTTTTGTGATAGAACAAAAGGTTATAACAATTTGAAGTATACAATTGTTCAAATAGTTATAATTATTTGAACTGGTTTGATAAACAGATTTTATTTTTTAAATTACTTATTAATTTTTAAAAGATTAATAAATTAGTATTATTGTATTCTGAATAAGCTTGAATGATCAAAACCATTTGTTATATGACATACAAAAGGTAATGACGATTTGAAATAGATAAATGTTGAAATAGCCATAATTATTTAAAATGATTCAGTAAACAGATTCACTTTTTAAATCACTTATTAATTTTCAGAATATTAATAAATTTGTATTATTTTATTTCAAATAAGCTTTTATGAACTAAAACGATTGTTTTATGATAAAACAAAATTTCATAACAATTTGAAATAGATAATTGTTCATATAGTCTTAACTATTTAAACTACTTCAACAAACAGATTTATTTTTTAAATCCTTTAGTTCTTAATTTTCATAATATTATTAAATTATTATTATTTTATTTTGAATAAGCTTGTATGAACTGAAACATTTATTTATAATAGAAGAAAAGGTTATAATGATTTGAAATAGGTAATTATTCAAATAAGAACTACTTTGATAAATAGATTTATTTTTTAAATCTCTTACTTATTAATTTTTGAAATATTAATAAATTAGTATATTTTATTCCAAACAAGCTTGTATAATGAAAAACAATTGTTTTATGACAAAATAATGTTCATAATGATTTGAAATAGATAATTATTGAAATAGCCATAATTATTTGAATTGATTTGGTAAACAGTTTCACTTTTTAAATCACTTATTAATTTTTGAAATATTAATAAATTATTATTATTTTATTTCAAATAGGATTTAATGAAATGAAACAATTGTTTTATGATGAAACAAAATATCATAATGATTTTAAATATACAATTGTTCAAATAGTCGCAACTATTTGAATTTGTTAAAAAAATGTATTTATTTTTTTAAATCTCTTGTTTATTAATTTTTAAAATATTAAAAAATTAGTATTATTTTATTTTGGTTAATCTTTTATGAACTAAAGCAATTGTTTTATGACAAAACAAAAAGTCATAATGATTTTAAATAATTAATTGTTTAAATAGTCATAACTATTTGAGCTTATTTGGTAAACATATTTATTTTTCAAATCTCTTGCTTATTAATTTTTTGAATGTTAATATATTAGGATTATTTTATTCTGAATAAAGCTTATATGATATGAAACAAATATTTTATGACTAAAAATAGGTTAGAACGATTCGAAATATGTTAGCTTTATAGGTTAGATGGTGATCCAAGAAGGGGGGTGAATTGGATCTCTCCAAATTCTTCCCAAATAATGATTTCAATATAGTTGAATGGAAATTAAGATTTTTTTCATTCATTAAAAACTCACTATCTACATTCAACTTTGAAATCATTTTCTTATATTTCCTCTTCATTGATTAACATTCAACATATAGCCCATTATAAGCATCTTGCAATTCATCAAAAGCATATGAATTTGAATTAATAGAATTAGAGGTTACCTCCGGATCTTCAAGAGCCATGAGACATGATGCATTTCGGTTAGATTTCTATCTTTCATGTATTTCATACAACTTTTCCCATATCTCATTTGAGGCTGGACACTTTGATACCAAGTTGAATTTGTAGGAGTCAAGAGCTCTATATAATAAGCACTTGGCTTTGGCATCATCCATCACTTGCGTTATGTATTTTGCATCATTTGAAGGAGTTCCAAGCCCTTTTTCAATCACATTCCAAGCTCTAAAATCTTGGGCCATAATGAACACCTTCATTTTCCTTCTCCATTCACAAAATTCAAATTTATCAACCATAGGAGCTTTGAGGACTTCTTCACCATCTTGGAACCAAAATTGAGCTATAGGATCTTTTCTCAAGGTCGTTAAACCTAAAAAAAGAGACCAAAGCTCTGATACCAATTGTTAGCTTTATAGGTTAGATGGTGATCCAAGAGGGGGTGAATTGGATCTCTCCAAATTCTTCCCAAATAATGATTTCAATATAGTTGAATGGAAATTAAGACAATAAGCCCTTTTGATGAAAATATAATGAAAACAATAACAATTAATGAACTTAAAATCAAATATGAATAATAATAAAATATAAGGAGATAGGGATAGAGAAATCAAACACAATGTTTTATAGAGGTTTGGTCCTTCTCCACAAGGCACCTACATCCTCTTTCTTGGTTGTCCACACCAAGGTTCCAATTCACTATGTGTTAAAGATTACAAACAAGCTTATCAAAGCTTTACAAACTCAACACTACACACTCTTAAGGGTTATCCTCCCCCTTAAGCTTACAAGCACACAATACAAAATTTTTGAAGTGTTTTGCAAACTCTAAGAATCTCTCAAAGGTTAGGTGTTTGCTAATTTGAAGTATACAATGGTATAGACAAGAAAATGATGAATGAACAACAAAAATAATTTGGATACAATAAATGCAAAGATATAGACTTTGAAGCTCTAAAAACTCTTGATTATTTGAGAGAATGAAAATATTGCTTGTTAACTCTTGCTCTCTTGATTCATCAATTTCTTAGTGTTGGAGTGCCCAATTTATAGAGAAATTGAAGAAGTAGCCATTGGAAGTGTTTGGAAGTGAAAGTAGCCATTGAATCCTTGATAAAATAGCCGTTGGAGTGATTTGGCCTTTAGGAGATTGATCCCCTCCCTTAAGGGATCGATTGGTTCATGTTTGGAACCAATTTCCCTTTGAAAATAACCTAACCGATTGATCCCTTTTGTAAGGGATCGATCCCTTTTCTGAATTTTGGGTCTTGGGAGCATTCTGTTTGAAAACCAATCGATCCCTTCTAGAGGGGATCGATCCTGTTCATGCTGGGTGGTAGTTTCACGTTTTGCACTCTACTTACTAATTTGATCATAACTTGAGTTATACAAATCCAAATCACAAACAGTTTGAAGATTTAGAAACTAGACTTAAAGGGATTTCTATCCATATAAAGTTCATCACCTAATTCACTGTGTACAAATTATAGTGAATTTTCAAATTTATGCCTTGTGCAGTTTTTTTTACAATTGTAGAGTGTCTAGTAAAAATTCAAAATCTTTTGTTAGAAAATTTGGATTTTGATTTTGTTTAATCCATTAGAAAGTAGACTCAAAGAGCTTTCCAACATATAAAATTCAAATATTAAGACTTTGTGAATTAATACAAAAAAAATAAAACAAGTTTGATGTTGGAAAACTTTATTCTTGTAAAATAGCTTTCTTAAGTTAATCTATTTCTCAAAACCAATATTATCAAAATTGTATTAAGTCCAAAATGAATAAGCTCACTTTAAAAACAACAATTGGACTTTCATTTAAGCTCAAATAAATAATCTTTAAAAATAGATTTGGTTTGAGAAATATGAAAACAAAGAAAGGTTTGTTTAAGCTTTGAAAATCATATTATTTATTTAGTACCAAAATATAAAACTTAAGAACATGTACTAAATAAATCCTTTTTCAAAATCTTGATCAAGTTTATTTAGCTTTAATGTTTTTTCATTTCAAAATAAGGATCAATTCAAGGCTAACAAAATAGATAATTATTTTTATAGTTTTAACTATTTGAACT
Organism: Durio zibethinus; assembly: GCF_002303985.1. The sequence continues at coordinate 26,561 of NW_019168226.1, forward strand.
GGTTCGATAAACACATTTATTTTTTAAATCTCTTATTAATTTTTGAAATATTAATAAATTAGTATTATTTTATTTTGAATAAGCTTGTATGATAAAAAATAATTGTTTGATAACAAAACAAATAGTTATCGCTATTTGGAATAGATAATTATTCAAATTGCCATAATTATTTAATTGATTTGATAAACAAATTTATTTTTTAAATCTCTTACTTATTAATTTTAGAAATATTAATAAATTTGTATTATTTTATATCATATAAACTCGTATTAACTAAAACAATTTTTTTATGAAAAAGCAAAAGGTATAGTGATTTTAAATAGACAATTGTTCAAATAGTTATAACTATTTGAGCTTGTTCGATAAATAGACTTATTTTCTTAAATCTCTTTCTTTTTAATTTTTTGAATGTTAATAAATTAGTATTAATTTATTCTGAATAAGCTTGCATGAATTAAAACAATTGCTTTATGACTAAACAAAAGGTCAAAATGATTTGAAACAGATAATTGTTCTGATAGTATTAATCATATAAACTAGTTCAATAAACAAATTTTTTTTAAATCTCTTACTTATTAATTTTCAAAATATTATTAAATTTATATTATTTTAATCCAAATAAGCTTATACGAACTAAAAAATTGTTTTATGAGAAAAGAAATGGTCATAATTATTTGAAATTGATAATCATTCATATAGTCTTAACTATTTGAACTCGTTCAACAATTAGATTTATCTTTTAATTTTCTTGGTTATTAAGTTTCGAAATATTATTAAATTAGTATTATTTCATTTCAAATAAAATAGTATAAACCGAACCAATCGTTTGATGACCAAACAAAAAGTTATAATGATTTGAAATAGATAATTATTCATATAGTCAAAACTACATGAAATGGTTTGGTAAACCGATTTATTTTTTAAATCTCTTACTGATTAATTTTTTAAATATTAATAAATTAGTATTATTTTATGACAAAACAAAAGTAACAATGATTTGAAATAAATAATTGTTCAAATAGTTATAATTATTTTATAATTATTTGAACTAATTTGGTAAATAGAATTATTTTTTAAATCTCTTACATATTAAATTTTGAAATATTAACAAATTAGTTTTATTTTATTTCGAATAAACTTGTATAAGATGAAATAATTGGTTTATGATAGAATAAAAGGTTATAACGATTTGAAATAGATAACTATTCAAATAGTCTTTACTGTTGGAATTGATTCAGCAAACGGATTTAATTTTTAAATCTCTTAGTTATGAATTTTTATAATATTATTAAATTAGTATTATTTTATTCTAAATAAACTTGTATGAACAGAAATAATTATTTTATGATAGAACAAAAGGTTATAACAATTTGAGATAGATAACTATTCAAATAGTCATAACTATTTAAATTATTTCGATAAATAGATTTATTTTTAAATCTCTTACTAATTCTTGAAATATTAATAAATTAGTATTATTTTATTTCAAATAAGCTTGTATGTTGAAAAAGAATTGTTTTATGATAAAACAAAAGGTAATAACGATTTGAAAAATATAATTATTCGAATGGTCATAATTATTTGAACTGATTCGATAAACTGATTTATTTTTTAAATCTCTTATTAATTTTTGAAATATTAATAAAGTAGTATTATTTTATTTTGGATAAGCTTTTTATGAATTGAAACAATTTTTTTATGACAAAAAAAAAGTTCATAACAATTTTCAATAGATAATTTTTCAAATAATAATAACTATTTGAGCTTGTTTGATAAACATATTTATTTTTTCAAATATCTTACTTATTAATTTTTTGAATGTTAATAAATTAGTATTATTTTATTCTGAATAAACTTATATGAACTAAAACAATTATTTTATGACTAAACAAAAGGTTAAAATGATTTGAAATGATTCAACAAATACATTTAGTTTTTAAATCTCTTACTTATTAATTTTTGAAATATTATTAAATTAGTATTATTTTAATCTGAATAAGCTTGTATGATAAGAAACAATTTTTTTATAACAAAACAAAGATCATAGTAATTTGAGATTAATATTTGTTCAAATGGTCAGAACTATTTGAACTAGTTCAGAAAACAGCTTTAGTTTTTAAATCTCTTGCTTAATAATTGTTGAAATATTAATGAAATAGTATTATTTTATTTCGGATAAATTTTTATGAATTGAAATAATTGTTTTATGACAAAACAAAAGGTCATAATGATTTTAAATAGATAATTGTTCAAATAGTTATATCCATTTGAACTTGTTAGGTAAACATGTTAATTGTTTTAAATCTCTTGCTTATTAGTTTTTTGACTATTAATAAATTAGTATTATTTTATTTCAAATAAGCTTGTATGAACTAAAATAATTATTTTATGACTAAACAAAAGTCAGAATGATTTGAAATAGATAATTGTTCTAATAATCTTAACTATTTGAACTGGATTGGAAAAACACATTTAATTTTATTATTAAATTAGTATTATCTTAATATGAATAAGCTTGTATGAAAAGAAGCAATTGTTTTATGACAAAATAAAGATCATAACGATTTGAGCTAGATAATTGTTTAAGTAGTCATAACTATTTGAACTAATTCAGTAAACATATCTAGTTTTTAAATCTTTGATTAATTTTCAAAATATTAGTAAATCAATATTATTTTATTCTAAATAATTTTGTATGAACAGAAACAATTGTTTTACGACAAAATAAAAGGTCATAAGATTTGAATTAGATAATTATTCAAATCGACATGACTATTTGAATTTGTTTGTTAAATAGATTTATTTTTTAAATCTCCAACCATTAATTTTTAGAATATTAATAATTAGTATTATTTTATTTCGAATAAACTTGTATGAATAGAAACAATTATTTTATGATAAAACAAAATATCATAACTATTCGAAATAAATAATTATTCAAACAGTCATAACTATTTGAGCTTGCTCGATAAATAGATTTATTTTTTAAATCTTTTACTTAATAATTTTTGGAATACTAATAAATTAGTATTATTTTATTTCAAATAAGCTTTTATGAACAGAAACAATTGGTTTATGACAAAAAAAAGGGTCATAACTATTTGAAATAAATAATTGTTCAAATAGTTATAACTGTTTGAATGTGTTTAGAAAATATATTTATTTTTAAAATTTTGACTTATTAATTTTTGAAATATTAATAAATTTATATTATTCTATTTGAAATAAGCTTGTATGAACAGAAACAATTGTTTTATGACAAAATAGAAGGTCAAAATGATTTGAAATAGATAATTGCTCAAATAGCAATGACTATTTAAGCTTGTTCGGTAAATAGATTCATTTTTTAAATCTCTTACTCATTAATTTTAGGAATATTAATAAATTAGTATTATTTTATTTCAAAAAAGCCTATATGAACTAATACAATTGTTTTAAAATCAAACAAAAGGTCATAACGACTTGAAATAGATAATTATTCAAATAGTTATGACTATTTGGACTTTTTCAGTAAATAGATTTATTTTTAAAATCTTTTACTTATTATTTGTCAAAGTATTAATAAATTAATATTATTTTAATTTGAATAAGCTTGTGTGAACAAAAATAATTGTTTATGAAAAAATAAAAAGTCATAACGATTTAAAATAAATAATTGTTCAAATAGTCATAACTATTTGAACTTTTTCGATAAACATATTTATTTTTTAAATATTTTATTTTTTAATTTTTTGAATATTAATAAATTTGTGTTATTTTATTTGAAATAAGCTTGTATGAATAGCAAAAATTGTTTTATACCAAAATAAAAAAGATATAGCAATTTGAGATAGATAATTATTCAAATAGTCATAACCATTTTAACTTGTTCAGTAAACAGATTCTTTTTTTAAAATCTCTTATTAATTTCTTGAATATTAATAAGCTAGAATTATGTTATTTCAAATAAACTTGTATGAATAGAAACAATTGATTTGTGATAACACAAAAGGTTATAATGATTTGAAATATATAATTGTTCAAACAATCATAAATATTTGCATTAGGCAGGCTAACAGATTCATTTTTTAAATTCATTAGTTATTAAATTTTAGAATAATAATAAGTTAGCAATACTTTATTCTGAATAAGATTGTATGACTAGAAACATTTGTTTTATGACAAAACAACTAGTCATAATAATTTGAAATAAATAATTGTTCAAATAGTTAAACTAATTGAGCTGATTTATTTAACAAATTTATTTTTTTAACTCTCTTATTTATTAATTTTCAAAATAGTAATAAATTAATATTATTTTATTCTGAACAAATTTATTTGAAAAAAATTTTATTTTATGACTAAACAAAAGGTCATAACGATTTAAAATCGATAATTGCTCAAATAGTCATAAATATTTGAGCTGGTTCAGCGAATGGAATTATTTTTTAAATCTTTTACTAATTTTTTTGAAATATTAATAGATTTGTTTTATTTTATTTTGAATAAGTTACTAAGAACTAAAAAAATTGTTTTACAATAAAATAAAAGGTCATAACGATTTGAAATAAAGAATTGTTCATATACCCTTAACTATTTGAATTGGTTCAAATAAATTTATTGTTTAAATCTCTTAGTTATTAATTTTGAAAATATTATTATATTAGTGTTATTTTATTTCGAATAAGCTTGTACGAACATAAATAATTGTTTTATGACAGAACACAAGGTTATAACAATTTGAAATATAAAATTATTCAAATAGTCATAACCATTTGAACTGGTTCAGTAAACAGATTTATTTTTAAATCTCCTACTTATTAATTTTTGACATATAAATTACTATTATTTTATTCCAAATAGGATTGTATGATAAAAACAATTGTTTTATTACAAAACAAAAGTTTATAATGATTTGAAATAGATAATTGTTCGAATGGCCATAATTATCTGAACTAATTCGATAAATTGATTTATTTTTTAAATCTCCAACTTATCAATTTTTAAAATATTAATAAAGTAATATTATTTTATTTTAGATAAGCTATTATGAATTGAAACAATTGTTTTATGATAAAATAAAAGGTCATAATGGTTTTAAGTAGATAATTGTTCAAATAGTCATAACTATTTAAACTTGTTTGGTAAATAGATTTATTTTTTTAATTTCATGCTTATTAATTTTTAAATGTTAATAAAACAGTATTATTTTATTTTGAATAAGCATGTATAAACTAAAACAATTATTTTATAACTAAACAAAAGGTCAAAACGATTTGAAATAGATAATTGTTCTAATAGTCTTAACTATTTGAATTGTTCGACAGACACATCTATTTTTTAAATCCTTAATACTAATTTATTAATCTTTCAAAAATTAATAAGTAAGAAATTTAAAAAATAAATCCATTTACCAAACCAATTCAAACAGTTATAACTATTTAAACAATTGTATACTTCAAATCGTTATAACCTTTTGTTTCGTAATAAAACAATTATTTTTGTTCATACTAGCTTATTCAAAAAAATAATAATACTAATCTAATAATATTCCTAAAATTAATAACTAAAAGATTTAAAAAATAAATTTTTTTATCGAACTAGTTCAAATAGTTAAGACTATATAAATAATTATCTATTTCAAATCGTTATGACCTTTTGTTTTGACATAAAACAACTTTTTCAATTCATACTAGCTTATTCAGAATAAAATAAAATAAATTTATTAATATTTCAAAAATTAATCAGTAAGAGATTTAAAAAATAATTCTATTTACTTAACTACTTCAAATAATTATGACTATTTGAACAATTATCTATTTAAAATTGTTATGACCTTTTATTTTGTCATAAAACAAATGTTTTTGTTCATATAAGTTTGTTTGAAATAAAATAATACTAATTATTTACATTTTGAAAATTAATAGCTAGGAGATTTAAAAAATAAATCTGTTTACCAAACAAGTTTAAATAGTCATGTCCATTTGAACAATTATCTATTTGAAATCGTTATAACCTTTTGTTTTATCATAAAATAATCTGTTCATTAAAAATTATTTAGACTAAAATAATATTGATCTATTAATATTTTAGAAACTCATAAGAGATTTAAAAACTAAATTTGTTCACGGCAGCAATTTAAATAGTTATGACTATTTGAACAATTACCTATCCCAAATTGTTATGATCTTTATTTTGTCATAAAACAATTGTTTCTTTTCATACAAGCTTATTCAAATTAAAATAATACTAATTTAATAATATTCCAAAAATTAATAAATAATAGATTAAAAAAAATAAGTGTTTGTTGAATTAGTTCAAATAGTTAAGACTATTAAAATAATTATCTATTTCAAATCATTCTAACCTTTTTTTTAGTCATAAAACAATTATTTCAGTTTATGCAAGATTATTTAAAATAAAATAATACTAATTTATTAACATTTGAAATTTTAATGAGCAAGAGATTTAAAAACATAAACCTATTTACTGAACAAGTTCAAATAGATTTGACTATTTGAATAGTTTTCTATTTAAAGACATTACGAACTTTTGTTTTCTCAAAAAATAATTGTTTTAGTTCATAAAAACTTATTCAAAATAAAATAATACTACTTTACTAATATTTCAAAAATTAATAAGCAAGAGATTTAAAAACTAAATCTGTTTATCGAACCAGTTCAAATAGTTATGACTTTTAAATAATTATCTATCTCAAATCATTATGATCTTTGTTTTATCATAAAACAATTGTTTCTATCCATACAAGCTTATTTGGAGTAAAATATTGCTAAACTAATAATAGTCTAAAATTAATAAGTAAGAGATTTAAAAAATAAATGTGTTTGCCAAACCCATTCAAATAGTTAAGACCATTAGAACAATTATCTATTTCAAATTGTTCTGACCTTTTATTTAATCATAAAATAATTATTTTAGTTCATACAAGCTTATTTGAACTAAAATAATACTATTTTATTAACATTTAGAAAATTAAGAAGCAAGAAATTTTAAAAAATAAATCTATTTACCAAACAATTTCAAATAGTTATGACTATTTGAACAATTATCTATTTAAACTTGTTATGACCTTTTGTTTTATAATAAACAATTGTTTCAGTTTTTAAAAGTTTATCCAAAATAACATAATATTAATTGATTAGTATTTCAAAAATTCAAAAGTTGGAGATTTAAAAAATAAATCAATTTATCAAATCAGTTCAAATAATTATGGCAATTTAAACAATTATCTATTTCAAATCGTTATGAACATTTATTTTGCCATAAAACAATTGTTTTTCATTATAAAGCCTATTTGGAATAAAATAATACTAATTTATTAATATTTCAAAAAATTAATGAGTAGGAGATTTAAAAAATAAATTTGTTTATCGAACTAGTTCAAATAGTTATGAATATTTGAACTATTATATATTTCAAATCATTATAACCTTTTATTTTATCATAAAACAATTATTTATATTCATACAAGCTTATTCGAAATAAAATAATACTAATCTAATAATATTATGAAAATTTGTATCTAAGAGATTTAAAAATAAGTTTGTTTGCCGAATGAGTTCAAATAGTTAAGGCTATATGAATAATTATCTATTTCAAATCATTATGACCTTTTGCTTTGTCATAAAAAAATGTTTTTCTTCATTTAAGTTTGTTCATAATAAAATAATATTAATTTATTAATATTTTGAAAATTAATGAGAGATTTAAAAAATAAATCTATTTACTGAACCAGTTCAATTAGTTATAACAATTCGGAGAAGTATTTATTACAAATCATTATGACCATTTGTTTTATCATAAAATAATTTTTTCTATTAATACAGTCTGATTCGAAATAAAGTAATGCTAATTAATTAATATTCTAAAAATTAATAAGTAACAGATTTAAAAAATGAATTTGTTGGCCTGACCAATGCAAATAGTTTTGATTGTTTGAACAATTATCTATTTCAAATAATTATGAACTTTTGTTTTGTCACAACAATTGTTTCTATTCCTATAAGCTTATTCGGAATAACATAATTCTAATTTATTAATATTCTTAAAATTAATAAGAGATTTAAAAACTGAATTCGTTTATTGAATAAGTTCAAATAGTTATGACTATTTAAGTAAGTGATTACCTATTTTAAATTGCTATAACATTTGGTTTTGTCATAAAATAATTTTTTCAATTCATACAAGCTTATTTTAATTAAAAAAATATAAATTTATTAATATTCAGACAATTAATAAGTAAAAGATTTAAAAAACAACTCTATTTATTGAATAAATTCAAACAGTTATGACTATTTGAACAATTATTTATTTCAAATCATTATGACTTTCTGTTTTGTCAAAAAATTATTTTTTTTGTTCATAGAAGCTTATTTGGATTAAAATAATATTATTTATTAATATTTCAACAATTAATGAGTAAAAGATTTTAAAAATAAATATGTTTACCGTACAAGTTCAAATAGTCATAACTATTTGAATAATTATCTATTTCAAATCGTTATGACATTTTGTTTCATCATAAAACAATTATATCTGTTAATATAGGCTTATTCAAAATAAAATACTAATTTATTAATATTCCAAAAATTAATAAGCAAGAGATTTAAAAAATGAATCTATTTACCGAACAAGTTTGAATAGTTATGACTATTTGAACAATTTTTTATTTCAAATCATTATGACATTTTGTTTTGTCATAAAATAATTATTTCTATTCATATAAGATTATTCCAAATAAAATAATATAAATTTATTAATATTCCAAAAAATTATTAAGTAAAAATTTTAAAAATAAATCTATTTTCTAAACACATTCAAATAGTTATGAGCTTTTGTTTTGCCATAAGCCACTTGTTTCTATTCATACAAGCATATTCTAAATAAAATAATACTAGTTTATTAATATTTCAAAATTTAATAAGATTTAAAAAAATAAATCTGTTTACCGAGCAAGTTTAAATAGTTATTATGCATATTTGAACAATTATTTATTTCAAATAGTTATGATCTTTTTTTTGTCATAAAATAATTATTTCTATTTATATAAGTTTATTCGAAATAAAATAATACTAATTTATTAATATTCTAAAAATTAATAGGTAGGAGATTTTTCTATTAAAATTTTGAAAATTAATAAGAGATTTAAAAACTAAATTTGTTTACAGAAATAGTTTAAATAGTTATGAATATGTGAACAATTATCTATCTTAAATCATTATGATCTTTATTTCATCATAAAACAATTGTTTCTTTTCATATAAGCTTATTCGGATTAAAATAATACTAATTTAATAATATTTCAAAAATTAATAAGAGATTTAAAGAATAAATGTATTTACTAAATCAGTTCAAATAGTTAGGACTATTAGAACAATTATCCATTTCAAATTGTTTTGACCTATTGTTTTCTTATAAAACAATTATTTTAATTCATACAAGCTTCTTCAGAATGAAATAATACTAATTTATTAACATTCAAAAAATTAATGAGAAGAGATTTAAAAAAAAATCTATTTTGTTGAACAAGTTCGAATAGATTTGACTATTTGAACAATTATCTATTTAAAGTCATTAGACCTTTTGTTTTATCATAAAACAATTGTTTCAATTCATAAAAACTTATCCAAAATAAAATAATACTACTTTATTAATTTTCACAAATTAAAAAGCAAGTTATGACTATTTGAATAAATATCAATCTTAAATCATTATGATCTTTGTTTTCTCATAAAATAATTATTTCTGATCATACAAGCTTATTCAGATAAAAATAATACTAATTTATTAATATTCTAAAACTAGTAAGAGACTTAAAAAAAATAAATGTGTTTGCTAAACCAATTTAAATAGTTAAGACTATTAAAATAATTTTTAATTTCAAATCATTGTAACCTTTTGTTTAGTCATAGAATAATTGTTTTAGTTCATACAAGCTTACTTGGAATAAAATAATACTAATTTATTAACATTCAAAAAATTAATAAGCAAGAGATTTGAAAAAATAAATTTGTTTATTGAACAAATTTGAATAGTTATGATGATTTGAACAATTATCAATTTAAAATCATTATGACTTTTTTGTTTTGCCATAAACAATTATTTTAGTTCATAAAGCTTATTCAAAATAAAATAATACTATTGTATTAATATTTCAAAAGTTAATAAGAGATTTAAAAAATAAATCAATTCAAATAATTATGGCCATTTAAACAACTAACTATTTCAAATTGTTATTACTTTGTTTTTCTCCTAAAGAATTGCTTTCCAATATAGAAGCCTATTCAAATAAAATAATACTTATTTAATAATATTTCAAGAATTAATAACAAATTTAAAAAAATAAATTTGTTTATCAAACCAGTTCAAATAGTTATGACTATTTGAACAATATCTATTTCAAATTGTTATAACCTTTTGTTCTATCATAAAACTATTGTTTTGTACATAAAAGGCTATTCGGTAATAAAATAATACTAATTTAGTAATATTTCTAAAATTAATAATTAAGAATTTAAAAAATAAATCTATTTGCTAAACTAGTTCATTACATGAACAATTATTTATTTCAAATTGTTGTGACCTTTTGTTTTCTCATAAAACAATTGTCTTCGTTAATATAAGTTTATTCGAAATAAAATATTACTAATTTACTAATATTTTAGAAAATTAATCAGTAAGAGATTTAAAAAGTAAATCTATTTACTAAACCATTTCAAATAGTTTTGACTATTTGACTAATTATCTATTTCTAATCATTATAACTACTTATTTTGTTATCAAACAATTGGTCCTGTTCATACTATTTTATTCAAAATAAAATAATACTAATTTAAGAATATTCTAAAACTTAATAACCAAGAAAATTAAAAAATAATTCTAATTGTCGAACCAGTTCAAATAGTTAAGACTGTATGAACAATTATCTATTTCAAATTGTTATGACCTTTTTCTTTTGTCATAAAACAATTCTTTTATTCATACAAGCTTTTTTATTAAAATAATGCAAATTTAATAATATTTTGACAATTAATAAATAATATATTTAAAAAATAATTTTTTTGTCGAATCAATTGAAATGGTTAAGATTATTAGAACAATTATCTATTTGAAATCATTCTAACATTTTGTTTTGTCATAAAACAATTGTTTCAATTCATACAAGCCTATTTAGAATAAATTAATACTAATTTATTAACATTCAAAATTTAATAAGAAAGAGATTTAAAAAAATAAATTTGTTTAACAAACAAGTTTAAATAGTTATTATTATTTGAACAAATGTCTATTTAAAATCGTTATAACCTTTTGATTAGTCATAAAACAATTGTTTCGTAATACAGCTTTAGATGGAATAAAATAATACTAATTTACTAATACTTACTAAAATAATAAGTAAGAACTTAAAAAAATAAATCTGTTTAATCGAATTAGTTAAAATAATTATAGCCGTTTGAATGATTATCTATTTAAAATCATTTTGACCCTTTTGTTTGCCCAGTAAAACAATTGTTTTTGATCATACAAGCTTATATGCAATAAAATAATACTAATTTTATTAATATTTAAAAAATTAATAAGTAAAAGATTAAAAAATAAAATATGTTATTGAACCAGTTCAAATAAATATGACTATTTTGAACAATATTAATCTTAAGTGTTTAAGATATTTGTTTTGTCAAAAACAATTGATTTTATCAGAGAAGCTTATTTGGTTAAAAATAATACTAATTTAATAAAAATTAATAAGTAAAAAATTTACAAAATAAATGTGTTTACTAAGCCAATTCAAATAGTTAAAGCTATTAGAATAATTATTAATTTCGAATCGTTTTGACCTTTTGTGTAGTCATAAAATATTTGTTTCATATTTTACAAGCTTATTCAAAATAAAATAATCTAAATTTATTAACATTCAAAAAATTAATAAGGAAATGATTTGCAAAAATAAATCTGTTTATCGAACAAGTTCAAATAGTGATGACTATTTGAACAATTATTTATTTAAAATCGTTATGACCTTTTGTTTTGACATAAAACAATTGTTTCAGTTCATAAAAGCTTATCCAAAATAAAATAACACTAATTTATTAATAATTCAAAAATTAATAAGCAAGAGTTTAAAATAAATTGTTTACTAAACAAATTTAAATTGTTATGACTATTTGAACAATTGTCTATTTAAATCGTTATGACCTTTTATTTTGTCATAAAATAATTATTTGAATTCATACAAGCTTAGTCAAAATAAAATAATACTAATTTATTAATGTCATTTCAACAATTATCAATTTCAAATTGTTTGCTTGGTCGTATAGCAATTGTTTTTTATTATATATGTTTATTTGAAATAAAATAATAGTAATTTATTAATCTTTAAAAAATTAATAAGTAAGAGATTTAAAAAAAATAAATTTGTTTACCGAACCAATTTAAATACTTATGACTATTTGAATAATTGCATACTAAAAATTTTATAACCTTTTGTTCTATCATAAAACAATGTTTTGTTCATATAAGCTTATTGAAATAAAATAATGCTAATATAAAAATATTCCAAAAATTAATAATTAAGAGATTTAAAAAACAAATTTGTTTGCCAAACTAGTTCAAATAATTAAGACTATATGAACAATTATCTATTTCAAATTTTTTTGTTTCTCATAAACCAATTTTTCAATTCATACTAGCTTATTTGGAATAAAATAAAATGAATTTATTAATATTTCAAAAATTAATATGTACGAGATTTAAAAAATAATTTTGTTTGCCTAACTAGTTCAAATTAATTATGACTATTTGAGCAATTATCTATTTCAAATCACTATGACCATTTGTTTTGTCATAAAACAAATGTTTTTGTCCATATAAGTTTGTTCAAAATAAAATAAAACTAATCCTTAATATTTCAAAAATTAATAATAGATTTAAAAAATAAATATATTTATCAAACCAGTTCAAAAGGTTATGACTATTTGAGCAATTATTTATTTCAAATTGTTATTATTTTTTCTTTTGTCACAAAACAATAATTTATGTTCATAAAAACTTATTCAGATTAAAATAATTCTATTTTATTAATATTTCAACAATTAATAAGTACAAAATTTAAAAAATAAATATGTTTACTGAACTAGATCAAATAGTCATAATTATTTATATAAGTATTTATTTCAAATCATTATGACCTTTTGTTTTGTCATAAAAAGATTATTTAGTTCATATAAGCCTATCAAAGTAAAATAATATAAGTTATTAATATTCTAAAAATAATAATTAAGAGATTTAAAAAATGAATCTATTTATCGAACAAGTTTAAATAATTACGACTATTTGAACAATTATCTATTTGAAATTGCTATAACCTTTTGTTTTGTCACCAATTGATCTTTTTTCTGTTAAGTATAAGCTGTATTTTGAATTAAAATAATACAATTTATTAATATTAAGCATTAATAGGGTAAAAGATTTAAAAAATAAATTTGTTTACCAAACAAGTTCAATCTTTTATAACTAATTGGAACAATTATTGTATTTCAAATTTGTTATACTTTTAGTTTGTCATTAAAACAATTATTCTATTCATACAAAGCTTATTCAATTAAATAATATTTAATATATAAAAATTTTGAACAAATAATGAGTTAAAGATTTTTTAAAAAAATATAATGCTTTTACCGAGCAAGTTCAAATAGATCTTTTGACTATTTAATAATTATTTATTTCAAATCATTGTGACCTTTTGTTTTATAATAAAATAATTGTTTTAGTTCATATAAGCTTATTTGAAATAAAACAATACTAATTTAGTAATATTTTAAAAATTAATCAGTAAGAGAATTAAAAAATTAATCTGTTTACTAAACATGTTCAAATAGTTATTACTATCTGGATAATTATCTATTTCAAAACATTATGATATTTTGTTTTGTCATAAAACAATTGGTTCTGTTCATGCAAGCTTATTGTGAATAAAATAATATAAATTTATTAATATTCCAAAAATTAATAAGTAAATATTTAAAAAATAAATATGTTTTTCGAACACGTTCAAATATTTGTCACTATTGAATAATTATCTATTTCAAGTCGTTACAATTTTTTGTTTTGTCATAAATTAATTGTTTTTGTTCATAAAAGCTTACTCAAAATAAAATAATACTAATTTATTAAAATTTCAAAAATTAATAAGTAAAAGATTTTTAAAAAATAAATCTATTTACCAAACAAGTTTAAGTAGTTATGACTCTTTGAACAATTATTTCTTTCAAATCATTATGATCTTTTGTTTTGTTATAAAATAATTATTTCTATTTATGCAATTTTATTTGAGATAAAATAACACTAATTTATTAATATTCCAAAAATTAATAAGTTGGAGATTTAAAAAATAAGTCCATTCACCGAACAAGTTCAAATAGTCATGTCCATTTGAGCTATTATCTATTTCAAATGGTTATAACATTTTGTTTTGTCGTAAAACAATTATTTCTATTTATACAAAATTATTCAAAATACAATAATACTAATTTATTAATATTTCAAAAGTTAATAAGAGATTTAAAAATTAAATCTATTTATTAAACCAGGTCAAATAGTTATAACTACTTCAACAATTATCTATCTCAAATTGTTATGATCTTTATTTTGTCATAAAACAATTGTTTCTATTCATACAAGCTTATTTGAAGTAAAATATTGCTAAATTAATAATATTCTAAAAATTAATAAGTAAGAGATTTAAAAATAAATGTGTTTGCTGAGCCAGTTCAAATAGTTAAGACTATTAGAATAATTATCTATTTCAAATCGTTCTAATATTTTGTTTAGTCATAAAATAATTTTTGCAATTCATACATGCTTATTCGAAATAAAATAATACTAATTTATTAATATTCAAAAAATCAATAAACAAAAAATTTTTAAAAATAAATTTTTTTACCAAACAAGTTCAAATAGTTATGACTATTTGAACAATTATATATTTATAAGAAGTATGACCTTTTATTTTATCATAGAACAATTGTTTCAGTTCATAAAAGCTTATGTGAAATAAAATAATATTGCTTTATTAATATTTCAAAAATTGAAAAGATAAAGATTTAAAAAATAAGTTAGTTTATCGAATCACTTCAAATAATTATGGCCATTTAAACAATTATCTATTTCAAATCGTTATAAACTTTGATTTTGTCTTAAAACAATTGTTTTTCATCATACAAGCCTATTCAAAATAAATAATAGTAATTTATTAATATTTCAAAAATTAATAAGTAAGAGATTTAATAAATAAATCTATTTATCGAACCAATTTCTATTATAAAATAATTGTTTTAGTTCATATAAGCTTTTTTGGAATAAAATAATAATAATTTAATAATATTCCAAAAATTGATAATTAAGAGATTTAAAAAATAAATCTGTTTGTCGAAGTGGTTCAAATAATTAAGACTATATGAACAATTATCTGTTTATCAAAAATTATGGCCTTTTGTTTGGTCATATAACAATTTTTTTATCATTCAAGCCTATTTGGAATAAAATAATACTAATTTATTAATCTTTCAAAAATTAATAAGTAAGAGATTTAAAAAATAAATTTGTTTACCGAACTAGTTCAAATACGTAACTACTTGAACAATTGTAAACTTCAAATCATTATAACCTTTTGTTCTATCATAAAACAATTATTTTTGTTCATACAATCTTATTCAAAATAAAATAATACTAATCTAATAATATTCTGAAAATTAATAACTATGAGAATTAAAAAATAAATTTCTTTGTCGAACCAATTCAAATATTTAAAACTATATGAACAATTATCTATTTCAAATCGTTATGAACTTTTTTTTTAGCATAAAATAAGTTTTTTTTGAATTTATACTAGCTTATTTGGAATAAAATAAAATGAATTTATTAATATTTCAAAAATTAACAAAAGATTTCAAAAATAATTTTATTTACTTAACCAGTTCAAATAACTATGACTATTTGAACAGTTATCTATTTCAAATAGTTATATCTTTTGTTTTGTCATAAAACAAATATTTTTGTTCATATAAGTTTGTTTGGAATAAAATAATACTAATCTATTAATATTTTGAAAATTAATAAGAGATTTAAAAAATAAATCTATTTATGAAATGAGTTGAAATAGTTATGACTATTTGAGCAATTATTTATTTTAAATAGTTATGACTTGTTTTTTTGTTATAAAACAATTGTTTCTGTTCATACAATCTTATTCAGATTAAAATAATACTAATTTATTAATATTTCAATAATTAGTAAGTAAAAAATTTTAAAAATAAACATGTTTATTGAAATAAATTAAATAGTAATGACTATTTGAATAATTATTAATTTCAAATCGTTATGACCTTTTGTTTTGTCATATAAGCTTATTCAAAATAAAATAATACTAAGTTATTATATTACAAAAATTAATAAGTAAGATATTTAAAAAATAAATCTGTTTGTCGAGCAACTTTAAATAATTATGACTATTCCAATAATTTTCTTTTTGAAATTGTTATAACCTTTTGTTTTGTCATAAAATAATTTTTTTTGTTCATACAAGTTTATTACGAATAAAATAATAAAAAATTATTAATATAAAGACACTTAATATGTAAGACATTTAAAAAATAAATCTGTTTACCGAATGGAGCCTCTTCAAAAAATCAAATGGGATTCTTGAATACTCTTGAGGTGAGGAAGTATTTTTTAAGAGTTTTATCAGATTGATGGAGAATCTTATAAATTATTTCCAATATTTCAACATAAAAATTTGAAACCATTAGACTCAAGACCATAAGATAAATTCAAAATAATATGGTACCATCCTTCGAATGGGCATGTGGGGGTGCTATAACCTTCTCCACATGTAACCGAACTCTCGAACCCTATTCTGGTTAGTAGACTCAAACCTATTCTTTTAGGGATCCTTAGTCAAGCTTAGTAGTTCCTTAAGATGATAGATTCTTCAGGTGGCCAATCACACCTAGTAAAAAAGATTGGTGGCAACTCCATTCATTTGTTAAGTCTAGCTATAGATTTTTGAATCTATATGTTATGACAGTTTGGCGACTCCACTAGGGAAGCTATAGAAAGTCAAGCCATAATTTTTGAATTTTTCCTATCTTTTGGTCTAATGGTTTGAGATTGTAATTATTTGTTTACTAACATTTTTTTGTTTTGTCTTGTCTTTTATTTTTGGGGCATGAAACTTATATGTTCTTTTGCACACACTATCATATGCATTTGCATTACATGAGCTTTATACCTGAGCTTCGTCCCTCTTAAGAGGGAGTAAAGTACCTACGCTCTTGTGAGATGATAATCTCCGTAATGGCTAGTGAAATACTCCCACTCAAATTGAATTCTTTCCGTTTGTAGCCTGTGATGGGTGAGGATTGGACTGCCTTACTAGTCTGTGATGGACAATGATGTAAGGAACAATTTGAGAATCTTTTAGTAGTCAAAATCTCCTAACCCTGCATATAGTTCATCCCTAAAAGACCAACCTAAGACAGAGCCTTTTCTACCCATTAATAGATATAAGCTAAAATTAGGACACAAAAAAAGGAACAGTATGTTATCTAACCATTTTGTTTGCTTGATTTTGTACATCTACACCATCTTCATGTCTTTATTCTATGCATCATCTTCATATCATCATTTTCATGTTCTAGCATATCATATCATTCTATCCATCATTTTCATGATCATATCTAACACCATCATTTGCATATGGGAAATATTTGCCACATATCAGTTATTGATAAATCAGATCTCCCACTTACATCCATGAAAAGCCAAATTGAACCAAAGTCTACATCAGTCCATTATGAGTCTGCTCATCAAGTAAAAATCAAGTCAGATAAAGGTTAAAGAAAACAAGAAAATTGCTTGCCTGAGGGTTTTATTTCATCATCACCCGAGAAAGTTTATCTTGATCTACAGTAAAATGATCTAGATGACTTAAGTAGTGTCTGGGGATGCATGAGTAAAATAAGGCATGAGGTGTTTGAGAACAAGTATGGAGATATAGCTTCACTGCTTTAGGTAGAAGTGGACAGTAATTTGATTAGGCCATCATTCAGTTTTGGGATCCTTCTTATAGATGTTTCATTTTCAATGAAGCAGACATGTTGCCCACAATTGAAAAGTATATGATCCTATTTCGCTTTGATCTACCAAACCCAGATAAGATTTACTGGTCTAATAAGGTAGGCTATCGTAAAAAGCTAGTGAAAATACTTGGACTTAGTTTGCCTCAAGTCGATTCATGTGTCAAGATAAAAGGTGAAAGTAAGGCTATTCCATGAAGTTTTCTACGAGATTTCATCCAAGGGCATATGGATAATGATCAAGGATAGTGGCTATGGCTATAGCTTTATATGGATTGGTGATCTTCCCAAAAGTCATCGGATGTGTTGATGTTGCAGTGGTGGATTTTGTTGATCAGTTAGCATATCAGGTCAATGCAGCACAAACCATTTTGGCAAAAACCATTCGTTCTCTAAACTGTTGTCACATAAATGGTAAAGGTTGATTTAATGGATGCCTACAGTTGCTTTATGTATGGATGATGAGTCACATGGAATGCAAAGAAAGTCAATTTCGTAAACCATACCTTTATTCTAGTATTCATATCAAGGAGTTTTGTTATAGCACATGGCCTTAAGCAAAGTTAAAAGAAGAGTGGGTTTCCTATTTTTGAGCCCTTGATAGTCAAGGGATAGTTTGAAGAGCACCTTGGATGCATCATGATACAGTGTTATACAGTTGTGGAGGTCAACCGTAGGTGTACTTATTAGGCCTATGGGGTGCTGTTACTTATGCCCCAACTTTGGTGAGAAGACAATTCGGATGTGAGTAATTCATTCCAGAAACTTATGGACTTAACCAATGAGAGTTCTCATTCATTGATAAAGGGGCATATGGAATGATTGAAAAGGTCAAGAAATCATGAAAGCAACCCACCAGGGTTAATCAAGGGAGGTTTACTTATGACGTCACCCCTGAATATAGTGTATGGCATGGGAGGAGGGGAAAAGATATTGTGCTTCCTAGTGAACAATTAGGATATTCCCCAAATCCCATTCTTTAAGATCCTTTGCTTAAAATGGAAACAGCTAAGAGAAAACTCCAATCTAAGAAAGATCTTTTGGAACAAGAAAATAAATGATTGAAGTTGGAAATGGAAGAGAGTCTACGACTTCAAGAACTGAAAATTCAAAGTCTTACAGAGCAAAAAGATCAGTGGAGAGCTTTATTTAATGACTTAGATATGACACATTCATCAGTCACACCTAAGCTTGCCTGACTTCTAAAAGAAAATGAATTGTTCAAAGTGAGGGTGGAAAAAGAACAAAAGGCCACTGCTAGGGCACATAGACATAACCAGATGCTACAAGAGATAGTGGATCGACGCACAGCACAAGTAGAAGCCTTGTCTAATGAATGCAAGAGACAAGCTCAACATAGTGAGCTATAGGAAAACATGTGCACAGAAAAGCAAAGGCATCTAAGGCATTTGTTCGATCAAATATGCATTGTTGCAGACAAAGCATCAGAAATGGAAGAAAAAGTGAAAAATTTGAAGGCTATGGTGCAACCAGTGGGAGTCCATGGACAACAACTGCTTGATTTCTTATATGAGGCATAAAATCATTACCAGCAAGCTAGGATGTTTATAAGGAGGCATTAGAAATAAAGGATGATGTTTAGGACTTTAGAATATCGCTTTAACTTTATTAGGATGTAATTTTGAAATTTTGTTTAATAAAGTTTCAAATGGAGATTTCTTTTATCAATATTGATGATGTGGCAAAATTAGTATATTTCATGCATACATTTGCATATCATACATAAAATACATAGTTTCTAATAATCATATAATTGTGGTACTCAAGGTTCAAGGATAGCTCTGTCCAGCAAAAATCCCACTCATCGATACAACACAAGAGCCAGAGCTAGACAAATGGAGCAAGAAAACTTTTATCGGTTTGAAAAATTGGAAAAGGCCCAGGAAAAGCTTGAAAATGAGTTAAGTAAAATTTTGGATGCTCTAAACAAGTTAAATAAGGGGAAAAGGGTAGAAGAGAACATAAGCCAATAGGGCCCTACATCATAAAAAGTGACTGATCCCCTATATCCACTTGGTTTTGGTCCACCTCAAGCCCAGTCTACATAAGAGGTTTCGCCACGACAATTCACATATTCTACATATCCTGGAATGCCATCAGCCTCTAATCTAAGGCACTACCATAGTTATGTGAATCCTTTCTTTACTAAAAAGGCAGTAAAACCAAATCAAGTTCCTGATCTAGATAAACTGAAAGAAAAAGAGAAAAAAAAGGTAAAAGTTAAAGCTCAGGAAGACTCCAAGATCAGTATGCTAGAACAAAGGCTACGGGTTGTGGAAGAAATTAGTTTTTATGGTTTTGTTGATGTTGCTAGGCTCTGTTTGGTCTCAGATGTGGTTATTCTTGTAAAATTCAAAGTATCAAAATTTGAGAAATATGCTGGTACAAAGTGCCTAAAGACTCACATTACTATGTATTGTCAGAAAATGGTAGCCTGTTCTCATAATAAAAAGCTACTAATGCATGTTTTCCAAGATAGTCTTACTAGCTTCGCTGTTAGGTGGTATGTTTAGCTGGATAAAACTCGCATCCGTTCCTGGAGCGACACGGCCCATGACTTTATCAGTTAATATCGACATATCATGGATTTGGCCCTTGATTGTTTATCTTTGTAAAATATGGAGAAAAAGGCAAATGAATCATTCAAAGAATACGCTCAGAGATGGAGAGATGTAGCTTCCCAGGTGCAACCTCCTCTAACTGAAAAGGAAACTACAATGTTATTTGTTAGCACTCTGAAATCTCCCTATTATGAAAAGATGATAGGGAATGCCACAAAGAATTTCGCTGACATGGTGATCTCAGACGACATCATTAAGAATGCCATTAAAAATGGCAAGCTGAAAAAAGAAGAAACCAAGAAGGCACCTCAGAAGAAAGAGATTAAAACTCAAGCTGTAGGCTTTGACAGACAGTTCAGGGGATACCAACCCTATCCACAAGGTTACTCCCATACTACCCTGCTGTGAACAATACCTCATCTTACCCATACTAGCCCATACCCCAACCATTTTATTCATCCACACACCAATCTATTTTTAGCCCCCAAGCTCCTACATATAGCCTTAATATTCAACCTCTCATAAGGCCCTAGGTTCATCTTGCTAACCCAACAAATAGTTTACGAAAGCAATGAATTACCCGAGAAAAACTCGTATTCGATCCAATCCCCATGACTTATACGGAGTCATATCGAGAGCTCTATAACAGCCACTTGATTACCTCCAGTCATGTCGAGCCACTCAAGCCACCATATCCTAAGTGGTATGATCATACAGCTCATTGTGACTACCACTATGGAATTGCTAGCCATTCCACTAAAAATTGCACTGCTTTGAAACATAAGGTGCAACGGTTAATCAAAAATGGGATGGTAAGTTTTGATCAAGAAAGAGCAACAACACCTAATGTTAGTGGCAATCTATTGCCCAATCACAATGTCAATGCTCTGAGTGAGAATCAAGAACACATGGATCAGAAAAGGCCTAGAAAGTTACAATGAATCAGAGGGGCACGATATCAATAAAGATCCTGATTGCACAGGGGCACAATTTTGGAGAATAAAGATAAGGCTAGTTGGAAGTTTTTTTTATCATTTTAAGATTTTTTTTAGAGTAATGTTAGGATTTCTTTTAGGCAGTAGGATTTCATTTGTTATCATTTTAATAAAATGCAAGTATATGCATTTCATTACATTTTCTCTTTCGTTCAATCATTGCTCCATGCTTTGTCACATTTCATAACTTTTCATTCCCGTTCTCAAATTTCAGATGATAAATATTTAGACAATGATAACAATAATTCTAGGATTTAATTTTGAAAACTCATTCACACTAATATGAAGAGATGGTTTGAGCAAAAAAAAAAAAGGTAAGCTATTGCTGAGGTGAAATAGATATGTCTTGAAGATGTGCAACCTTTTATACAGATCCATGAGCTTATTTTTGTTTAATAGATGATGTTCGAGGAAAGTATTCACAATTGAGATGAAAAATGACCATGGAAAGTATTCACAATTAAGATGAAAAATGACCATCTTTCTTTTACCATTTAAAAAACCAGTCATTGCTACTCTTTTGAACCTATTATTATTATTATTATTTTTAAAAGAACCCTAACCAAGGATCATCATCCACATTGGAGGCATTTTTGAAAAAAGAAAAAGAGATAAAAGATTGTAAAAGGTCTCAAAGAGAGAAAGCAAAGCAAAATGAAGGAAAAAAAGAAAAGAAAAATGCCATTTATTAATTTTTCTAGTGTTAATAAATAAGTATTATTTTATTTTGCATAAACTTGTGTGAATTGAAATAATTGTTTTATAACTAAACAAAAGGTTAGAACAATTTGAAATAAATAATTGTTCTAATAGTCTTAATTATTTGAACTAGTTTTCAGCAAAACATATTTATTTTTTATTATTAACTTAGTATTATCTTAATCCGAATAAGCTTATATGAAGAAAAACAATTGTTCTATGACAAAATAAAGATCATAATGATTTAAGATAGATAATTATTATAATAGTTATAACAATTTGAATTAGTTCGGTAAATAGATTTAATTTTTAAATCTCTTATTAATTTTCAAAATATTAATAAATCAATATTATTTTATTTTGAATAATTCTGTATGAATAGAAATAATTATTTTATGAAAAAACAAAAGGTCTTAATGATTTGAAATAAATAATTGTTCAAATAGACATGACTATTTAAACTTGTTTGGTAAATAGATTTATTTTTTGAATCTCCTATCTATTAATTTTCAAAATATTAATAAATTAGTATTATTTTATTCCCAATAAACTTGTATGAATAGAAACAAATGTTTTATGACAAAATAAAAGATCATAACTATTTGTAATAGATAATTATTCAAGCAATCATAACTATTTGAGCTTGCTCGATAAATAAATTTATTTTTTAAATCTTTTACTTATTAATTTTTGAAATATTAATAAACTAATATTATTTTATTTCAAATAAGCTTCTATGAACAAAAATAATTGGTTTATGACAAAACAAAAGGTCAAAACTATTTGAAATAGATAATTTTTCAAATAGTCATAACTATTTGAACTTGTTCACAAAACAAATTTATTTTTTAAATTTCTACTTATTAATTTTTGGAATATTAATAAATGTATATTATTTTATTTGGAATAAGCTTGTATGAAAGAAACAATTGTTTTATGATAAAACAAAAGGCCATAATGATTTGAATTAGATAATTGTTCAAATATTCATAATTGTTTGAACTTGTTCGATAAATAGATTCATTTTTTAAATCTCTTACTCTTTAATTTTTAGATTATTAATAGATTTGTATTATTTTATTTCGAATAAGCCTATATGAATTGGTACAATTGTTTTATAATGAAACAAAAGTTCATAACTATTAGAAATAGATAATTATTCAAATAGTTATGACTATTTGGACTTGTTCGATAAACATATTTATTTTTAAAATCATTTACTTATTAATTGTCTAAATATTAATAAATTCATATTATTTTAATCCGAATAAGCTTGTAAGGATAGAAACAACTATTTTATGACAAAACAAAAAGTCATAACGATTTAATATAAATAATTGTTCAAATAATCATAATTATTTAAACTTATTCGATAAACAGGTTTATTTTTTAAATTTTTTATTTATTAGTTGTTTGAATATTAATAAATTTGTATTATTTATTTAAAATAAGCCTGTATGAATAGAAAAAATTGTTTTACGACAAAACAAAATGTTATAGCGATTTGAAATAAATAACTGTTCAAATAATCATAACTATTTAAACTTGTTTGGTGAACATATTCATTTTTTAAGTCTCTTACTTATTAATTTTTATAACATTAATAAATTAGAATTATGTTATTACAAATAAGCTTGTACAAATAGAAATAATTGTTTTACGATAAATCAAAAGGTTATAATGATTTGAATTAGATAATTGTTCAAACAGTCACAACTATTTGCATTGGTCATGCTAATAGATTCATTTTTTAAATCCATTACTTATTAATTTTTAGAATATTAATAAATTAGCATTACTTTATTCCAAATAAGATTTTATGAACAAAAGCAATTATTTTATGACAAAACAAATGGTTATAACGATTTGAAATAAAAAATTGTTTAAATAGTTATAACTAATTGAACTGGTTTAGTAAGCAGATTTATTTTTTAACTCTCTTGCTTATTAATTTTTAAAATATTAATAAACTAATATTATTTTATTCCAAACAAACTTATTTGAACAAAAACATTTGTTTTATGACAAAACAAAATGTCATAATGACTTGAAATAGATAATTATTCAAATAGTCATAATTATTTGAACTAGTTTGGCAATTAAAATTATTTTTTAAATCTCTTACAAATTAATTTTTGAAATATTAATAAATTTGTTTTATTCTGTTCTAAATAAGTTAGTAAGAAATGAAAAAATTATTTTATGACAAAATAAAATATCATAACAATTTAAAATAAAAAAATTGTTCATATAGCCTTAACTATTTGAACTGGTTCAACAAGCAAATTTATTTTTTAAATCTCTTAGTTATTAATTTTCATAATATTATTACATTAGTATTATTTATTTTGAATAAACTTGTATAAACAAAAATAATTATTTTATGACAGAACAAAAGGTTATAAGAAATTGAAACATATAATTGTTCAAATAGTTATAACTATTTAAACTGGTGCGGTAAATAAATTTATATTTTAAAACTCCTACTTATTGATTTTTGAACTAAATTAGTATTATTATTTCAAATAGGCTAGTATGATGAAAAATAATTATTTTATTACAAGACAAAAGTTCATAACGATTTGAAATAGATAATTGTTCAAATGGCCATAGTTATTTGAATTGATTCAATAAATTGATTTATTATTTTATTATGGATAAGCTTTTATGAACTAAAACAATTATTTTATGATAAAATAAAAGGTTATAACGATTTTAAATAGATAATTGTTCAAATAGTCATAACTATTTGAACTTGTTTGTTAAACAAATTTATTTTTTAAAAATTTTTGCTTATTAAATTTTTGAATGTTAATAAATTAGTATTATTTTATTTTGAATAAGTATATATGAACTAAAACAATTATTTTATAACAAAAGGTCAAAATAATTTGCAATAGATAATTGTTCTAATAGATTTGTTGAACTAGATTGGCAAACACATTTATTTTTTAAATCTTTATTATTTTTTAGAATATTATTAATTTAGCAATATTTTACTCCAAATGAGCTTGTATGAATAGAAACAAATGTTTTAGGATAAAACAAAGATCATGACGATTTGAAATAGATAATTGTTTGAATAATCATAACTATTTGAACTGGTTCAGTAAAAAGATTTAGTTTTTAAATCTCTTATTAATTTTTGAAATGGTAATAAATTAGCATTATTTTATTCTAAATAATTTTGCATGAATAGAAACAATTGTTTTATGACAAAACAAAATGTCATAACAATTTGAAATAGATAATAATTCAAATGGACATGACTATTTGAACTTGTTCGGTAAACAAATTAATTTTTTAAATCTTCAACTTATTAATTTTTAGAATAATAATCAATTATTATTATTTTATTCCTAATAAACTTGTATGAATAGAAACAATTGTTTTATGACAAAACAAAAGATCATAACGATTTGAAATAAATAATTGTACAAATAGTCATAACTATTTAAACTTGCTCGGTAAACTAATTTATTCTTTAAATTTTTTTAATTTTGGAATATTAATAAATTAGTATTATTTTATTCTGAATAAGCTTGCTTGAATAGAAATAATTGGTTTATGACAAAACAAATGGTCATAACAATTTGAAATAGATAATTATTTAGATAATCATAACTATTTGAATATGTTCAGAACATAGCTTTATTTTCTAAACTTTTACATATTAATTTTTGGAATATTAATAAATTTATACTATTTATTCAAAATAAGCTTGCATGAATAGAACCAATTGCTTTATGACAAAACAGAAGGTCATAATGTTTTGAAATAGATAATTGTTCAAATAGTCATAACTATTTGAACTTGTTTAGTTAGTAGATTCATTTTTTTTAATTCTTTTACTCTTTAATTTTTTGAATATTAATAAATTAGTATTATTTTATTTCAAATAAGGTTATATGAACTGAAACTATTGTTTTATTATAAAACAAAAGGTCACAATGATTTGAAATAGATAATTATTCAAATAGTTATGACTATTTGAACTTGTTCGATAAACATATTAATAAATATTTTGCTTATAAATTGTCAAAATATTAATAAATTAATATTATTTTAATCCAAATAAACTTGTATGAACAGAAACAATTGTTTTATGACAAAACAAAAAGTCATAACAATTTGAAAAAAATAATTGTTCAAATAGTCATAACAATTTGAACTTGTTCATTAAACATATTTATTTTTTAAATCTTTTATTTATTAATTGTCTTAATATTAATAAATTTGTATTATTTTATTCGAAATAAGCTTGTCTGAACAAAAAAAATCATTTTATGACAAAGCAAAAGGTTATAGAGATTTCAAGTAGATAATTATTCAAATAGTCATAATTATTTAAACTTGATAGGTAAACAAATTCATTTTTTAAATCTCTTAATTATTAATTTTCAAAATATTAATAACTTAGTATTATTTTATTTTGAATAAGCTTATATGAATTGAAATAATTTTTTTATGACAAAAGAAAATGTTATAACAATTTGACAAAACAACAATATAATTATAACTTATCGAACTAGTTTAAATAATTATAACTATTTGAATAATTATCTATTCAAATCATTATTACTTTTGTTTTATTAATTTATTAATATTTAGAAAGAGATTTAAAAAGTAAATATATTTACCAAACCATTTCAAATAGTTATGACTATTTGAATAATTATCTATTCCTAATCATTCTAACCTTTTGTTTTGTCATCAAATAATTGCTTTTGTTTATACTATTTTATTTGGAATAAAATAATACTAATTCAAAAATATTATGGAACTTAATAACCAAAAAAATTTAAAATTAAATGTAATTGCTGAACCAGTTCAAATAGTTAAGATTATATGAACAATTATCTATTTCAAATTGTTATGACCTATAGTTTTGTCATAAAAGAATTGTTTTATTCATACACTCTTATTCAGATTAAAATAATTCTAATTTAATAATATTTCAAAAATTAATAAGTAATAGATTTAAAAAATAAATTTGTTTACTAAATCAGTTCAAATGGTTAAGACTATTAGAACAATTATCTATTTCAAATCGTTCTAACCTTTTGTTTAGTCATAAAACAATTGTTTTAGTTCTTTCAGAATAAATTAATACTAATTTATTAACATTCAAAAAAGTAATAAGAAAAAAATTTAAAAAACTAAATATGTTTATTGAACAAGTTAAATTGTTATTACTATTTGAACAATTGTCTATTTAAAATCGTTATAACCTTTTGATTTGCCATAAAACTATTGTTTCAGTTAATACAAGCTTAGATAGAATAAAATAATACTAATTTATTAATATTTCCTAAATTAATAAGTAAGAAATTTAAAAAATAAATTTGTTTACCAAATAAGTTAGAATAATTATAGCCATTTGAATGATTATCTATTTCAAATTGTTATGACCTTTTATTTTGTCATAAAACAATTGTTTTTTATCATATAAGTTTATTCAAAATAAAATAATACTAATTTATTAATATTTCAAAAATTAATAATTAAGAGATTTAAGAAATAAATCTGTTTATTGAACCAGATCAAATAGTTATGACTATTTGAACAATTATCAATCTCAAATCGTTAAGATCTTTGTTTTGTCATAAAACAATTGTTCTTGATCATAGAAGCTTATTTGGTTAAAAATAATACTAATTTAACAATATTTCAAAAATTAATAAGTAAGAGATTTAAAAAATAAATGTATTGTTGAACTAGTTCAAATAGTTAAAACTATTAGAATAATTATCTATTTCAAATCATTCTAACCATTTGTTTAGTCAAAAATATTTGTTTCATATCTTACAAGCTTATTTAGAATAAAATAATCCAAATTTATTAACATTTTAAAAAATTAATAAGCAAAAGACTTGAAAAAAATAAAATCTCTTTACTGAACAAGTTCAAATAGTTATGACAATTTGAATAATTATTTATTTAAAATCATTATGACCTTTTGTTTTGACATCAAAGAATTGTTTCAGTATATAAAAGCTTATCCAAAATAAAATAATACTAATTTCTTAATATTTACAAAATTAATAAGCAAGAGTTTTAAAAAATAAGTTTATTTACTAAACAAATTCAAATAATTATGACTATTTGAATAATTGTCTATTTAAAATCGTTATGACTTTTTGTTTTGTCATAAATTAGTGTTTCAGTTCATACAAGCTTATTTTAAATAAAATAATACTAATTTATTAATACTCAAAAACTTAATAAGTCAGTGATTTAAAAATTTAATTTGTTTACCGAATCAGTTCAAATAGTCATGTCTATTTGAACAATTATCTATTTCAAGTCATTATGACCTTTAGTTTTGTCATAAAACAATTGTTTCTGTTCATGCAAAATTATTCAGAATAAAATAATACTAATTTATTAACATTTTGAAAATTAAAAAGCTAGAGATTTGAAAAAATAAATCTATTTGCCAAACAATTTCAAATAGTTATGATTATTTGAACAATTATCTATTTAAAATTGTTATGAACTTTTGTTTTGTCATAAAACAATTGTTTCAATTTATAAAAGCTTATCCAAAATAAAATAATACTACTTTATTAATATTTTTAAAATTAATAAGTAAGAGATTTAAAAAATAAATTAGTTTACCAAATCATATCAAATAATTATGGCCATTTGAATAATTATCTATTTTAAATCATTATTACCTTTCGTTTTGTCATAAAATAATTGTTTTTCAACATACAAGCTTATTTGAAATAAAATAAAACTAATTTATTAATATTTCAAGAATTAGTAAGAGATTAAAAAAATAAATTTGTTTACCGAACTAGTTCAAATAGTTATGACTAATTGAACAATTATCTATTTCAAATTGTTATAACCTTTTTTTTGTTGTAAAACAATTATTTTTGTTCATACAAATTTATTTGGAAAAAAATAAAACTAATTTAATAATATTTTGAAAATTCATAACTAAGAGATTTAAAAAATAAATATGCTTGCTGAACTAGTTTAAACAATTAAGACTGTATGAATAATTAACTATTTCAAATCATTATGACCTTTTTATTTTGTTATAAAGCAATTATTTTAGATCGTACAAGTTTATTTGGAATAAAATAAAACTAATTTGTTAATATTTCAAAATTTTATAAGGAAGAGATTTAAGAAGAATTCTATATACCAAACCGTTCAAATAATTATAACTATTTGAATAATTATCTATTTCAAATGTTATTACTTTTTGTTTTGTCATAAAACAATTGTTTTTGTTCACATAAGTTTGTTTGAAATAAAATAATACTAATTTATTAATATTTAAAAAATTAATTAGTAAGAGATTTAAAAAGTAAATATGTTTACCAAACTATTTCAAATAGCTTTGACTATTTGAATAATTATCTATTTCAAATTGTTATAATCTTTTGTTTTGTCATCAAACAATTGGTTCTGTTCATACTATTTTATTTAGAATAAAATAATGCTAATTTAATAATATTTCAAAACTTAATAACCAGGAAAATTAAAAAAATAAATCTAATTATCGAACCAGTTCAAATAGTCAATACTATTTGAATGATTATCAATTTCAAATCATTATAACCTTTTTGTTTTGTCATCAAACAATTGGTTCTATTCATACTACTTTTATTTAGAATAAAATAATACTAATTTAATAATATTTTGAAACTTAATAATAAAAAAAATTAAAAAATAAATCTAATTACTAAACTAGTTCAAATAATTAATACTATATGATTGATTATCAATTTCAAATCATTATGATCTTTTGTTTTGTCATAAAACAAATATTTTGTTCATACAAGCTTATTGAATTAAAATGATACAGATATAATAATATTTTGAAAATTAATAAGTAAGATATTTAAAAAATAAATTTGTTTACCGAACCAATTCATATGGTTAAGACTACTAGAACAATTATCTATTTCAAATTGTTCTGACCTTTTGTTTAGTCATAAGACAATTGTTTCAGTTCATACAAGCTTATTCGAAATAAATTAATACTAATTTATTAACATTCAAAAAATTAATGAGATTTAAAAAAATAAATCAAACTACCAAACAAATTCAAATAGTTAGTACTATTTGAACAATTATCTATTTAAAATTGTTATAACATTTGAAAAATTAATGAGCAAAAGATTTAAAAAAATAAATCTGTTTACCAAACAAGTTTGAGTAGATTTGACTATTGAAGAATTATCTATTTGAAGTTGTTATGACCTTTTGTTTTGTCAGAAAACAATTGTTTCAGTTCATAAAAACTTATCCAAAATAAAATAATACTACTCTATTAATATTTCAAAAATCAATAAGCAAGAGATTTAAAAACTAAAGCTGTTTTCTGAACTAGTTCAAATAATTATGAATATTTGAACAAATATCAATCCCAAATTATTATGATCTTTGTTTTCTCATAAAACAATTGTCTCTGATCATACAAGCTTATTCAGATAAAAATAATACTAATTTAATAATATTTCAAAAATTAATAAGAGATTTAAAAAATAAATGTGTTTGTCAAACCAATTCAAATAGTTGAGACTATTAGAATAATTATCTATTTCACATTGTTTTGACCTTTTGTTTAGTCATATAATAATTGTTTTAGTTCATACAAGCTTATTCAGAATAAAATAATACTAATTTATTAACATTCAAAAAATTAACAAGCATGAGTTTTTAAAAAATAAATCTATTTATCGAAAAAGTTCAAATAGCTATAACTATTTGAACAATTATCTATATAAAATCATTATGAACTTTTATTTTGTCATAAAACAATTGTTTTAGTTCATAAAAGCTTTACCAAAATAAAATAATAATACTTTATTAATATTTAAAATATTAATAAATAAGAGATTTAAAAAATAAATTAGCTTATTGAATCCATTTAAATAATTATGGCCATTGGAATAACTACCTATTTGAAATCGTTATTACCTTTTGTTTTGTCATAAAATAATTGTTTTTTAGCATACAAGTTTATTCGAAATAAAATAATCATAATTTATTAACATTTCAATAATTAATAAGAGATTTAAAAAATAAATATGTTTACCTAACCATTTCAAATAGTTATGACTATTTGAATAATTAACTATTTCAAATTGTTATAACCTTTTGTTCTATCATAAAACAATTGTTTATGTTCAAAAAAGCTTATTCATACTAAAAAAATACTAATTTAGTAAAATTCTAAAAATTAATAACTAAGATATTTAAAAAATAAATCTATTTGCTGAACCTATTCAAATAGTTAAGACATATGAACAATTATTTATTTCAAATTATTATGACCTTTTATTTTGTTATAAAATAATTATTTTAGCTTATACAAGCTTAATTGGAATAGAATAAAATGAATTTATTAATATTTCAAAAATTTATAAGTAAGAGATTTAAAAAATAATTCTATTTATTGAACCAATTCAACTAATTGTAACTATTTGAACAATTATCTATTTCAAATCATTATTACTTTTTGTTTTATCATAAAACAATTATTTTTGTTAATATAAGTTTGTTCGAAATAAAATAACATTAATTTATTAATATTTAGAAAATTAATTATTAAGAGATTTAAAAAGTAAATCTGCTTATCAAACCATTTCAAATAGTTTTAACTATTTGAATAATTTAACTATTTCAAAAGTTATAACTTTTTATTTTATCATCGAATAATTTATTTTGTTTATATTATTTTATTCAAAATAAAATAATACTAATTTAATAATATTTTAAAACTTAATAACTTAAAAAATAAATCTAATTATCAAACCGGTTCAAATATTTAAAACTATATGAATGATAATCAATTTCAAATTGTTATGACCTTTTCTTTTGTCATAAAACAATTGTTTTGTTTGAACAAGCTTATTTGAATTCAAATAATACTAATTTAATAATATTTCAAAAATTAATAAGTAATAGATTTAAAAAATAAATTTGTTTATTAAATCAACTCAAATGGTTAAGACTATTAGAAAAATTATCTATTTCAAATCGTTATGACCTTTTGTTTAGTTATAAAATAATTGTTTATTTCATACAAGCTTATTTAGAATAAATTAATACTAATTTATTAACATTCAAAAAATTAAGAAAAAATAGATTTAAAAAAATAAATCTATTTACTGAACAATTTTAAATAGTTAATATTATTTAAACAATTGCCTATTAAAAATTTGTTATAACCTTTTGATTTGTCATAAAAAAATTGTTTCGACTAATACAAGTTTAGACGGAATCAAATAATACTAATTTATTAATATTTTCTAAATTATTAAATAAAAAATTTAAAAAATAAATCTGCTTATTGACTCAGTTAAAATAATTATGACCATTTGAATGATTATCTATTTCAAATCATTATGACCTTTTGTTTTTGTGACAAAACAATTGTTTCTAATCACAAAGCTTATTTGGTTAAAAATAATACTAATTTAATAATATTCTAAAAATTAATTAGAAAAAAATTTAAAAAATAAATGTGCTTGCCAAACCAATTCAAAAAGTTAAAACCACTAGAATAATTTTCTATTTCAAATCGTTATGACATTTTGTTTAGTCATAAAATATTTGTTTCATATCTTACAAACTTATTCAGAGTAAAATAATCCAAATTTATTAACATTAAAAAAATTAATAAGAAAAAGATTTGAAAAATAAATCTGTTTACCGAACAAGTTTAAATTGTTATGATTATTTAAATAATTATTTATTTAAAATCATTATGACCCTTTGTTTTGACATAAAACAATTGTTTCAATTCATAAAAGCTTGTCCAAAATAAAATAATACTAATTTCTTAATATTTCAAAAAGTAATAAGCAATAGTTTTAAAAAATAAATTTGTTTATCGAACAAATTCAAATAGTTATGACTATTGGAATAAGTATCTATTTAAATTTGTTATGAACTTTTGTTTTATCATAAAACAATTATTTCAGTTGATATAAGCTTATTCAAAATAAAATAATACTAATTTATTAATATTTCAAAAATTAATAAGTGATTTAAAAAGTGAATCTGTTTAGTGAATCAGTTCAAATAATTATGGCTATTTCAACAATTACCTATTTCAAATCTTTATTACCTTTTGTTTGGTCATATAACAATTGTTTTTGATCAAACAAGCTTACTCAAAATAAAATAATACTAATTTATTAATCATGCAAAAATTAATAAGTAAGATATTTAAAAAATAAATCTATTTACTGAACTAGTTTGAATAGTTATGACTATTTGAACAATTGTATACTTCAAATCATTATAACCTTTTGTTCTATCATAAAAAAATTATTTCCGTTCATACAAGCTTATTCAAAATAAAATAACACAAATCTAATAATATTTCAAAAATTAATAACTAAGAGATTTAAAAAACAAATTTGTTTGCCGAACTAGTTCAAATAGTTAAGACTATATGAATAATTATTTATTTCAAATTGTTATGATCTTTTATTTTGTCATAAAACAATTTTTTCATTTCATACTAGCTTGTTAGGAATAACATAAAATGAATCTATTAATATTTGAAAAATTAATAAGAGATTTAAAAAATAATTCTATTTACCTAACCAGTGCAAATAATTATGACTATTTGAACAATTATCTATTTCAAACTTTTATTTTGTCATAAAACAAATGTTTTTGCTCATATAAGTTTGTTTGAAATAAAATAATACTAATCTATTAATATTTCAAAAATTAATAAGAGATGTAAAAAATAAATTATTTATCAAACAAGTTTTAATAGTTATGACTATTTGAGCAATTATTTATTTCAAATTGTTATGACTTTTTGTTATGTTATAAAACAATAGTTTTTGTTCATACAAGTGTATTCAGATTAAAAAAATATTAATTTATTAATATTTCAACAATTAATAAGTAAAAGATTTAAAAAATAAATATGTTTACCGAACAAGGTAAAATAGTCATGACTATTTGAGTAATTATCTATTTCAAATTATTCTAACTTTGTCTTTTATAGTAAAACAATTGGTTTAGTTCATATAAGCTTATTTGATGTAAAACAATACTAATTTATTAATATTTCAAAAACTAATGAGCAGAAAATTAAAAAAAGAATCCGTTTACTGAATAAGTTCAAATAGTTATGACTATTTAAAAATTATCTATTTCAAAACACAATGACCTTTTGTTTTTTCATAAAGCAATTGGTTCGGTTTATGCAAGCTTATTTTGAATAAAAGAATATAAATTTATTAATTTTTCAAAAATTAATAAGTAAAAGATTTAAAAAATAAATCAATTTACTGAATGAGTTCAAATAGTTATGACTTTTTGAACAATTATTTATTTCAAATTGTTATGACTTTTTGTTATGTTATAAAACAATAGTTTTTGTTCATACAAGCATATTCAGATTAAAAGAATATTAATTTATTAATATTTCAACAATTAATAAGTAAAAGATTTAAAAAATAAATATGTTTACCGAACAAGGTAAAATAGTCATGACTATTTGAGTAATTATCTATTTCAAATTATTCTAACTTTTTCTTTTATAGTAAAACAATTGTTTTAGTTCATATAAGCTTATTTGATGTAAAATAATACTAATTTATTAATATTTCAAAAACTAATGAGCAAAAGAATTAAAAAAGAATCCGTTTTACTGAATAAGTTCAAATAGTTATGACTATTTAAAAAATTATCTATTTCAAAACACAATGACCTTTTGTTTTTTCATAAAGCAATTGGTTCGGTTTATGCAAGCTTATTTTGAATAAAAGAATATAAATTTATTAATTTTTTTAAAATTAATAAGTAAAAGATTTAAATAATAAATCAATTTACTGAATGAGTTCAAATATAGTTTTTTTAAAACATTATATTTCAAAATTGTTATGACTTTTTGTTATGTTATAAAACAATTTTTTGTTCATACAAGCGTATTCAGATTAAAAAATATATTAATTTATTAATATTTTAACAATTAATAAGTAAAAGATTTAAAAAATAAATATGTTTACCGAATAAGGTAAAATAGTCATAACTATTTGAGTAATTATCTATTTCAAATTATTCTAACTTTTTCTTTTATAGTAAAACAATTGTTTTAGTTCATATAAGCTTATTTGATGTAAAATAATACTAATTTATTAATATTTCAAAAACTAATGAGCAAGAGAATTAAAAAAAGAATCCGTTTACTGAATAAGTTCAAATAGTTATGACTATTTAAAAAATTATCTATTTCAAAACACAATGACCTTTTTTTTTTTCATAAAGCAATTGGTTCAGTTTATGCAAGCTTATTTTGAATAAAAGAATATAAATTTATTAATTTTTCAAAAATTAATAAGTAAAAGATTTAAAAAATAAATCAATTAACTGAATGAGTTCAAATATTATGACTTTTTGAACAATTTAATTTATTTCTAATCATTATGACATTTTTGTTTATCATAAAACAATTGTTTTTTATTTATACAAATAATTTCAAAATAAAATACTAATTTAGTAATTTTCAAAAGTTAATAAGAGATTTAAAAACTAAATCTTGTTTTACGTAGACCAGTTCAAATAGTTAAAGACATTTGAAAATAATTATTCTAGCTTCAAATCATTATTGATCTTTGTTTTGTCATTAAAATAATTGTTTTATTGTCACCATAACTTATTGCAGAGTAAAAATATTGCTAAAGCTGAATAATATTTCGTAAAATTAATAAAGAAAATTTTAAAAAAAATAAATGTGTTTGTTGAACCAATTCAAATAGTTAAGACTATTAGAATAATTATCTATTTCAAATCATTCTAACT
This sequence comes from Durio zibethinus, assembly GCF_002303985.1. The sequence goes on from NW_019168226.1 coordinate 62,768, forward strand.
TTTTGTTTAGTCATAAAATAATTGTTTTAGTTCATTCATGTTTATTCAAAATAAAATAATTCTATTCTATTAACATTCAAAAAATTACTAAGCAAGAAATTAAAAAAAAGTTTACTGAACAAATAAAATAGTCAAGACTATTTGAACATTTGAACAATTATCTATTTAAAATCGTTAAGACTGTTTGTTTTATAATAAAACAATTGTTTCAGTTCATAAAAGCTTATCCAAAATAAAATAATAAACTTTATTAATATTTCAAAAGTTGAGAAGTTGGAGATTTAAAAAATAAATCAGTTTATCGAATCAGTTCAAATAATTATGGTCATTTCAACAATTATCTATTTTAAATCATTATGAACTTTTGTTTTATTATAAAACAATTGTTGTTCATCGTATAACCCTATTCAGAATAAAATAATACTAATTTTTAATATTTTAAAAATTAATGAGTAGGAAATTTAAAAAACAAAACTATCTACCAAACTAGTTCAAATAGTTATGACTATTTGAACAATTATATATTTCAAATTGCTATAACCTTTTGTTTTGTCATAAAAGAATTATTTATGTTCATACAAGCTTATTCAAAATAAAATAATACTAATCTAATAATATTAAGAAAGTTAATAACTAAGAGATTTAAAAAAATAAATTTGTTTGCTAAACCAGTTCAAATAGTTAAGGCTATATGAATAATTATCTATTTTAAATCATTAGGACCTTTTGTCTTGTTGTAAAAAAAATGTTTTTGTTCATATAAGTTTGTTCATATTACAATAATATTAATTTATTAATATTTTAAAAATTAATAAGAGATTTAAAAAATAAATCTATTTACTAAACCAATTAAACTAGTTATAACAATTTGAACAATTATTTATTTCAAATCATTATGACCACTTGTTTTGTCATAAAACAATTGTTTCAATTGATACAATATTATTTGGAATAAAGTAATGCTAATTTATTAATATCATGAAAATTAATAAGTAACAGATTTAAAAAATGAATCTGTTGGCTTGACCAATGCAAGTAGTTATGACTGTTTGAACAATTATCTATCTCATATCGTTATAACCTTTGGTTTTGTCAGAAGATAATTATTTATGTTCATACAAGCTTATTCAAAATAACATAATTCTAACTTATTAGTATTTGAAAAATTAATATGATATTTAAAAACTAAATATGTTTATCGAACAAGTTCAAATAGTTATGACTATTTGAATAATTACCTATTTCAATCGCTATAATCTCTTATTTTGTTATAAAATAATTTTTTCTATGCATACAAGCTTATTTCTATTAAAATAAAACAATTTTATTAACATTCAAACAATTAATAAGTAAAACATTTAAAAAATAAATTTGTTTACCGAATAAGTTTAAGTAGTTATGACTATTTGCACAATTATTTATTTTAAATCATTACAATATTTTGTTTTGTCACAAAACAATTGTTTTTATTCATACAAGCTTGTTCAAATTAAATTAATATTAATTTATTAATATTTTGACAATTAATAAGTAAAAGATTCTAAAAATAAATATGTTTATCGAGCAAGTTCAAATAGTCATAACTATTTGAATAATTATCTATTTCAAATTGTTTTGACTTTTTGTTTCATCATCAAGCAATTATATCAGTTCATATAGGCTTATTCAAAATAAAATAATACTAATTTATTAATATTTCAAAAATTAATGAGTAAGAGATTTAAAAAATGAATCTATTTACTAAACAAGTTCAGATAGTTATGACTATTTGAACAATTTTATATTTCAAATTGCTATGGCATTTTGTTTTGTTAAAAAAACAATTGTTTTTGTTCATACAAGCTTATTCCAAATAAAATAATATAAATTTATTAATATTCCAAAAATTATTAAGTAATAATTTAAAAAATAAATCTCTTTTCTGAACATGCTCAAATAGTTATGACTATTTGAACAATTATCTAATTGAAAGAGTTATGACCTTTTGTTTTGTCATAAATCAATTGTTTCTATTCATACAAGTGTATTTGAAATAAAATAATACTAGTTTATTAATATTTCAAAAATTAATAAGTAAAAGACTTAAAAAATAAATTTGTTTACCGAGGACCTTTAAATGGTTAGGAATGTTTGAATAATTATTTATTTCAAATAGTTATGATGTTTTGTTTTGTCATAAAATAATTGTTTGTATTCATACAAGTTTGTTCGAAATAAGATAATACTAATTTATTAATATTCTAAAAATTAATTTGGTAGGAGATTTAAAAAACAAATTGTTTACTAAACAAATTCATATAATCATGTCCATTTGAACAATGATCTATTTCAAATCGTTATGACATTTTGTTTTGTCATAAAACAATTGTTTCTGTTCATGCAAAATTATTCAAAAAAAATAATATTTATCTATTAATATTTTAAAAATTAATAAGAGATTTAGAAACTAAATTTGTTTATCGAAACAGTTCATATAGCTATGACTATTTAAATAATTATCTATCTCAAATCGTTACGATCTTTATTTTATCATAAAACAATTGTTTCTTTTCATACAAGTTTTATTCAGATTAAAATAATACTAATTTAATAGTATTAATAAGTAAGAGATTTAAAAAATAAATGCGTTTACTGAACTAGTTCAAATAATTAAGACTATTAGAACAATTTTCGATTTCAAATCATTCTAACCTTTTCTTTGGTCATAAAACAATTATTTTAGTTCATACAAGCTTATTCAGAATAAAGTAATACTAATTTATTACATTGAAAAAATTAATGAGCAAGAGATTTAAAAAAATAAATCTATTTACCGAACAAGTTCAAATAGATTTGAATATTTGAATAATCATCTATTTAAAGTTGTTATGACATTTTGTTTTGTCATAAAACAATTATTTTAGTTCGTAAAAACTTATTCAAAATAAAATAATATTACTTTACTAGTATTTCAAAAACTAATAAGCAAAAGATTTAAAAACTACAGTTATTTCTAAACCAGTTCAATAGTTATGACTATTTGAACAAACATGAATATGAAATCGTTGTGATCGTTGTTTTGTCATAAAATAATTGTTTTTGATCATACAAGCTTATTTGGATAAAAATAACACTAATTTAATAATATTTTGAAAATTAATAAGAGATTTAAATAATAAATGTGTTTGCCAAACCAGTTTAAATAGTTAAGACTATTAGAATAATTATCTATTTCAAATTGTTTTGACCTTTTGTTCAGTCATATAATAATTGTTTTAGTTCATATAAGTTTATTTGGAATAAAATAACTCTAATTTAACAACATTCAAAATATTAATAAGCAAGAGATTTGAAAAAATAAACTTGTTTACTGAACAAGTTCAAATAGTTATAACTATTTGAACAATTATATTTTTAAAATTGTTGTGACCTTTTGTTTTATCATAAAACAATTGTTTTAGTTCATAAAAACTTTTCCAAAAACAAAAAATTTAATACTCCTTTATTAATATTTCAAAAGTTAATAAGTAAGAGATTTAAAAAATAAATCTGTTTACTGAATCAATTCAAATAATTATAGCCATTTGAACAACTATTTATTTCAAATCGTTAATACCTTTTGTTTTGTCATAAAACAATTGTTTTTAACATACATGCTTATTTGAAATAAAATAATACTAATATACTAATATTTTAAGAATTAATAATAGATTTAAAAATTAAATCTATTTATCAAACCAGTTCAAATAGTTATGACTATTTGAACAATTATTTATTTCAAATTGTTATAACCTTTTGTTCTATCATAAAACAATTATTTTTGTTCATACAAGCTTATTTGGAATAAAATAATACTAATTTTGTAATATTATAAAAATTAATAACTAAGAGATTTAAAAAATAAATTCGTTTGTCGAACTAGTTCAAACAATTAAGACTATAAGAACAATTATTTATTTCAAATTGTTATGACCTTCTACAAGCTTATTCGGAATAGAATAAAACTAATTTATTAATATTTCATAAAACAATTATTCCAGCTCATACAAGCTTATTCATAATAGAATAAAACCAATTTATTAATATTTCAAAAATTTGTAAGTAAAAGATTTAGAAAATAATTTTATTTATCGAACTAGTTCAAATAACTATAACTATTTGAAAAATTGTCTATTCCAAATCTTTATTACTTTTTGTTTTGTCATAAAACAATTGTTTTGTTAATATAAGTTTGTTCGAAATAAATTAATACTAATTTATTAATATTTAAAAAATTAATCAGTAAGAGATTTAAAAAATAAATTTGTTTACCAAACCTAACTATTTGAATAATTATTTATTTCAAATTATTATAATCTTTTATTTTGCCATCAAACAATTGGTTATGTTCATACTATCTTATTCGAAATAAAATAATGCTAATTTAATAAAATTTCGAAACTTAATATCCAAGAAAATTAAAAAATAAATTTAATTGCCTAACCAGTTCAAATAGCTATACTATATGAATGATTATCTATTTCAAATCATTTTGACCTTTTCTTTTGTCGTAAGGCAATTGTTTTGTTCATACAACCTTATTTTGATTAAAATAATACTAATTAATAATATTTCAAAAATTAATAAGTAAGAGATTTAAAAAATAAATTTGTTCATCGAATCAGTTCAATTGGTTATACTATTAGAACAATTATCTATTTCAAATTGTTCTGATTTTTTGATTAGTCATAAAACAATTGTTTGAGATTATACAAGCTTACTCAAAATAAATTAATACTAATTTATTAACATTTGAAAAATTAATAAGAAACAGATTTTAAAAAAATAAATCTATTTACTGAACAAATTTAAATAGTTATTACTATTTGAACAATTGTCTATTTAAAATCATTATAACCTTTTGATTTGTCATAAAACAATTGTGTCAGTTAATACGAGCTTAGATGGAATAAAATAATAATAATTTATTAATATTTCCTAAATTAATAAGTAAGAAATTTAAAAAATAAATCTATTTGTTGAATCAGTTAAAATAATTATGGCCATTTGAACGATTATCTATTTCAAATCGTTATGACCATTTGTTTTATCATAAAACAATTGTTTCATATAAGCATATTCGAAATAAAAGAACACTAATTTATTAATATTTTGAAAATTTATTAATAAATCTGTTTATCAAACTAGTTCAAATAGTTATGACTATTTGAACAATTATCAATCTCAAATTGTTATGATCTTTATTTTGTCATAAAGCAATTGTTTCTTATCATAGAAGCTTATTTAGTTAAAAATAATACAAATTTTATAATGTTTTGAAAATTAATAAGTAAGAAATTTAAAAAATAAATGTGTTTGCCAAACTAGTTCAAATAGTTAAACCTATTAGAATAATTATATATTTCCAATCGTTTTGACCTTTTGTTTAGTCATAAAATATTTGTTTCATATCTTAGAAGTTTATTCGGAGTAAAACAATCCAAATTTATTAACGTTCGAAAAATTAATAAGCAAAACATTTGACAAAATAGTAATGACTATTTGAACAATTATTTATTTAAAATCATTATGACCATATTTTAAAAATTAATAAGCAAGAGTTAAAAGAAATAAATTTGTTTATTGAACAAATTCAAATAGTTACAACTATTTGAACAGTTGCCTATTTAAAATCATTATGACCTTTTGTTTTGTCATAAAACAATTGTTTCAGTTTATACAAGCCTATTCAAAATAAAATAATACTAATTATTAATATGTTGAAAATTAATAAGTAAGTAATTTAAAAAGTAAATTCGTTTACTAAATCAGTTTAAATAATTATGGCCATTTCAACAATTATCTATTTTAAATCACTATTACCTTTTGTTTAGTCATATAACAATTGTTTTTAATCACACAAGTTTATAATGAATGAAATAATACTAATTTATTAATCTTTCAAAAATTAATAAGAAATTTAAAAAATAAATCTATTTACCAAACTAATTCAAATAGTTATGACTATTTGAACAATTGTAAACTTTAAATCATTATAACCTTTTGTTCTATCATAACAATTATTTTTGATCATATAAGCTTATTCGAAATAAAATAATATGAGTCTAATAATATTCCAAAAACTAATAACTAAGAGAATTAAAAAATAAATTTGTTTGTCGAATCAGTTCAAATATTTAAGACTAATGAACAATTATCTATTTCAAGTCATTTTTGTTTTGTCATAAAACAATTTTTTCAATTCACACTAGCTTAATCAAAATAAAATAAAATGAATTTATTAATATTTCAAAAGTTAATATGTAAGGGATTTAAAAAATAATTTCGTTTACCTAACCAATTCAAATAATTATGACTATTTGAAAAATTATCTATTTCAAATTGTTATGACCTTTTTATTTTGTCATAAAAAAATTATTTCAGTTCATCTAAGCTTATTTGAAATAAAATAATACTAAGTTATTAATATTTCAAAATTTAATAAATAAGATATTTAAAAAATAAATCTGTGTATTGAACAAGTTTAAATAATTATGCTATTTAAACAATTATCTATTTGAAATCACCATAACCTTTTGTTTTGTCATAAAATGATTTTTTTCTATTCATACAAGTTTATTTAAATTAAGATAATACAAATTTAGTAATATCAAGACAATTAATAAGTAAAAGATTTAAAAAATAAAATCTGTTTACCGAGCAAGTTCAAAATTTTATGACTATTTGAACAATTATTTATTTCAAATTGTTATGACTATTTATTTTATCATAAAACAATTGTTTATGTTCATACAAGCTTATTCCGATTAAAATGATATTAATTTATTATTGTTTCAACAATTAATAAGTAAAAGATTTAAAAATAAATATATTTACTGAACAAGTTCAAATAGTCGTGACTATTTAACTAATTATTTATTTCAAATCATTGTCACCTTTTATTTTGTAATAAAATAATTGTTTTAGTTCATATAAGTTTATTTGAAATAAAATAATACTAATTTATTAATATTCTAAAAATTAATGAGTAAGAGAATTCTAAAATGAATCTTTTCATAGATCATATTTAAATAGTTATGACTATTAGAACAATTATCTATTTCAAAAAATTATAACCTTTTATTTTGTCATAAAATAATTGGTTCTATTCATGGAAGCTTATTTTAAATAAAATAATATAAGTTTACTAATATTCCAAAAATTAATAAATAAAAATTTTAAAAATAAATATGTTTTCTAAACATGTTCAAATAGTTATAACTACTTAAACAATTATCTATTTCAAATCGTTATGACCTTTTGTTTTGTCATAAACCAATTGTTTCTATTTATAAAAGCTTATTTTGAATAAAATAATTCTAATTTATTAAAATTTCAAAAATTAATAAGTAAAAGATTTAAAAAATAAATCTGCTTATCGAGCGAGTTTAGATAGTTATGACTATTTGAACAATTATTTATTTCAAATTATTATGATCATTTGTTTTGTCATAAAACAATTATTTCTATAAGTTTATTCAGAATACAATAACACTAATTTATTAATATTTTAAAAATTAATAAGTAGGAGATTTAAAAAATAAATCTATTTACTGAATAAGTTTAAATAATCATGTCATTTAAACTATTATCTATTTCAAATCATTATGACATTTTGTTTTGTCATAAAACAATTGTTTCTATTCACACAAAATTATTAAAAATAAAATAATACTAATTTATTAATATTTCAAAAATTAATAAGAGATTTAAAAACTAAATCTATTTATCAAACCAGTTCAACTAGTTATGACTATTTGAAAAATTATCTATCTTAAATCGTTATGATCTTTGTTTTGTCATAAAACAATTGTTTCTATTCGTACAAGCATATTCGGAGTAAAATATTTCTAAATTAATAATATTCTAAAAATTAATAAGAGATTTAAAAAATAAATGTGTTTACTGAGCTAGTTTAAATAGTTAAGACTATTAGAATAATTATTTATTTCAAATTTTTCTGACCTTTCATTTAGTAATGCTTATTTGAAATAAAATAATACTAATTTATTAACATTAAAAAATTTAATAAACAAAAAATTTTAAAAAATAATTATGTTTACTGAATAAGTTCAAATAGTTATGACTATTTCAACAATTATCTATTTAAAATAAATATGACCTTTTGTTTTATCATAAAACAATTGTTTCAATTCATAAAAGCTTATCTAAAATAAAATAATATTACTTGATTAATATTTCAAAAATTGATAAGTTAGAGATATAAAAATAAATCAATTTATCGAATCAGTTCAAATAATTATGGCCATTTGAGCAATTTTGTATTTCAAATCATTATGAACTTTTGTTTTGTATAAAACAATTTCTTTTCATTATACAAGCCTATTCAAATAAAATAATACTAATTTATTATTATTTCAAAAACTAATAAGTAGGAGATTTAAAAAATAAATCGGTTTACCGATCCAATTCATATTTGAACAATTATATATTTCAAATCATTATAACTTTTTGTTCTATTATAAAATAATTATTTAAATTCATATAAGCTTATTTAGAATAAAATAATATTAATTTAATAATATTCCAAAAATTAATAACTAAGAGATTTGAAAAATAAATCTATTTGTTGAAGTAGTTCAAACAATTAAGACCATATGAACAATTATCTATATCAAATCATTATGACCTTTTGTTTCGTCATAAAATAATTTTTTCATTTCATACAAGTTTATTTGAAATAAAATAATACTAATTTATTAATATTTCAAAATTAGAAAAAAAGTGATTTAAAAAGTGAATCTGTTTACCAAATCAGGTCAAATAATTATGGCCCTACCAATAATTATCTATTTCAAATGTTATTACTTTTTGTTTGGTCATATAATAATTTTTTTTGAACATTCAAGCTTATTTGAAATAAAATAATACTAATTTATTAATCTTTCAAAAATTAATAAGTAAGAGATTTAAAAAATAAATCTATTAATTGAACTAGTTCAAATAGTTATGGCTATTTGGACAATTGTAAACTTCAAATTGTTATAACCTTTTGTTTTGTCATAAAACAATTATTTTTGTTCATACAAGCTTATTCTAAAAAAATAATACTAATCTAATAATATTCTAAAAATTAATAACAAAGAGAATTAAAAAATAAATTTTTTTGTCGAACCAGTTCAAATATTTAATACTATATGAACAATTATTTATTTCAAATCATTATGACCTTTTGTTTTGTTGTAAAATAAGTTTTTTTTTTAAATCATACTAGCTTATTTGGAATAAAATAAATGAATTTATTAATATTTAAAAAATTAATAAGTAAGATATTTAAAAAATAATTATGTTGACTTAACCAGTTCAAATAATTATGACTATTTTAACAATTATCTATTTCAAATCGTTATAACCTTTTGTTTTGTTATAAAACAAATGTTTTTGTTCATATAAATTTATTCAGAATAAGGTAAGGCTATTTTATTGATATTTTAAAAATTAATAAGAGATTTCAAAAATAAAATCTATTTATCAATCTAGTTCAAATAATTATGACTATTTGAGCAATTATTTATTTCAAATCGTTATGACTTTTTGTTCTATTTTAAAATAACTGTTTCTGTTTATACAAGCTTATCCGAATAAAAATAATACTAATTTATTAATATTTTGATAATTAATAATTAGAAAATTTAAAACATGAATATGTTTACCAAACTAGATCAAATATGTTTACCAAACTATTTGAATAATTATCTATTTCAAATTATTATGTATCTTTTTTTGTCATAAAAAATTATTTCAGTTCATATAAACTTATTCGAAATAAAATAATATTAATTTATTAATAATCTAAAAATTAATAATAAAGATATTTAGAAAATGAATTTGTTTATGATTGTTTGAACAGTTATCTATTTGAAATCACTATAACCTTTTGTCTTGTCATAAAATAATATTTTCTATTCATAAAAGCCCATTTCGAATGAAATAATACACATTTATTACTATTAAGATAATGAATAAGTAAAAGATTTTAAAAAAATAAATATGTTTTCCAAACAAATTCAAATCGTTATGACTATTAGAGCAATTATTTATTTTAACTTGTGATGACCTTTTGTTTTAACATAAAACAATTGTTTCTGTTCATACAAGGTTATTCAGATTAAAATAATATTAATTTATTAATATTTCGATAATTAATAAGTAAATGATTTAAAAAACACCTATGTTTATCAAACAAGTTTAAATAGTCATGACTATTTGAATAATTATGTATTTCAAATCATTATGACCTTTTCTTTTGTAATTAAAACAATTATTTTTGTTCATATAATCTTATTTGAAGTAAAATAATATTAATTTATTAATATTTCAAAAATTAATGAGTAAGAGAATTAAAAAAAATTTGTTCACTAAATAAGTTCAAATAGTTATGACTACCTGAATAATTATCTATTTCAAAACATTATGACCTTTTGTTTTGTCATAAAACAATTGGTTCTACTCATGCAAGTTTATTTTGAATATAATAATTTAAATTTATTAATATTCCAAAAATTAATAAGTAAAAATTTTAAAAATAAATCTATTTTCTTAACACGTTCAAATAGTTATGACTATTTAAACAATTATCTATTTCAAATTGTTATGACCTTTTGTTTTATCATAAACCAATTGTTTCTATTCATAAAAGCTTATTTGAAATAAAATAATTCTAATTTATTAAAATTCCAAAAATTAATAAGTAAAAGATTTAAAAAATAAATCTGTTTACCGAGAGACTATTTGAACAATTTTCTATTTCAAACTATTATGACCTTTTTATTTTGTTATAAAACAATTGTTTCTATTCATTCAAGTTTATTCAAAATAGAATAATACTAAATTATTAATATTTTAAAAATTAATAAGTTGGAAATTTTAAAAAATAAATTTGTTTGCCAAATAGTTCAAATAGTTGAGACTATTAGAACAATTATCTATTTCAAATTGCTCTGACCTTTCATTTAGTCATGAAATAATTGTTTTAGTTCATACATGCTTATTCAAAATAAAATAATACTAATTTATTTACATTCAAAAAATTAATAAACAAGAAATTTTAAAAAATAATTATGTTTATTGAACAATTTAAAATACTTATGACTATTTGAACAATTATCTATTTAAAATAAATATGACCTTTTGTTTTATCATAAAACAATTGTTTCAGTTCATAAAAGCTTATCCAAAATAAAATAATCTTAATTTATCAATATTTCAAATTTGATAAGTTAGAGATTTAAAAACTAAGTCAGTTTATCGAATCGGTTCAAATAATTATGGCCAATTCAACAATTATGTATTTCAAATCGTTATGAACTTTTGTTTTGCCATAAAACAATTGCTTTTCGTCATACAAGCGTTTTTAGAATAAAATACTACTAATTTATTAATATTTCAAAAATTAATAAGTAGTAGATTTTTAAAAAAAATTTGTTTACCAATTCTTATTTGAACAATTATCTATTTCAAATTGTTATAACCTTTTGTTCTATTATAAAATAATTATTTCAATTCATATACGCTTATTTGGAATAAAATAGACTAATTTAATAATATTCAAAAAATTAATAACTAAGAGATTCGAAAAATAAATCTGTCTACTGAAGCAGTTCAAATAATTAAGACTATATGAATAATTATCTATTTCAAATCATTACCTTTTGTTTGGTCATATAACAATTGTTTTTGAATAGTCAAGCTTATTTGAAATAAAATAATACTAATTTATTAGTCTTTCAAAAATTAATAAGTAAGAGATTTAAAAGATAAATTTGTTTACTAAACCGGTTCAAATAATTATGGCCTTATCAGCAACTATCTATTTGAAATCGTTATTACCTTTTGTTTCGTCATATAATAATTTTTTTAAATATTCAAACTTATTCAAAATAAAATAATACTTATTTATTAATTTTTCAAAAATTAATAAGTAAGAGACTTAAAAAATAAATCTATTTACTACACTAGTTCAAATAGTTATTATTATTTGAACAATTGTAAACTCAAATTGTTTTAACCTTTTGTTTTGTCGTAAAACAATTATTTTTGTTCATACAAGCTTATTTGGAATAAAATAATACTAATCTAATAATATTTCAAAAATTAATAACTAAGAGAATTAAAAAATAAATTTATTTATCGAACCAGTTCAAATATTTAAGATTATATGAACAATTATTTATTTCAAATCGTTATGACCTTTTTTTTGTCATAAAATAAGTTTTTTTAATTCATACTAGCTTATTTGGAATAAAATAAATGAATTTATTAATATTTCAAAAATTAATAAGAGATTTAAAAAATAATTCTATTTACCTAACTAATTCAAATAATGATGACTATTTTGACAATTATCTATTTCAAATTGTTATAACTTTTTGTTTTGTCAAAAAACAAATGTTTTTGTTCATATAAGTTTAATCAGAATAAGATAAAACTAATCTATTAATATTTCAAAAATTAATAAAAAATTTAAAAAATAAATCTATTTATCAATCTAGTTCAAATAGTTATGACTATTTGAGCCATTATTCATTTTAAATTATTATGATTTTTTGTTCTATTTTAAAATAGTTCTTTCTATTCATAAAAGCTTATTTGGATTAAAATAATACTAATTTATTAATATTTCAATGATTAATAAGTAAAAGGTTTAAAAACTACATATATTTACCGAACAAGTACAAATAGTCATGACTATTTGAATAATTATCTATTTCAAATTATTATGACCTTTTCTTTTGTAATTAAAATTTTTTTTAAATTCATATAAGCTTATTTGAAGTAAAAAATATTAATTTATTAATATTCCAAAAGTTAATGAGTAAGAGAAATAGAAAAAGAATATGTTTACCGAATAAGTTAAATAGTTATGACTATTTGAATAATTATCTATTTCAAAACATTATAACCTTTTGTTTTGTCATAAAACAATTGATTTTATTCATTCAAGTTTATTTCGATTAAAATAATTTAAATATATTAATATTCCAAAAATTAATAAGTAAAAATTAAAAATATATATTTGTTTTTTCAACATGTTCAAATAGTTATGACTATTTGAACAATTATCTATTTCAAATCATTATGAGCTTTTATTTTATCATAAGCCAATTGTTTCTGTGCATAAAAGTATATTCAGAATAAAATAATACTAATTTGTTAAAATTCCAAAAATTAATAAGTAAAAAATTTAAAAAATAAATCTATTTTATTCATACAAGTTTATTCGAAATAAAATAATACTAATTTATTAATATTCTAAAAATTAAAAGTTTGAGATTTAAAAAATAAATCTATTTACCGAACAAGTTCAAATAATCATATCCATTCAAACTATTATCTATTTCAAATCATTATGACATTTTGTTTTGTTGTAAAATAATTGTTTTTATTCATACAAAATTATTCAGAATAAAATAATACTAATTTATTAATATTTGAAAAATTAATAAGAGATTTAAAAGCTAAATCTATTTACCAAACTAGTTCAAATAGTTATGACTATTTAAACAATTATCTATCTTTGTTCATGTGAGCTTATTTAGAGTGAAATATTGCTAAACTAATAATATTCTAAAAGTTAATAAGTAAGAGATTTAAAAAATAAAGGTGGTTGCTGAACTAGTTCAAATAATTAAGACTAATGGAAAAATTATCTATTTCAAATCATTCTGACCTTTTGCTTAGTCATAAAATAATTGTTTTAGTTCATACATGCTTATTTGAAATCAAATAATACTATTTTAGTAACATTCAAAAAATTAATAAGCAAGATATTTTAAAAAAATAAATCTATTTTCCAAATAAGTTCGAATAGTTATGACTATATGAACAATTATCTATTTCAAAACATTATGACCTTTTGTTTTATCATAAAACAATTGTTTCAGATCATAAAAGCTTATCCAAAATAAAATAATATTACTTTATTAATATTTAAAAAATTGAGAAGTTAGAGATTTAAAAAGTAAACCAATTTATTGAATCAATGCAAATAATTATGGCCATTTGAACAATTATTTATTTGAAATCGTTACAAACTTTTGTTTTGTTATAAAACAATTTTTTTTATCATATAAGCCTATTTGGAATAAAATAATACTAATTTATTAATATTTCAAAAATTCATCAGTAGGAGATTTAAAAAATAAATATGCTTACTGAATAATTCAAATAATTATGACTATTTGAATAATTGTATCTTTCAAATTGTTATAACCTTTTGTTTCATCATAAAACAATTATGTACATACAAGCTTATTCGGATTAAAATAATACAAATATAATAATATTATGAAATTTAATATATAAGAGATTTAAAAAATAAATTTGTTTGCTGAACCAATTCAAATAGTTAAGCCTATATGAAAAATTATCTATTTCAAATCATTATGACTTTTGTTTTGTCATAAAAAATTATTTTTGTTCATATAAATTTGTTTGAAATAAAATAATATTAATTTATGAATATTTTAAAAATTAATAAGAGATTTAAAAAATAAACTGTTTACCAAACCAATTCAATTAGTTATAAGAATTTGAATAATTATTTATTTCAAATCATTATGACCATTTGTTTTGTCATAAAACAATTGTTTCTATTGATACAGTCTTATTCAAAATAAAGTAATGCTAATTTATTATTATTCTAAAAATTAATAAGTAACAGATTTAAAAAATGAATCTCTTGGCCTAACTAGTATAAATAGTTATAACTGTTTGAATAATTATCTATTTCAAATTGTTATGATATTGGTTTTGTCATAAAACAATTGTTTCTATTCGTACAAGCTTGCTTGGAATAACATAATTTAATTTATTAATAGTCCAAAAAATAATAAGTAATTTAAAAACTGAATCTATTTATCGAATAAGTTCAAATAGTTATGACTATTTGTATAATTACCTATTTCAAATCACTATAACCTTTTGTTTTGTCATAAAATAATTTTTCTATTCATACAAGCTTATTTCAATTAAAATAATTAATATTTATTAATATTTAGACAATTAATAAATAAGCGATTTAAAAAATAAATCTGTTTATTGAATAAATTCAAATAGTAATGAGTATTTGAACAATTATTTATTTCAAATCATTATGACTTCTTGTTTTGTCATAAAACAATTGTTTTTGTTCATACAAGCTTATTCGAATCAAAGTAATATTGATTTATTAATACTTCAACAATTAATAAGTAAAAGATTTTTAAAATAAATATGTTTACCGAACAACTTCAAATAGTCATAACTATTTGAATAATTATCTATTTCAAATCATTATGACCTTTTGTTTAAAATATGAATTTGTTTACCAAACAAGCTCAAATAATTATGACTATTTGAACAATTATCCATTTCAAATTGTTATGATCTTTCATTTTTTCTAAAATAATTGTTTCTATTCATACAAGCTTATTCTAAATAAAATAATATAAATTTATTAATATTCTAAAAATTAATAAGTAAAAATTTAAAAAATAAATATGCTTTCTGAACACGTTTAAATAGTTATGACTATTTGAACAATTATCAATTTCAAATAGTTATGACCTATTGTTTTGTCATAAACTAATTATTTCTGTTCATACAAGCATATTTGAAATAAAATAACACTAATTTATTAATATGTAAAAAATTTTAAAAATAAATATGTTTATCGAACAAGTTCAAATACTTATAACTATTTGAATAATTATTTATTTCAAAAAATTATGATCTTTGGTTTTCTTGTAAAACAATCATTTCTATTCATACAAGTTTATTCAGAATAAAATAATACTAATTTATTAAGATTCTAAAAATTAATAGGTAGAAGATTTAAAAGGTAAATCTATTTACCAAACAAGTTCAAATAGTCATGTCCATTTGAACAATTATCTATTTCAAATCATTATGACCTTTTGTTTTATCATAAAACAATTATTTTTGTTCATGCAAAGTTATTCAAAATAAAATAATATCGATCTATTAATATTTTGAAAATTAATAAAAATTTTAAAAAATAAATCTATTTACCGAAATAGTTCAAATAGTTATGAGTATTTGGACAAATATCTATAAAAAATCATTATGATGTTTTGTCAAAAAACAATTGTTTCTTTTCATACAGGCTTTTTTGAATTAAAATAATACTAATTTAATAATATTCCAAAAATTAGTAAGTAAGAGATTTTAAAAATAAATATTTTTACCGAACTAGTTCAAATAATTAAAATTAATAGAACAATTATCTATTTCAAATCGTTCTATCCTTTTGTTTTGTCATAAAACAATTATTTCAGTTTATAAAAGTTTATTCAAAATAAAACAATACTAATTTATTAGCATTCAAAAAATTAATGAGTAAGAGATTTAAAAGAATATATCTGTTTATCGAATAAATTCAAACAGATTTGACCATTTTAAACAATTATCTTTTCAAAGTTGTTATGACCTTTTATTTTGTCATAAAACAATTGTTTTAGTTCATAAAAACTTATCTGAAATAAAATAATACTATTTTATTAATATTTCAAAAATTAATAAGACATTTAAAAACTAAAGTTGTTTTTTGAACTAGTTCCAATAGTTATGACTATTTCAACAAATGTTAATGTCAAATCATTGTGATCTTCTTTTTCTCATAATACAATTGTTTCTGATCATAAGAGCTTATTTAGATAAAAATAATACAAATTTAATAATATTTCAAAAATTAATAAGAGACTTAAAAAATAAACATGTTTGCCGAACTTGTTCAAATATTTAAGTCTATTAGAATAATTATCTATTTCAAATCGTTTTGACTTTTTGTTTAGTCATATAATAATTATTTTAGTTCATTCAAGCTTATTTGGAATAAAATAATACTAATTTATTAACATTCAAAAAATTAATAAGCATGAGATTTAGAAAAATAAATCTATCTACCAAGCAAGTTCAAATAGTTATGACTATTTGAGCAATTATCTATTTAAAAGCATTATGACCATTTTTTTGTCATAAAACAATTGTTTTAGTTCATAAAAGCTTATCCAAAATAAAATAATATTACTTTATTAATATTTCAAAAATTAATAAATAAGAGATTTAAAAAATAAATTAGTTTATCGAATCGGTTCAAATAATTATGGCCATTTGAACAACTATCTATTTTCAAATTGTTATTATCTTTTGTTTTGTCATAAAACAATTGTTTTTCAACATACAAGCTTATTCGTAACACAATAATACTAATTTATTAATATTTCAAAAATTAATAAGAGATTTAAAAAATAAATTTGTTTACTAAACTAGTTCAAATAGTTATGACTATTTGAATAATTATCTATTTCAAATTGTTATAACCTTTTATTCTATCATAAAACAATTGTTTCTATTTATATAAGCTTATTTGAAATAAAATAATACTAATTTAGTAATATTCTAAAAATTAATAACTAAAAGATTTAAAAAATAAATTTATTTACTGAATCAGTTCAAACAGTTAAAACTATATGAACAATTATTTATTTTAAATTGTTATGACCTTTTGTTTTGTCATAAAATAATTCTTTAAACTCATAGAAGCTTATTTGAAATAGAATAAAACTAATTTATTAATATTTCAAAAATTTATAAGTAAGAGATTTAGAAAATAATTCTATTTGTTGAACCAGTTCAAATATTATAACTATTTGAATAATTATCTGTTTCAAATCATTATTACTTTTTGTTTTATCTGAAAATAATTGTTTTTGTTAATATAAGTTTGTTGGAAATAAAATAATACTAATTTATTAATATTTAAAAAATTAATTAGTAAGAGATTTAAAAAGTAAATCTGCTTGCTAAACTATTAGAAATAATTTTAACTATTTGAATAATTATCTATTTCAAATCATTATAACCTTTTATTTGAATAGTTTTGACTGTTCATACTATTTTATTCAAAATAAAATAATACTAATTTAATAATATTCTAAAACTTAATAACCAAGAAAATTAAAAAATAAATCTAATTGTCAAACCTATTCAAATAATTAAGACTATATGAGTGATTATCTATTTCAAATAGTTATGACCTTTTCTTTTATTGTGGAACAATTGTTTTGTTCTTATAAGCTTATTTAGATTAAAATAATGCTAATTTAATAATATTTTAAAAATTAATAAGTAAGAGATTTAAAAAATAAATTTATTTACCAAATCAGGTCAAATGCTTAAAACTATTAAAATAATAATATATTGCAAATAGTTATGACATTTTGCTTAGCCATAAAACAACTATTTCAATTCATACAAGCTTATTTAGAATAAATTAATACTAATTTATTAACATTTAGAAAACTAATAAGAAAGAGATTTTAAAAAATAAATTTGTTTACCAAATAAGTTTAAATAGTTATTATTATTTGAACAATTATCTATTTAAAATTGTTATAACCTTTTGATTTTTCATAAAGCATTTGTTTCAGCTAATACGAGCTTAGATGGAATAAAATAATATTAATTTATTAATATTTCCTAAATTAGTAAGTATGAAATTTAAAAAATAACTCTATTTACTAAATCAGTTAAATACTTATGGCCATTTGAATGATTATCTACTACAAATCATTATGACTTTTTGTTTTGTCATAAAACAATTGTTTTTGATCATACAAGCTTATTTGAAATAAAATAATACTAATTTATTAATATTTCAAAAATTAATAAGTAATAGATTTAAAAAATAAATCTGTTTATCGAACCAGGTTAAATAATTATGACTATTTGAACAATTATTAATCTCAAATCATTAAAATCTTTGTTTTATCATAAAACAATTGTTTCTAATCATATAAGCTTATTCAATTAAAAATAATACTAATTTAATAATATTGTGAAAATTAATAGATAAGTGATTTAAAAAATAAATGTGTTTGCCAAACCAGTTTAAAATTGTTAAAACTATTATAATAATTATCTATTTCAAATTGGTCTGACCTCTTGTTTAGTCATAAAATACTTGTTTCATATCTTATAAGCTTATTCGAAATAAAATAATCTAAATTTATTAACATTTAGAAAATTAATTAGCAAAAGATTTGAAACAATAAATCTGTTTACCAAACAAGTTAAAATAGTTATTACTGTTTGAATAATTATTTATTTAAAATCGTTATTACCTTTAGTTTTGACATAAAACAATTGTTTTAGTTCATAAAAGCTTATTCAAAATAAAATAATACTAATTTTTTAATATTTCCAAAATTAATAAGTAAGGGTTTAAAAAAATAAATTTGTTTACTGAACAAATTCAAGTAGTTACGACTATTTGAACAATTGTCTATTTAAAATTGTTATGACCTTTTGTTCTATTATAAAACAATTGTTTCAGTTCATACAAGCATATTTGAAATAAAATAATACTAATTTATTAATATTCCAAAAATTAATTAGTGATTTAAAAAGTGAATTTGTTTACTAAATCAATGCAAATAATTATAGCCATTTGAACAATTATCTATTTCAAATCGTTATTACTTTTGGTTTGGTTATAAAATAATTGTTTTTTTTTCATACAAGCTTATTCGAAATAAAATAATACTAATTTATTAATCTTTCAAAAATTAATAAGAGATTTAAAAAATAAATCTATTTACTGAACTAATTCAAATAGTTATGAATATTTGAATAATTGTATACTTTAAATTGTTATAACCTTTTGTTATGTCATGAAGCAATTATTTTTATTCATACAAGTTTATTCAAAATAAAATAATGCTAATCTAATAAAATTCAAAAAATGAATAACTAAGAGATTTAAAAAATAAATTTGTTTGTTGAACCAGTTCAGATAGTTAAGACTATATGAACAATTATCTATTTCAAAATGTTATGACCCTTTATTTTGTCATAAAATAATTTTTTCAACTCATAGAAGCTTATTCGGAATAGAATAAAACTAATTTATTAATATTTCAAAAATTTATAAGTAAGAGATTTAGAAAATAATTCTATTTACCAAACCAGTTTATTGAATCAGTTCAAATAATTATGGCCATTTGAGCAATTATTTATTTTAAATCATTATGAACTTTTGTTTTTTCATAAAACATTTGTTTTTCAATATACAAGCCTATTTGGAATAAAATCATACTAATTTATTAATATTTCAAATTGTTACAAGTAGGAGATCAAAAAAATAAATTTATTTATCGAACCAGTTCAAATAGCTATAACTATTTGAACAATTATATATTTCAAATTGTTTTAACCTTTTGTTTTGTCATAAAACAATTATTTCTATTCAAACAAGCTTATTCGAAATAAAATGATACTAATCTAATAATATTTTGAAAATTAATAACTAAGAGAATTAAAAAATAAACAATTGTTTTAGTTCATAAAAGCCTATCCAAAATAAAATAATGCTACTTTAGTAATATTTTGAAAATTGATAAGTAAAATATTTAAAAAATAAATCAGTTTATTGAATCAGTTCAAATAATTATAGCTATTTGAAAAAATATCTATTTCAAATCGTTATTAACTTTTGTTTTGTCATAAAACAATTGTTTTTCAACTTACAAGCTTATTCAAAATAAAATAATACTAATTTTTTAATATTTCAAGAATTACTAAGAGATTAAAAAAATAAATTTGTTTATTGGACTAGTTTAAATAGTTATAACTATTTGAACAATTATCTATTTCAAATTGTCATAACCTTTTGTTTTATCATAAAACATTTATTTTTATTCATATAAGCTTATTCAGAATAAAATAAAATTAATTTAGTAATATTCTAAAAATTAATAACTAAAAGATTTAAAAAATAAATTGATTTGCTAAACTAGTTCAAACAGTTAAAACTATATGAACAATTATTTATTTCAAATTGTTATGACCTTTTGTTTTGTCATAAAACAATTATTTCAGCTTATAGATGTTTATTCAAAATAGAATGAAAGTAAAAGATTTAAAAAATAATTCTATTTACTAAACCAGTTCAAATAATTATAACTATTTGAATAATTATCTATTTCAAATTGTTATTATTTTTTTTGTCATAAAACAACTATTTTTGTTAATATAAGTTTGTTCAAAATAAACTAATAATAATTTATTAATATTTAGAAAATTAATCAATAAGAGATTTAAAAAGCAAATTTGCTTGCCAAACCATTTCAAATAGTTTTGACTATTTAAATAATTATCTATTTAAAATCGTTATAACCCTTTTTTTGTCATCAAACAATTGGTTCTATTCATACTATTTTATTCAGAATAAAATAATATTAATTCAATAATATTCTGAAACTTAATAACCAAGAAAATTAAAAAATAAATCTAAGTGTTGAACTAGTTGAAATAGTTAAGACTATATGAATGCTTATCTATATCAAATCATTATGACTTTTTTTTTTCATTGTAAAACAATTATTTTATTCATAGAAGCTTATTCGGATTAAAATAATAGTAATTTAATAATATTTCAAAAATTAATAAGTAAGAGATTTAAAAAATAAATTTGTTTACCGAATCGGTTCAAATGGTTAAGACTATTAGAATAATTATCTATTTCAAATCATTATGACCTTTTGTTTAGTTATAAAAAAATTGTTTCAGTTCATACAAGCTTGTTTAGAATAAATTCATACCAATTTATAAACGTTCAGATAATAGAAAAGAAAGAGACTTAAAAAAATAAATCTATTCACTGATCAAGTTCAAATAGTTATGACTATTTGAACAATTGTCTATTTAAATTTGTTATAACCTTTTGATTTGTCATAAAACAATTGTTTCAATTAATACAAGCTTAGATGGAATAAAATAATACTAATCTATTAATATTTTCTAAATTAATAAGTAAGAAATTTAAAAAATAAATCTGTTTATCGAATCATTTAAAATAATTAAGACTATTTGAATGATCATTTATTTGAAATCGTTATGACCTTTGTTTTGTCATAAAACAATTGTTTTTGATCATACAAGCTTATTCGAAATAAAATAATACTAATTTATTAATATTTCAAAAACTAATAATTAAGAGATTTAAAAAATAAATCCATTTATTGTAGTTCAAATAGTTATAACTATTTGAACAATTATCAATCTCAAATCTTTAAGATCTTTGTTTTGTCATAAGACAATTGTTTCTAATCATAGAAACTTATTCGGTTAAAAATAATACTAATTTAATAATATTCTAAAAAGTAATAAGAGATTTAAAAAATAAATGTGCTTGTGAAACCAATTCAAATAGTTAAAACCACTAGAATAATTATCTATTTCAAATTGTTCTCATCATTTGTTTAGTCATAAAACATTTTTTTTATATCTTACAAGCTTATTTAGAATAAAATAATCCAAATTTAATAACATTTGAAAAATTAATAAGCAAAATATTTGAAAAAATAAATCTATTTACTGAACAAGTTTAAATAGTTATAAATATTTGAACAATTATTTATTTAAAATCGTTATGACCTTTTGTTTAGACATAAAACAATTGTTTTAATTCATAAAAGCTTATCCAAAATAAAATAATACTAATTTCTTAATATTTCAAAAATTAATAAGTAAGAGTTTAAAAAAATTAATTTGTTTATCAAACAAATTCAAATAGTTATGACCATTGAACAATTGACTATTTAAAATCATTAAGACCTTTTGTTTTGTCATAAAACAATTGTTTTAGTTCATACAAGCTTATTCAAAATAAAATAATAATTTATTAATATTCCAAATATTAATAAGGAAGTGTTTTAAAAAGTGATTCTATTTATTGAATAAGTTCAAATATGATGGCTATTTCAATAATTATCTATTTGGAATCATTATTACCTTTTGTTTGGTCATATAACAATTGTTTTTGATTATACAAGCTTATTCAAAATAAAATAATATTAATTTATTAATCATTCAAAAATTAATAAGTAAGAAATTTTAAAAATAAATCTATTTATTGAACCCATTGAAATAGTTATAACTATTTGAATAGTTGTATAATTCAAATCAATTATTTAAAAAATAAAACTTTTGTTCTGTCATAAAACAATTATTTATGTTCATTCAAACTTATTTGAAATAAAATAATACTAATCTAATAATACTCCAAAAATTAATAACTAAGAGATTTAAATAATAAATTTGTTTACTGAACCAGTTCAAATAGTTAAGATTATATGAATAATTATCTATTTCAAATCGTTATGACATTTTGTTTTGTCATAAAACAATTTTTTCAATTCATACTAGCTTATTCAGAAATAAAATAAAATAAATTTACTAATATTTCAAAAATTAATAAGTAAGAGATTTAAAAAGTAATTTTGCTTACCTAACCAGTTCAAATAATTATAATTATTTGAATAATTATCTATTTCAAATTGTTATGATTTTTTGTTTTGTCATAAAACAAATTTTTTTGTTGATATAAGACTGTATAGAATAAAATAATACTAATCTATTAATATTTCAAAAATTAATAAGATATTTAAGAAATAAATCTTTTTATCAATCCAGTTTAAATAGTTATGACTATTTGAACAATTATTTATTTCAAATTGTTATGACTTTTTTTTTATATATAAAACAATAGTTTCTATTCATACGAACTTATTTGGATTAAAATAATACTAATTTATTAATATTTCAATAATTAATAAGTAAAAAATTTTAAAAATAAATATGTTTACCGAACTAGATTAAATAGTCATGACTTTTGTTTTGTCATAAAAAATTATTTCAATTAATATAAGCTTATTCAAAATAAAATAATACTAAGTTATTATTATTCTAAAAATTAATAATTAAGAGATTTAAAAAATAAATTTGTTTATCGAACAAGTTTAAATAATTATGACTATTTGAACAATTATCTATTTGAAATAGCTATAAGCATTTGTTTTGTCATAAAATAATTTCTTTTGTCCATACAAGCTTATTTTGAATAAAATAATACAAATTTATTAATATTAAGACAATTAATAAGTAAAAGATTTAAAAAAATAAATCTGTATACCAAATAAATTCAAATCATTATGACTATTTGAACGATTATCGATTTCAAATTGTTATGACTTTTTGTTTTGTCATAAAAAAATTATTTTTGTTCATACAAGCTTATTCAAATTAAAATAATATTATTTTATTAATATTTTGACAATTAATAAGTAAAAGATTTAGAAAGTAAATATGTTTACCGAACAAGTTCAAATAGTCATGACTATTTAAATAATTATCTATTTCAAATCATTATGACCTTTTGTTTTATAATAAAACAATTGTTTCAGTTAATATAAGCTTATTTGAAATAAAATAATACTAATTTATTAATATTTCAAAAACTAATGAGTAAGAGAATTAAAAAAATGAATTTGTTTACCAAACAAGTTCAAATAGTTATGGCTATTTGAATTGTTATCTATTTCAAAACATTATTACCTTTTGTTTTGCCATTAAACAATTGGTTTTGCTCATACAAGCTTATTTTAAATAAAATAATATAAATTTATTAATATTCCTAAAATTAATAAGTAAAAATTTTAAAAATAAATTTGTTTTCTAAGCGGTTCAAATAGTTATGAATATTTGAATAATTATCTATTGCAAATCGTTATGACTATTTGTTTTGTCATAAACCAATTGTTTTTATTCATACAAGCTTATTCAGAATAAAATAATACTAATTTATTAATACTAAAAAAATTAACAAGTAAAAGATTTAAAAAATAAATCTATTTACTGAGCTAGTTCAAATAGTTATGACTATTTGAACAATTATTTATTTCAAATTGTTATGATCTTTTATTTGGTAATAAAACAATTGTTTCTATTCATACAAGTTTATTCAAAATAAAATAATACTAATTTATTAATATTCTAAAAATTAATAAGTTTGAGATTTAAAAAATAAATCTATTTACCGACTAAGTTTAAATAGTCATGTCCATTTGAACTATTATCTATTTCAAATTATTATGACATTTTTTTTTATAGTAAAACAATTATTTCTTTTCATACAAAATTATTCAGAATAAAATAATACCAATTTATCACTATTTCAAAAATTAATATGGATTTAAAAATAAATGTATTTGCTGAACTAGTTTAAATAGTTAAGACTATTAGAACAAAATTATGCATTTCAAATAAGTTTGACCTTTTGTTTAGTCATAAAATAATTGTTTCAGTTCATACATGCTTATTAAAAATATAGCAATACTAATTTATTTACATTCAAAATTTTAATAAGCAAGAAATTTTTAAAAAATAAAATTTTTTATCAAATAAATTCAAATAGTTATGACTATTTGAATAATTATCTATTTAAAATCACTATGACCTTTTATTTTATCATAAAACAAATTGTTTTCGTGCATAAAAGCTTATCCAAAATAAAATAATATCACTTTATTAATATTTCCAAAATTGATAAGTGAGAGATTTCCAAAATCAATCAGTTTATCAAATCAATTAAAATAATTATGGCTATTTGAATAATTATTTATTTCAAATCGTTATGAACTTTTGTTTTATCATAACACAATTGTTTTCCATCATACAAGCCTATTCAAAATAAAATAATTCTAATTTACTGATATTTCATAAATTAATAAGTAAGAGATTATTTGTTTACCAAACTAGTTTAAATAGTTATGATTATTTGAATAATTATATATTTCAAATTGTTATAACCTTTGTTATGTCATAAAACAATTATTTCTGTTCATACAAGTTTATTCAAAATAAAATAATACTAATGTAATAATATTCTAAAAATTAATAACTAAAAATTTTTAAAAATAAATTTGTTTGTCAAACTAGTTCAAACAATGAAGGCTATATGAACAATTCTTTATTTCAAATCGTTATGACCTTTTGTTTTGTTGTAAAACAATTTTTTTAGTTCTTAGTATAAAATAAAATAAATTTATTAATATTTCAAAAATTAATAAGTAAGATATTAAAAAAATAATTATGTTTGCCAAGCCAGTTCAAATAATTATGACTATTTGAACAATTATCTTTTCCAAATCGTTATGACATTTGTTTTGTCATAAAATAGATGTTTTTGTTCATATAAGTTGGTTTGGAATAAAATAATATTAATTTATTACTATATTGAAAATTAAGAAGTAAGAAATTTAAAAAATAAATTTATTTACTAAACCAGTTCAATTAGTTATAACTATTTTAACAATTATGTATTTCAAATCGTTATAATCATATGTTTTATCATAAAATAATTGTTTCTGTCCATGCAGTCTTATTCAGAATAAAATGATACTATTTTATTAATATTCTAAAAATCAATAAGTAACAGATTGAAAAAATGAATTTGTTGGCTTGACTAATGCAAATAGTTATCACTATTTGAACAATTATCTATTTCAAATTGTTATGACCTTTTATTTTATCACAAAATAATTGTTTTTGTTCGTACAAGCTTATTCGAAATAACATATTTCTACTTTATTAATATTCCAAATATTAATAAGTAAGATATTTAAAAAATAAATATGTTTACCGAACAAATTCAAATAGTTATGACTAACTAAACAATTATCTATTTTAAATCGCTATAACCTTTTGTTTTATCATAAAACAATTTTTTCTAATCATACAAGCCTATTTCCAATAAAATTATACAAATTTATTAATATTTAGACAATTAATAGGTAAAAGATTTAAAAAATAAATCTTTTTATTGAATAAGTTCAAATAGTTATGACTATTTCAACAATTATCTATTTCAAATCATTATGACATTTTGTTTGGTCATAAAATAATTGTTTCTGTTCATACAAGCTTAATATTAATAAAATAATATAAATTTATTAATATTTCAAAAATTAATAAGTAAAAATTTTAAAAATAAATCTATTTTCTAAACATGTTCAAATAGTAATGACTATTTGAACAATTATCTATTTCAAATAGTTATGACCTTTTCTTTTACCGTAAATTAATTGTTTTTGTTCATACAAGCTTATTCAAAATAAAATAATATAATTTATTAATAATCCAAAAACTAATAAGTAAAAGATTTTAAAAATAAATTTGTTTACTGAGTAAGCTCAAATAGTTGTGACTATTTGAACAATTATTTATTTCAAATACTTATGTTCTTTTGTTTTGTCATAAAATAATTATTTATGTTCATACAAGTTTATTCGAAATAAAATAATACTAATTTATTAATATTATGCAAATTAATAGGTAGGGTATTTAAAAAATAAATTTATTTATCGAACAAGTTCAAATAGTCATGTCCATTTTAACAATTACCTATTTCAAATTGTTATGACCCTTTGTCTTGTCGTAAAATAATTTTTTCTATTCATACAAAATTATTCAAAAGAAAATAATACTAATTTATTAATATAATTAATAGAAGATTTAAAAACTAAATTTGTTTACCGAATCAATTTAAATAGTTATGACTCATTTTAATTTGTATTTTATCATAAAATAATTGTTTCTTTTCATATAAGCATATTTGAATTAAAATAATACAAATTTTAAAAAATTTCATAAATTAATAAGTAAGAGATTTAAAAAACAAATATGTTTATCGAACCAGTTCAAATAGTTAAGATTATTAGAACAATTATCTATTTCATATCATTTTAACCTTCTATGCAGTCATAAAACAATTATTTTAGTTCATACAAGCTTATTCCGAATAAAATAAAACTAATTTATTAACATTCAAAATTTTAATAAGCAAGAGACTTAAAAAATTAATTTTGTTTGCCGATCCAATTCAAATAATTATGACTATTTGAATAATTATTTATTTCAAATTTTTATTACCTTTTGTTTTGTCATAAAACAAACATTTTTGTTCAATAAGTTTGTTTAAAATAAAATAATATTAATTTATTAATATTTGAAAATTAATAAGGCATTTAAAAAATAAATCTATTTACCAAACTAATTTTGATAGTTATAACTATTTGAGTAATTATTTATTTTAAATCTTTACGACCATTTATTTTGTCATAAAGCAACTATTTTTGTTCACACAATCTTATTCAAAATAATTTAATGCTAATTTATTAGTATTCTAAAAATTAATAAGTAATGGATTTAGAAAAGGTATCTGTTGGCTTGACTAGCGCAAATAGTTATGACTGTTTGAACAATTATCTATTTCAAATCATTATAACCTTTTGTTTTGTCATAAAACAATTGTTTCTATTCGTACAAGCTTATTCGAAATAACATAATTCTAGTTTATTAATATTCCAAAAATTAATAAGTAAGATATTTAAAAGAATGAATCTGTTTACCGAATAAGTTCAAATAGTTATGACTATTTGAACAGTTATCTATTTCAAATAGTTATAACCTTTTGTTTTGACGTAAAACAATTTTTTCTATTCATACAAGCTTATTTCAAATCTGTTTACTGAATAAGTTCAAATAGTTTTGATTATTTGAACAATTAATTTGAATAATTATTTATTTTAAATTGTTATGACTATATGTTTTGTCATAAAATAATTGTTTTTGTTCATACAAGCTTATTCAAATTAAAATATTATTAATTTATTAATATTTCGACAATTAGTAAGTAAAAGATTTTAAAAATAAACATGTTTATCATAGAAGTTTAAATAGTAATAACTATTTAGATAATTATCTATTTCAAATTGCTATAACCTTTTATTTTATCATAAAACAATTGTATCAGTTCATATAAGCTTATTCAAAATAAAACAATATTAACTTATTCATATTTCAAAAACTAATGAGTAAAAGATTTAAAAAATGAATATGTTTATTGAATAAGTTCAAATAGTTATCACTAATTGAACTATTATCTATTTCAAATCACTATGACCTTTTGTTTTCTCATAAAACAATTGTTTTTATTCATACAAGCTTATTCTGAATAAAATAATATAAATTTACTAATATTTCAAAAATTAATAAGTAAAAGTTTAAAAAATAAAATCTATTTTCTAAACACATTCAAATAGTTTTGACTATTTGAACAATTATCTATTTCATATCGTTATGACCTTTTGTTTTGTCATAAACCAATTGCTTTTTTGCATAAAAGCTTTTTTAAAATAATACTATTTATTAAAATTTCAAAAATTAATAAGTAAAAGATTTAAAAAATAAATTGGTTTACCAAGTGAGTTCAAATAGTTATGACTATTTAAAGAATTATTTATTTCAAATCATTATGATTTTTTGTATTGTCATAAAACAATTGTTTCTATTCATAGAAGTTTATTCGAAATAAAATAATACTAATTTATTAATATTCTAAAATTAATAAGTTGGAGATTTAAAAAATAAATTTATTTATCGAATAAACTCCAATAGTCATGTCCATTTAAACTATTATCGATTTTAAATCGTTATGACATTTTATTTTGTAGTAAAACATTTTTTTCTATTCATACAAAATTATTCAAAATAAAATAATACTAATTTATTAATGTTTCAAAAATTAAAAAGAGATTTAAAAACTAAATCTGTTTACCAAACTAGTTCAAATAGTTATGACTATTTGAACAATTATCTATTTCAAATTGGTATGATCTTTGTTTTGTCATAAAATAATTGGTTCTATTCTTACTAACTTATTTAGAGTAAAATATTACTAAACTGATAATATAATAAAAATTAATAACAAAGAGATTTAAAAAATAAAATGTGTCTACCAAACCAATTCAAATAGTTAGGACTATTAGAATAATTATCTATTTTAAATCGTTCTGACCTTTTGTTTAGTTATAACATAATTGTTTCAATTCATACATGCTTATTTCAAATAAAATAATAGTATTTTATTAAAGTAGAAAATATTAACAAGCAAGGAATTTAAGAAAACAAATCTGTTTACTAAACAAATTTAAATAGTTATGACTATTTGAATAATTATCTATTTAAAATCATTATGACCTTTTGTTTTATCATAAAACAATTATTTTAGTTTATAAAAGCTTATCCAAAATTAAATAATATTACCTTATTAGTATTTCAAAAGTTGAGAAGTTGGAGACTTAAAAAATAAAATAGTTTATCAAATTAGTTCAAATAGTTTTGGCCATTTCAAATTGTTATGAACTTTTGTTTTGTCATAAAACAATTATTTTTCATCATACAAGCCTATTCGAAATAAAATAATACTAATTTATTAATATTTCAAAAATTAATAAGTAGGAGATTATCTATTTATCGAACCAGTTTAAAAAGTTATAACTATTTGAATAATTATATATTTCAAATCATTATAACCTTTTATTTTGTCATAAAACAATAATTTATGTTCATACTAGCTTATTCGGAATAAAATAATACTAGTCTAATAATAGTATGAAAATTAATAAGGAAGAGATTTAAAAACTAAATTTGTTTACCAAACCAATTCAAATAGTTAAGGCTATATGAATAATTATCTATTTCAAATCGTTATGACCTTTTGTTTTATCATAAAACAAATGTTTTTGTTCAAATAAGTTTGTTCGAAATAATAATACATTAGAATTATATTATTTTGAATAAATTAATACTATTTTGTTCAAATAGTTATGACCTTTTGTTTTGTCATAAACCAATTATTTCTGTTCATACAAGCCTATTCGAAATAAAATAATACTAATTATTAATATTTCAAAAATTAATAATTAAAAGATTTAAAAATAAATCTATTTACCAAGCAAGTTCAAATAGTTATGACTATTTGAACAATTATTTATTTCAAATAGTTATGATCTTTTGTTTTGCATAGAACAATTGTTTCTATTAATATAAGTTTATTCAGAATAAAATAATACTAATTTATTAATATTCCAGAAATTAATAGGTTAGAGATTTTAAAAAATAAATTTATTTACTGAATAAGTTCAAATAGTCATGTCCATTTAAAAAACAAATTTGTTTACCAAATAAACTTGTATGAGTTGAAATAATTATTTTATGATAAAACAAAAGGTCATAACAATTTGAAATAAATAATTGTTCATATAGTCTTAACTGCTTGAATTGGCTCGACAAATGGATTTATTTTTAAAATCTCTTAGTTATTAATTTTTGGAATTTTACTAAATTAGCATTTTTTTATTCTGAATAAGTTTTTATGAGCATAAACAATTATTTTATGATAGAACAAAAAGTTATAACAATTTAAAATAGATCATTGTTAAAATAGTCATAACTATTTGAACTAGTTCGATAAACAGATTTATTTTTTTAATTTCCTATTAATTCTTGAAATATTAATAAGCTTGTAATTGAAAAACAATTGTTTTATGACAAAACAAAATGTAATAATGATTTGAAATAGATAGTTGTTCAAATAGCCATAATTATTTGAATTGATTTAGTAAACTGATTTATTTTTTAAATCTTTTACTGATTAATTTTTGAAATATTAATAAAATAGTATTATTTTATTTTGGATAAGCTTCTATGAACTAAAACAATTGTTTTATGACAAAACAAAATGTCATAATGATTTTAAATAGATAATTGTTCAAATAGTCATAATTATTTGAACTTGTTCGATAAACAGATTTAATTTTTCAAATCTCTTGCTTATTAATTTTTTGAATATTAATAAATTAGTATTATTTTATTCCAAATAAGCTTATATGAACTGAAACAATTATTATATGACTACACAAAAAAATCCAAATGATTTCAAATAGATAATTATTCTAATAGTCTTAACTATTTGAACTGGTTTAGCAAACACCTTTATTTTTTAAAATCTCTTATTAAATTTTGAAATATTATTAAATTAGTATTATTTTCATCCAAATAAGCTTATATGATCAGAAACAATTGTTTTATAAGAAAATAAAAATCATAATGATTTAAGATTGATATTTGTTCAAAGAGTCATAACTATTTAACCTGGTTTGAAAAATAGCTTTAGTTTTTAAATCTTTTGCTTATTAATGTTTGAAATATTAATAAATTAGTATTATTTTATTTCTGATAAGCTTTTATGAACTGTGTGGACACTCCATTTCATCTGTGGTGTGCATCCAAATTCTCGATTCATTTTTGTTAAGATTGTTGAACTTTATGTGGGCCTTGCCCCAACAAATATTTTATTTTTATTTTTATTTGTTTGTTTATTCTTTAATAAAAAATAAATAAATAAATAAAAGAAAACAAAATCAAATAGAATTTTCTGGAAATCTTGCACAAGAATCGGGCAAAGAGGAATTTTTAGGGTTTTTTCTTAACCTGCATGAAATAGGAAATCAAATAAAAAAAGACCACAGAGCATCAAAGCTAGGGTTTTTGTTAAATTGATTTTATCTAAATTAAAGGGATTTAAAAAATCTTTGAAAATCCTTGACAATCAATGGAAACCTAAAATTTATGACTAGACAATCCCTATAAATTGCTCTAAGGCAAACAAAGACAATGAGGGGAAAAAAGATTATACAGAAACTCTTGAGAAAAAAGGAGAGGAAAATCATTTAGAAAAAATATATAAATTTCTAGCAGTAGGTTTTTTTTTTTTTGAGAATTCTTTGTAGAATCTGGAATTGTGAGGATTTATTCTAGTAAGCCATGCAACCTAGTCGCTTAATTGAGCCGACTTCAAGTATTTTTATTTTTTATTTAACCATTTTATTTATTTATTTGACAATCTATTATTCTTTAAATATATTTTTAAAAAAACATATTTAAATAAAAGCCTTACCACCACATTGAAAGGCAATCATTTTTTAAAAAAATAGGGTTTTCGTAACATATTGAAAAACCTTATAACCTTTGTCATAACATCTAGATCCGGAGATTTATCGCTAGACATTGGCTTGAAAGAGTCGCCACCAATCTTTTTTATCTAGGTGCGATTGGCCACCTAAGGAATCTATCATTTTAAGGAACACCTAAACTTAAGGGTCCCTAAAAGAATAGGTTCGGGTCTATTAACAAGAATAGGGTTCGGGAGTACGGTTACGTGTGAGGAAGGTTATAGCACCCTCACAATGCCCATCAAAAGATGGTACCAACTTAATTTTGTGTTATCCAATAAGCCTTAAAGATTTACCAAGTAATTAATTATTAGAAATTATTCTCAATTGACTTTAATACTTTTAGCAAAAAATTGAGAAAATTTCCTCACCTCAAGAGTATGCAAGGAGACTACTGTTTCACTTACAGAAGCTCTATCATCGGATTATTTAATATTAAAAAAAATTCAAGAAACAAAAATGAAAAAAAAAATGATTAAGCTTTAGGTATAAATCTTTTTCTCTTCAAAAATTCATTGCTTTTGTACAAGGAAAATTGATACTTTCAACTTTTCCCCAAAATGTTTTTCTGAAACTTTAATTTCGAGAAAAATTGATACTTTCAACATTTCCTAAAAAAAATTTTTAGAAAACTTATTTTTAAGGAAAATTGATACTTTCAACTTCTCCTCAAAAATATATTTTTTAGAATTTTTATTTAAAGAAAATCAAAAAATAAAATAAAATAAAAATAAAAATAAAGATAAAAATAGAATAAAATTAAAATAAAATAAAATCAGAAATACTAAATAATTCTAATATAATCAATAAATAATAATAATAATAAATAAATAAATAAAAATAAAAAAATAAATGAAAAAAGAAAAAAAAACCTTGGAACGGCTCGACTCGGCTTGAGGAAGAAAACAGCTCGGAGACGCGGCTCGGGAATACGAGGCTCGACTTGGCTCGGCTCGAACCCAGGTGGAGAAGTAGGTCGCTGGATCGGGTGGGCTACGGGTCGAGTCACCCGAATGGGAACACGCAGATCCTGGGGTTTTCTTAAGCGCAAATGACATCATTTTAACAGGGGATAAAAGGCTCTAACCTCAGTTTTTTCAACAGATCTCCCTTTCCCTCCCTATCTCTTCCCTTCCTTTCCTCATCCCTTTCTATACCCGAACCAAGAACTTTGGTTGAATCTGGTTGAATTCTGGAAAATATCATCGGAATCTAGGTTTTTCGTCAAAAGTTCATCAAAAAGTTGGTTGGTTTCTGGAAATAGTACACCAAAAACTAGGTAGCTAGCCAAAAATTCAATCGGTGCCGAAAAAGCCACCAAAAAATTCAAACTT
The DNA here is from genome assembly GCF_002303985.1 of Durio zibethinus. Next base: position 96,837 of record NW_019168226.1, read on the forward strand.
TACCGAAAAATTCACCGGAATCTGGAAGTTTTCCAAAAATTTGCAAAAAAATTCACCTAAAAATCCTCCAAAATCTCTAGAAAACTCCTAAAATTGCTTCTGATCCTTTTAAACGCCCCTTTTTCTTTCTCTTTTTGCTCTCTCTCTGTGTGTGTTTTCTATTCGTTTTCTGTGGTTCTATTTATAGAAATTCAATCTCAGAATCCCTAACCAATCCAAATTCCCTTTCTGATTAGGTTTTTAATGGTTTAATCCAACTATGATTCTCTATTGCCCTTATTCACGGCAGAATGCATCCCAATTTTCTAATCCTAATCCCAGTCGAAAATTATCAAGAAAAGATAAAGTTAAAGAGAAAAAAGAAAAAAAATAATATAAAGAAAAACATATATATATTAATAGATAAATGATACACAAAAAATGTTAATAGATAAAAATAAATATATTAATAGATAAATAATAAATATATTTAAAAAAAAAATAATAATAACACTAATAAAAATAAAAACAAAAATGGGCATATTTTACCAATTTGGACCAGGCCTAATTGATCCGGGCCTAGACCAAATTGGGTGTCTACAGCTGCCCCTTTTTACACATTTTCTGTGAAATAGAAATTGTGCAAAGACGTAGACACCCATTCAAGACTCCACTCGACCTTTTTTCTTTTTTTTTTCATTTTTTTGTGTTAAAATTTTGATCAAAGCTCCTTTAAGCAGATGTTCAACGACTTTGAAAAACATAAACAAAGCTCTTTTAATCAGAGGCTCAATGACTTTGAAAATAAATGGCTCTTCTAATCAGAGGCTCAACGACTTTAGAAATAAATGGCTCCTTAATAATCATGTCCAAAGGAGTTAAAATTTGTGTTTGAAGGAATTTTAGGAGATTATGCCCAAAGGTCTTACAAATCAACCCTGATACCAAGAGATATCCTATTTCAAGGATTAGAAACTTACCTGACAAGCTTTTTCTCAAATTTGAAAATGTCTTCACATCTATCTTCTCTATGTGGGATTTTGGAATACCCATGCTTCTTGAATTTATGCACAATGTAGTATATGCTATGCAATATGTGTGAAATTCAATGCATGCTATGCAAATGTTGGCTAATTGATTCCTATTCAATTGTGGTACTCAAGTTTCTCAAGCTCTTTTCTTGGGCCTCAAACCCTTGATTCTTCAAAAACCAAGTTACGCTGCTCTTCTAAAATCGAGCCAGTATAACCCTCAATCATCTCTTTCACTTAATTCTCACATTCTTTCTGTAAGAAATCTCTTTCCAAATTCAATGTCCTTATTAGGAATTGAACGTCTTGATTTTGCCTTTATCACTCTTGACTTCTTCAATGTAATGTAAAAATCTTTCTTGCCATTATTTATTTATCAATCATTATTTCAAACTCAAAAAGTAAGAATGCATTTGCACATTTCTTCCATTGTAAGGTATTAAGAAGGAAAGAATAAGAATGGTTGAGAAACAGTCAATAGAAGAGGCACATAAAGAGTGAAATAGAATGTCTTTTATTGGCAAAATGTTGGCAAACTTTGGCCAAGAAAGAATTACAAGGATAAGTATGGGGAGACAATGCCCAAAAATGAACAATCGGACAATCATGATAATACATCTCTAGGCTTTTTTGAAAACCCAACCATCTGATGCACTTAACAACTTAGAGCTCCTCTGAATTTGCTAGCTTCTATGCCATTGGATTTATAAATTTGATGCTATATTCTCCTTATCTAAGCTACCTTTTTAGGTTTTCAACTTAGATAAACCCCCTATGACTCAAATCGCCCTTTTAGGGTTTTTGCTTTGAGTCCTCCTTTTTCATTCACTTTTTCTTTTCTTTTTTTTTTCTTTTCATTTTTTTTCATTTTCATTTTTTTTTCATTTTTTTCATTTTTCATTTCATTTTTTTCTCTTTTTTTTTCAAGCATAGTATTTCTTTACAGCATCAAAATTTATAGGATGGGGTAGATCATTTCCATCCATCTCAATCAATATCAGTGCTCCACCTGAAAAAACCGTTTCACCACATATGGCCCTTCCCAATTCGAAGTCCATTTTCTTCTATTATCGTGCTGAGTTGAGAGGATTCCTTCAAGACCAACTCTCCTTCTTGAAAGCAACGAGGTCAAATCTTTTTGTCATGAGCCCTCATCATTCTTCTTTGATATAGCTGACCATGGCACAATGCAATCAATCTCTTTTCTTCTATGAAATTTAACTATTCATAGCATTCTCTAATCCATTCAGCTTCTTCCAATCCAACTTCTTTTAGAACCCTCAAGGATGGGATCTCCACTTTCACTAATAATATAGCTTCCATCCCATAAATCAAAGAAAATAGGGTTGCCTCAGTAGAGGTGCGCACTGACATTCGATATGCATGTAGTGCAAATGCAACTTCTCATGCCAATCTTTATAAGTCTTGATTATCCTCTCAAGAATTTTTTTTATATTCTTGTTGGTTGCCTCAACTGCCCCATTCATTTTCGAACGGTATGGTGTTGAGTTATGATGCTTGATCTTGTATTGAGCACATATTTCTTGCATCATCTTACTATTTAGATTCTTGGCATTATCTGAAATAATTGTCTTTGAAAGTCCATATCTATAGATGATCTCTCTCTTTATGAACTTGCAAATCACAAATCATGTTACATTTGCATATGATGCTGCCTCTACCCATTTTATGAAGTAATCTATCATCACAAAAATAAATCTATGCCCATTAGAAGCCTTTGGGGTGATAGGAACAATGACATCCATGCCCCACATTGAGAATGGCCAAGGTGGTGTCAAAACAAGTAAAGCAAATGGTGGAGCATAGATCTTATCAGTATATATCTGGTATTTATGACATTTACGGGCATAGTCAATGCAGTCACTCTCCATTGTCAACCAGTAGTATCCTGCTCTCATAATCTGTCTCACCATCATATGTCCACTAGCATGTGCCCTACATATTCCATCATGCACCTCTTCAATGATTTTTCTTGCTTCAGCCTTACTTACGCATCTTAGTAATACTTGGTCATAGCTTTTTTTGTACAAAACATCCCCATCTAGGAAAAAATGTATAGCCAATCTTCAGATGCCCTTTTATCATTTTTGGTTGCTTGAACTGGGTATTATTGATCCTTAATATACTGTAAGATATCATAATACCAAGGCTTCCCATCTTTCTCTTCTTCTACATTAGAGCAATGAGCTGGCATATCCTTAACATCTAGCCTGATGGAATAAATGTCAGTATTGTCATTAATTCGAATCATTACAGTCAAAGTAGCCAAGGCATCGACAATTAGATTCTTTTCTTGAGGTAGATGGTCAAACTGGATATCTTCAAATTACTTTATCAACTCTAAAATATACTTATGATATGGAAGGAGTTTTGAATCTTTCGCCTCCCATTCTCCTTTCAACTGATATATAACTAGAGCTGAGTCCCCAAACACTTTTAATACTTTCACTCTTCTATTTATAGTAGCTCGTAAGCCTATGACACATGCCTCATATTCAGCGATGTTATTTGTGCAATTGAAATTTAACCTTACTATTATAGGATAGTATTGTTCTTCTAGAGAGATCAGAATCACCCCAATTCCATGTCCCAAGGCATTGGCAGCTCCATCAAAATACATTTTCCAACACTTTTCTTCAAGCTTCCCCTTTTTCAGTTGGGAAATAGTCATTAGATCTTCATCAGGGAATTCTAACCTCATTGGTTCATATTTTTTAGTAGCACGATCTGCACGGAACTCTGTTATAGCACCCCCTTTTATTGCCTTTTGGCTTACATATATAATATCATATTCCGAGAGCATTACTTGTCATCTAGCAATTTTTCCAAACAAAAAAAGCTTCTCGAAGATGTATTTAATTGGATCCAGTTTTGCTATGAGCCATGTGGTATAATAGAGCATATACTGTCTGAGTCTTTTGGTAGTCCATGCTAATGCACAACACATTTTCTCCAATGAGGAATACTTGGATTCATATTCTGTGAACTTTTTACTCAGATAGTAAATAGCTTTCTCTTTTCGGCTAGAGTCATCTTGTTGCCCCAGCACACATCCCATTAAATTTTCACACACTATCAAATATAGAATTAAAGGTTTCCCTGGATTAGGTGGCACCAACACTGGAGGGTTTGACAAGTATTGCTTAATTTTATCAAAAGGCACTTGACATTCCTCATTCCATTTTCCAAGATTATTCTTACGGAAAAGCTTAAATGTGGGATCACATTTGTAGGTAAGCTGAGAGATGAATCGAGAAATGTAATTCAATCTTCTCAGAAAACCTCAAACTTCTTTTGGTGTACTCGGAGGTGACAAATTTTGAATGGCCCGTATCTTGTCTGGATCGACTTCAATTCCTCTTTCATTGACCATAAAGCCTAGTAAATTTTTTGACTTTACCCCAAAGGCACACTTGGCTGGGTTTAACTTGAGCTGGAACCTTCTCAATCTCTCAAATAACTTTTTGAGGCTGGTGACATAATCTTCATTCTCACAAGATTTTACAATCATATCGTCTACATACACTTTAATCTCTTTGTGCATCATATCATGGAAGAGTGTTACCATGGCCCTTTGATATGTTGCCCTAGCATTCTTTAACCTAAAAGGCATGACTTTGTAACAAAAGGTTCCCCACATGGTCACGAAAGTGGTTTTTTCCATATCATCTGTAGCCATTTTTATCTGATTATACCCTGAGAACCCATCCATAAAGGAGAAAATTGAATGCCTAGCTGTGTTATCTACCAGTGTGTCGATATGAGGCAAAGAAAAGTTATCTTTTAGACTAGCCCTATTCAAATCATAATAGTCTACACACATTCATACCTTTCTATCTTTCTTAAAAATTGGTACTATATTGGCTACCCACTCTAGATACTTAGCCACTTGTAGAAAACCTGCATCAAACTATTTTTTCACCTATTCTTTGATCTTTAATAGCATTTCAAGCTTCATTTGCCTCAGTTTCTGCTAGACTGTCTTACATTTTGGCTTTAAGGGTAATCTATACTCTACTATCTCCGTGCTCAGCCCTGGCATATCCTGGTAAGACTAAGCACACACATTAATGAATTCTCGAAGTAGATCTGCCAAACGTTGCCTATCTTCTGATGAAAGTAAAGTGCCAATTCTGACATCTTTCTTATTCTCTTCATCTCCTAGATTCACTAAGTCAACTATCTCTTGATGAGGCTCAATTGGCTTATTTTCTTGTTCAATTAATCTCATTAGGTCCGAAGGCATAACATATTCCTCAGAATTCTCTTCATTGTCAAGTTCATCAGTGTTAATTGAATTCTCAAAACTAACCTCTTGATTGTTATCATAATTATCATCATGTTCATTTAAGGACCTGAAATTAGATGAAATGGAATATGTTGGCAAGATGTGTTTGGAAAAATGGCAATAATGAAGACACAAGAAGAAATGAATGAAAATGCATCCTTCTTAATCTTTATTAAAATAATAAAAGATAAATGGCCCAAACAAGAAAAATCACCCCAATGCCTTGGGCAATAACTATTGGGATGTACAATTACATTGAATTAGTTTCAAAAGTCAAAGGCATTTCAATGGTACTCCAATTGTTCAGCTCATAATTTGGCAGACAAAGGCAGACCCCCCTTTTTGATTAAGCTCCACTTCATCTTCAATAACATGAATGGTTAACTGGGCAAAAGCTCTTTCCATGCTTTTTTCTGTATCTGGGTACATGAATCCTCCAGGTCTGAAAGTCTCATACAAGTGTGGGATAACCATTAGTCTTGTTGTTTTACCTGCTAACCTTCTCTTGATCTCCCATTCTGTTACTTCATAGCCTAGGCCTAGCCTTTCACTATTGACTACCACTATCGGGGGTTCCCTTATTCCTTGTAAGTTTTTGCCCAACCCTAATCCTGGATACCAACCCTTATTGATGACTTGGCTCATCACTATTCTTGAAAAAGATTGATTTTTAAGTCTTTCACCTACAGAATTAACTAGTTCAAAAGATCGATAGGAGCATTCTACTACTTTTTTGGTAGCCTCTACATATGGAGCATTCAACGGTAGGGTCACTAGCATGTCTTCCTCCCCAACTACCACTACTAATTGACCTTTTACATTAAACTTGATCTTTTGGTTCAAGGTAGAGGGCACAGCACCTGCTATGTGAATCCATGGCCTTTCTAGTAGACAACTGTAGGATGAAGAGATATCCATCACTTGAAACTTCACATTAAAAGTACACGGCCCAATTTGCAAGGGCATCTTGATATCTTCTAAAACTTCTCTTTTGGTCCCATCAAAAACTCTCACGATCATTTGACTGTCTTTCATATGAGAGTAGTCAATGGGTAACCTTGCCAAAGTTGACATAGGCATGATGTTGATAGCGAAACCATTATCAATAAGGACCTTGGCTATGATATGGCTCTTGCACTTGACTGTGATATGCAAAGCCTTGGCATTTCCCCTTCATTCTGAGGGAATCTCATCATCGCTGAATGAAATATAATTCAGCATGACTAGATTTCTAGCCAGGTGGTTCACATATTCAACCGACACATTATGTGCCACATATGCTTAGTTCAATACTTTTAGCAGGGCATTTCAATGTGGTTTTGAATTCAATAACAGTGATAATAATGAGATTCATGTAAGCATCTTGTTCAACTGTTCAACAACTGAATATTAACTATGTTTTACCAACTTTAGGAATTCACAAGCCTCTTTTTTTGACACCAACTTCGGGCGATCTTCCTCAGGTTCTACTTCAGGGTTATTTCATCTTTCTCCTACCTTAGCTTTCTCTCTTCTAGCCTTTTCTAATATTTTTGGAGTGTAGCATCTTCCACTTTGGGTAATGCCTCCTACACCAGTTATATTAGAGGTATCAGCTTTAAAAACATCATATTCTTGCCCCTGAACTACTGTATCACAGCCATATTTCCAAGGTACAGCTTTATCATCCTTATATGGGAATGAAGTTAGAACTTTAAAAGTTATCGGCCTAGGAATGAGTTTATCTAGGATAGACTTTGGCTTATTCCCATAATGAATCATCATCGGCTTTAAAAATAGCTTTACAGGCTTATCAATCATGGATACTTCAACACTTTCTAAGTCTTCTCCCTTTTCGTAGATCTCCATCTGGTATGAATCCAAGAGTTTTTACACCTCTTGGTGAAACTGCTCACAAGTTTCAATAGAGTGACCCATTACCCCACTATGATATTTACAACTAGTGCCTATTACATATACTCCATGATAGTTGTGTAGACTCACTAGTTGTATCATGTCAGCTTTTCATAAAATATCAAACAGCTGACTGAGAGGTGTCTTAATATCTATCACTTCTTTCTTCAAATGAAACTTCTGTTCTTCACTCAAAACATTCACATTATGATTAGGCAAAAGATTGCCACTAACATTTGGTACAGTCACCATTCATATATCAAAGCTAATCATTCCATCCTTGATCAACCATTGCACTTTGTGTTTCAAGACGGTGCAATTTTTAGTTGAGTGACCAACAATCCTATAGTGATAGTTACAATGGGTTGTGGGATCATACCACTTAGGGTAAGGTGGCTTAAGGGCCTCTAATTTACTAGGAGCAATCAGATGACAATATAAAGTTCACGATATAATTTTGTATAAGTTATTGGGATTAGAACAAATACAAGTTTTTACGAGTAGTTCATTGCTTTCGATAACCTCTCATTGGGCTAGCTGGACGTGTTTGAGGCGTTGAGGTAGGTTGAGTGTTCGGAATGTATATGGCATTCTAAGGCCTAAAGGAAGGTTGATATGTTTAGGGGTAGGATGGTTGTGAGATGGGTTGGTATGGATATTGAGAGGTGTTATTCACAGCAGGATAATATGGGGGGTATCCTTGTCCAGTTGGACATACCACCTGGCAGTAGAGCCTGTAAGGCTATTTTGAAAAACATGCATTAATAGTTTTTCATTATGGGCATGGGCTGCCATCTTCCAGCAATACATGGTGATATGAGTTTTTGGGCACTTCGTACCTTCATATTTCTTAAATTCAGGTACTTTGAACTTTGGTGGAATGACTACATCCGGGACTAAGCACAGCTCAGTAGCATCAATAGAACCATAAAATCCAATCCTTTCTACAACTCGTAACCTTTGTTCAAGCATACTAATCTTTGGATCTTCTTGAGACTCCACCACCCTTGCTTTTTCTTTCTCCTTCTTTTTCAAGTCATCTAGATCAAGAATCGATTCTATTGCCTTTTCAGTAAAGACAGGATTTACATAGCTATGGTAATGCCCTGGATTCGAAGCTGATGGTATTCTGGGGTATACAGGATAAGAGAACTATTATGGCAGAATATCCTGTGTGGACTGGGCTTATTGTGGACCAAAACTTTGAGGATACAATGGGTCAGCCACTTCTTATGATGGGAGGCCTTGTTGGCTTGTATTTTCTTCTATTCTTTTTCCCTTGTTCAGCTTATTGAGAGCATCTAAAATCTTGCTCAACTCATTCTCAATCTTTTTCTGTGCTTTCTCCAGCTTTTCAAATCTGTGAGAATTTTCTTGCTCTATTTGTCTGGCTCTGACTCTTATGTTATATCGATGGACAGGGTTCTCGCTAGATGGAGCTATCCTTGAACCATTAATACCATATCTTAGAATTAGCAAATTTATATGACTATCTCATGGTTACTTTATTAAGTGTAATGAGTGAGAATGCAATGAATGCAAATGCATGTATGCAAATAACATTTGCCTTAAGATGGTATTTAACTAAAAGATTTCATTTATTCCAAAGAACTTTTATTTACATTGAGTTTATCATCCTAGAGTTATAACTATAAAATCGTTTGATCTGCTCATATTGGGCCTTGGCTTCTTCAATGAAGTTTAATAGACATTGCCTATGTTCTCCTACTGGGGCCACCATTTGTTTTAATGCTTCTGCCTCTTCTACCATCTCTCTTGCCTTGTATACCCCTTTATAAATTTGGGTTGCTAGGTGCTCAATGTACTTCTATCTTCCTAAGTTCTCTCTTTTACCACACTAGACTTGGTATGATAACTCTCTATGCTCTCTAACTAATGTAGCAATATGGTCTTCTTATTTATTCAACTTTTGTCTTAACCTGCTTAGGTAGCTATTCAACATGTTATTCTCTATCTGTACTTAGGTACTTTCTTTTTCCAATTCAGCATATTCTTGTTTCAATCTTGCATTTTCTTCAGTCAGCTCAACAATTGTTATCTCTTTGGCCCTTTCTCTTATACATAACCTCTTATGTTCTTCGTGTAGCTCTGCTAAGTCTTTAACAGTTGTATCACGTTCTTTAGCAATCTTGCAAACTCTGGCTTCATGTCTTTCAACTCTATCTTTCTACTGATCTTTTTCTTCTCGAAGCTTCTGGATTTTTTACTTTAACTTATCCTTTTCAGACTCAAATTCTTTTATCGCAAGCTCTAATTCTGATGGTGTCTCTTCAAGCTTTTTCCTCTATTGGCGATTGAAAGCTTTCATAAGTGAATATCATTTCCTGTCGTCGTCTTGCTCTCCAAGGTAAATACCCCAGAGTGGCTTTATCAGTGAACGGTCTAGGACTCACTCTTCAGGGGTTTTTTCATGCTTTAATCATCTCATTCATCCTCTAAAATGCTTTTGGCTCACTGTAAGAGAAATCTAACTGATAAAGCCCATGCACATAGAAATGAACTATTCTGCCCCAAACTGCCTTCTTACTAGGAATGGTGCATAACTTGTTGCTCCCCATAAACTTAAAAATGGGACCACTATATTATCCCCATACTGATACAACATAGGTTCACGATTCATCTATGGGACCAACCATCTTACTTTGCCACTGGTCAATTTTTGTAGGAAAGCTATCCACTCATTTTTAGACTTTTGTTCTGACCATCCACTTTTACAAAATTCCTTGATCGAAGCTCAATTGCGGACATAAAGCTTCGAGAAAGCACCTTTTCTCCATTTGAAGTGGCTTTTCATCTATAAGTATAATAACTGTATGCAGCCTATAAAGTGCCCTCCATTTCGATGATAGTAACTCAAAGATCTGATAGTCTCTGCTAATATTACCGTTGAAGGGTTACAACCATTGATCACACTCTCGAAGAAGTCAACCACCACTATTTCAATGTAACCCAAAACCTTAGAAAGATCACTATTTTGTATATAGCTAAGGCAAATACATTTAACCCCCGTTTTTCGTTGGCATGTTGCAATAAAAACTCATGAAAGAACTTCCACGGTAGGCAAACCTATTCTTGTTTCTTCTTTGTATGAGAATCCACAACTTTTTTCTCTATCCCCATGAGTTGAGCCCCTTACGAAATCCTGACTTGTGTTCTTTGACATAAATCTTATCAGGAGCCTTGAGGTGCAAACCCAACAAAGTTGAATATTCTTCGATGGTTGGTGTCATATCAACTTCATTGAAGATGAAACACTTGTATGTAGGATCCCAAAATTATGCTGCAGCTCTGATTAGTTGATCATCGATAACTACTACGAGAAGGTGTGCTATATGCCCATGTCTCTAGCAAAACTGCTCTTGTCTTGACGGATTCATCTTCATCCATATATCAACCAAATCCTCTAGATTATTTTGTTTGAGGAGGATAAATGTTTCTTGAGACAAGGTAGAATCATATCCGATTGGTAAACAATCCCCCATCTTCAGTTGAATCTTTTCTGACTGGACCCTTACTTCGTTGGGTGACTCATAAAGAGCTAACATAGATGAAGAACAAACTAGTCATTCTATGGAGTCCATGAAAAATTTTTGTTGAAAACCATCTTTCAAGCAAATGTTCTTTATGCAACTTTATAATATGAGCATGAACCAACAAAAGAATGAGAGAAAAGGTCAGTATGCCCAGAAAAAAGGAATAAATAAATAACTAAGTAAATTAAAACATCACACAGAATAAAAGGAATAAACCCTGTGCTTTTGGTCAATTCTAAAAGGGAAGAATGATGACTCTATCTATAGGATAGGCACTCTTAAGGTTCACTATATGTGGTTTTAGGTTAAAGTCTAAAGGTTCTCAAATTGCTCCTTATATCATTGTCCATCACAGACAAGTAAGGCACCTTAATCCTCACCCATTACAGGCTACAAGCGAAAAAGGTTCAATTTGAGTGGGAGTATTTCGTTAGCTACTGTAGAGGCATTAGACCTCACAAAAGCAATAGGTACTTTACTCCCTCCTAGAGGGACGGAGCTCGGGTATAGAGCTCATGTTATGCATATGCATATGAATGACATAATTAATAAAGTAAATAAACATGAATGAATAAAAAAAAATCTATACAAAAGGTTCAATTTTATTAGGCTTTTGGATAACATAAATTTATTTGCTGGCTTGACTCTCAGACTTCCCCAGTGGAGTCGCCAAACTATCATAACGTCTAGATCCGGGGATCTATCACTAGACATTGACTTAAAAGAGTCGTCACCAATCTTTTTTATCTAGGTGCGATTGACCACCTAAAGAATCTATCCTTTTAAGGAACACCTAAACTTAAGGGTCCCTAGAAGAATAGGTTCGGGTCTATTAACTAGAATAGGGTTCGAGAGTACGATTACGTGTGAGGAAGGTTATAGCACCCTCACAACGCCTATCAAAATATGGTACCAGCTTAATTTTGTGTTATCCAATAAGCCTTAAAGATTTACCAAGTAATTAATTATTAGAAATTATTCTCAATTGACTTTAATACTTTTAGCAAAAAATTGAAAAAATTCCATCACCTTAAGAGTATGCAATGAGACTACTGTTTCACTTGCAAAGGCTATCGTCGGATTATTTAATATTAAAAAAAATTCAAGAAACAAAAATGAAAAAAAAATGATTCAGCTTTAGGTATAAATCCTTTTCTCTTCAAAAACTCATTGCTTTTGTACAAGGAAAATTGATACTTTCAACTTTTCCTCAAAAAACCCTTTTTTAGAAAATTATTTTCAAAGAAAATTGATACTTTCAACTTTTCCTCGAAAATATTTTTTAGAAAACTTATTTTCAAGGAAAATTGATACTTTCAACTTTTCCCAAAAAAAATTTTTAGAAAACTTATTTTTAAAAAAAATTGATACTTTCAACTTCTCCTTAAAAATATTTTTTAAGAAAAATTGATACTTTCAACTTCTCCTTAAAAATATTTTTTAGAAAACTCATTTTCAAGGAAAATTGATACTTTCAACTTCTCCTCAAAAATATATTTTTTAGAAATTTTATTTAAAAAAAATCAAAAAATAAAATAAAATAAAAATAAAGATAAAAATAAAATAAAATAAAAATAAAATAAAATAATAAATAATAAATAATAAATAATTCTAATGTAATCAATAAATAATAATAATAATAATAAATAAATAAATAACAAATAATGAAAAAAATAAATGAAAAAAAAACCTTGGAACGGCTCGGCTCGGCTTAGTGGCTTGGCTTGAGGAAGAAAAATAGCTTAGAGACGTCGCTCGGCTTCGACTCGGCTCAAACCCAAGTGGAGAAGCGGGTCGTTGGATTAGGTGCGCTATGGGTCGGGTCACCCGAATGGGAACGCGCGGATCCTAGGGTTTTCTTAAGCGTAAAACGACGTCGTTTTAATAGGATATAAAAGGCTCTAACCTCAGTTTTTTCAACGGATCTCCCCTTCCCTCTCTCTCTCTTCCATTCCTTTCCTCCTCCCTCTCTCTACCCGAACTAAGAATTTCGGTTGAATCTCGTCGGATTCTGGAAAATATTGTCAAAATCTAGGTTTTTCATTGGAAGTTAGTCGAAAAGTTGGTCGATTTCTGGAAATAGTACGTCAGAAACTGGGTAGCTAGTCAAAAAGTTCAATCGATGCCGAAAAAGCCACAAAAAATTTTAAACTTCGTCGAAAAATTCATCGAAATTTGGAACTTTTCCTGAAATTTCCAAAAAAATTCACCTAAAAATCCTCTAAAATCTCTAGAAAACTCCTGAAATTGCTTTTGATCCTTTTGAATGCTTTTTTTTCTTTCTCTTTTCACTCTCTCTCTCTATGTTTTTTGTTCGTTTTCTATGGATCTATTTATAGGGATTCAATCTCAAAATCCCTGACCAATCCAAATTCCCTTTCTGATTAGGTTTTTAATGGTTTAATCCAACTATGATTCTCTACTGCTCTTATTCACGGCAGAATGCATCCTAATTTTCTAATCCTAATCCCAGTCGAAAATTATCAAGAAAAGATAAAGTTAAAGAGAAAAAAGAAAAAAAATAATATAAAGAAAAACATATATATATTAATAGATAAATGATACAAAAAAATATATGTTAATAGATAAAAATAAATATATTAGTAGATAAATAATAAATATATTTAAAAAAATAATAATAATAATACTAATAAAAATAAAAACAAAAATGGGCCTATTTTACCAATTTGGACCAGGCCCAATTGATCCAGGCCTAGACCAAATTGGGTGTCTACAATCTTTTTTTATTTAAAAAAATAAAAATAAAAAGTCTTACCAATATATTGGAGGGCCAATGTTTTCTCCAAAACAAGGTTTTGCCAACATATTGGAGAGCCTTATAATTTTCATAAAATCAAGTTTTTAAAAATAATAAAATAATCTTTCTTGTTTTATTTTGCATAAAATCATACTAACAGGTTGGAGGACTATTTTCAACAAAAAGTCTTACCAATAGATTGGGAGACTTTTTTTATTATAAACTCGATTTATAAATATTTATTTCTAGAAGCAAAATTAAATGAATTCGACGATTGACCCTTTTCAAAGCATGACAAATAGTCTCCTTAAATACTCCTGAAGTGAGAAAATATTCTTAAATTATTACCAACATATTGGAGTAATTTAAGAAAATTTTCCAATATTAAATTATTTGGTAAATTTTAAACATGTTTGAAGGCTTGGATAACTTGAAATCGATTGGTACCATCTTTTAGATGGGTGCTGTAAAAGTGCTATAACCTTTCTCATGCAAAACTATACTCTTAGACCTAAACTTTGGTTTCATGGACTAGAATATATTATTTAAAGATACCTATTAGAATCTACTATTTAAAGATACCTAAGTCAATCTTGAGACTCATCTTTAAATGGAACAAATTCTATTAGGTGGTTAATCACACCTTAACAAAAAAGATTAGTGGTAACTTCTTAAAGTCTATGTCTAGTAGTAGGTCCATGAATCTATACATTATGATAGTTTGGCAACTTCATTAGGGAGATCAAGAGTCAGGCCATTAAATGATTTCTCGTTAGCCAAGCCTAACCTAATAAATTTAAGTTTTTTTTTCTTTTTTGTATTTTATTTATTTATTCATTTTATATATATGTCATTCATTTGCACATGCATAATATGAGCTCTACACTTGAGTTCTATCCCTTAAAAGAGAGTAAAATACCTACGCCTTTATGGGATTTCATATCTTTATATGGGTTAGCGAAAAAACTCCCTTTCGAATCGAACCTTTTCTGCTTGTAGCTTATAATGGGTGAGGATTGGGGTGCCTTACTAGTCTATAATGGACAATAATGCAAGGAACAATTTGAGAACCATTAAATTGTCAAACCTTTCAGCCATGCCTTCCTTTGTTTTAGAAAATCCTAAATAGGACATATGATGGGACTTTTTTTTTTGCTTGTAAATTTATATATTTTCTTTGTATTTGCATACTAACTCTTTATGTTTTTTTTTTGTATATATTATTCTTTGTACATATCATGTTTACTAACCCTTTTCTTTTATTGTATATGCATGCATTTACATCATTAAATCTTTTTCATTGCATTCATACATTTTTGCATTCAATGTCATGCATAATTGGATGGTTCCATAAACATCACTCTAAATATGCACCTAATTATGGTAAACCAAGGTTTAAGGATAGCTTGACCAACTCACCACTAGTAAAACACCCGAGCTCAAGTGAGACAAATGGAGCAAAAAAACTTAAGTCGTGTTGAAAAGTTAGAGAAGGCTCAAGAAAAAATAAAAAAGAAGTTAAACAAAATCCTTGAAGCATTAGGCTAGTTGAATAAAGGAAAGACTATAGAAGAAGATGCTAAACCTAATGACCATATGTTGTAGGATATTATTGATCCTTTGTATCCTACTATTCATGACCCACCTTAGGCCTAGTCCAATTAAGGGCACTTCATCACAACAATTCACATTCCTCATAGGGTATACTTACATAACAATGCAATCAGCACCAACTCAAGGGCAATTTCAAAGTTTTGCTGATCTTATCTTCATTGAAAAGGTAATAGAGCTAGTCCCAATCCCTAACTTAGATAACCTCAAGGAGATTGAAAAGTTGAAATTAAAGGCGGATGAAAGTTTGGAAGACTCTAAAGCTTATTACAAGATGAACATGTTGAAAGAGAGACTACGAGCCATTGAGGGTATAGACTTTTATGGCTCCATGGATGAGGTCGGCCTCTACTTGGTCCCAGATGTTGTAATCCTACCAAAATTCAAGGTCCTTAAGTTTGATAAGTACAATGGTACTAAATGTCTAATCCCACATGTCACTATGTACTGTTAGAATATGGTTGTCTACACTAGTGATGAAAAGCTCTTGATGCATGTTTCCAAGATAGCCTTACTGGCTTAGGTACAAGGTAGTATGTTCAGCTAGACTGAACGCACATTTGGTCTTGGAATGATTTTGCTCTAGCGTTTATTAATCAATACTACCATATTATTGACTTGGCCTTTAATCATTTTTCTTTACAACGTATGGAGAAAGAGGCAATAAAATCCTTCAAAGAATATGCTTAATGATGGAAGGATATGGCTACTCAAGTTCAACTTCTTCTAACTAAGAAGAAACTAATTGTCATGTTCGTTAGTACCTTAAAAGCACCTTATTATGAAAGATGATAGGGAATGCTACAAAAAACTTTGCTAACATGGTGATATCAAGAGAGATTATTGAAAATGCCATCAAGAGTGGCAAGCTTAAAGAAAGAGAAACCAATAGTACCAAGAAAAGTGAGATGCCTAAGAAGAAAGAAGCTAAAGCCCAAACGGTGAGTTTTGAGAGGCAATAATTTAGAAGTCATTCTCCATATTTACCATATGTTCATCTTGCTTACTACTCAGTAGTCAATAATATTGCACAAGTTCCTTACCAGTCTCATTACCCAACCATGAGCAACATCGCTCCTAGTTCTCATTAACTAGCCTTTCAAGCACTTGCATTGGGCCTAGTTTTGTTAGTACACTAGTTTTAAGGCCTTAGAATTAGGCAAGTGATTTAGGAAGATCTAAAGGCAACCAAAAGAGAGCTTGCATTGATCTTATCCCAATAACATATACTGAGCTATTACCCAAATCGATTAAGAATGACCTGGTATCCCTAATTTTTTGAAACCATTGAAGCTACCTTATCCCAAATGATACAATGTTAATACCACATGTGATTACCATAATGGGAATGTGGGCCACTCTATGGAAACATGCCTTGCTTTCAAGC
This sequence comes from Durio zibethinus, assembly GCF_002303985.1. The sequence goes on from NW_019168226.1 coordinate 113,359, forward strand.
ATAAGGTGCTAAGTTTGATCGAGTATGCTTGGTATGCCTCAACGAATCAAAGGAGCTAAATGTCAACAAAGACCTTTTGCCTGATCACCCAATGGCATAATTGTGGGAAGGCTGATTTGAATTGTTGGTCATTTTAGGATTTTTTAGGAATAATGGACTTCTTTTATGTACTTGAGTTTCATTTTATTTTTTATCATTTTAATAAAAGTGATAGATATGATGCATTTTCATGACACCTCTTCTTTTGCATGAATAACCATCATATGCTTTTACCTTTTTACATCTTTTCCTATATCTATTCCCAAATTCCAAATAATGAAGGTTCAAATAATCATGACAACAATTTAGGATTTGATTTCGAGGACATCACTCATGTTGATGAATTAAGATTATTAATTCATTAGGATTGCTAAATAAAAAAAGATAAATTTGGCAAAGCATTTTGCTCACCCAAAGATGAAGTTGATGCAAAATGCAATCTTTGTTTTTCGTAAATGAATGTTTTTCATTGAGAGTATTCATATTTGAGATGAAAAATAGCCATCTCTTTTTTATCCTTTACAAAAAGAGTAAAATTACCCCTTACTACCCCATTTGAGCTTGTTAAAATTTTCTTTCAAGGAACCTTAGCCAAGGATCACTGTCACACTAAGGGCATAGTTTGAGAAAATTGAAAAGTTGAGATCCTTAGTTATTTCATAGGCAAAGCCCTTTTATGCTTAAATTTTTTTTAAAAAATGATAAAAATGAAAAAATGAAAAAAAAAAAAAAGAGAAAGAAACAAGAAGGAAAAAGAAAAAGAAATTGATGGGGTAAAATATCAAGGTGCTTTACATGGAAAGAAATGATCCTTGGTTTGGTTACCCTTCAAATACATTTTAGGCCTATTTTATCCATTTCTTTCATAACCCATCACCCTAGCCTATATTACGTCATTTAAAAGTCCATTTTGATCGAATATGAATATTCGAATTGGAGAATCATGAATTGAACTAAGGTAGGTTTGCCATTGGATTGTTTGAGATTTTGATCAAAATGTCACTAATAGATAAAGGGGAAAGAGAAATGCAAAGAAAAGATGAGAAAAAGATGTGCAAAAAAAGCAAAAAAGGCAAAAAAAAAAAAAGGAAAAAGGAAGACTTAAACTAAAAACCTAAAAGGGTGGTTTAAGTAAAAATAGAGATTTGAGAGAATAGCTTCATTTGAGGATCTCAGGAATATGGATGATGATTAGCTCAAAAATTAAGAATATCAATGAAATGTGTTTTTCAAAAAGAATTCTGAGTTAGAGTTCAAAATTGCTTGAACAATCATTATTCTAGAGTTAATACTCCATTTCCATAGTATTTTACTTTTATTCATCCTTGATTTGTTCTTAACCAAATTTTCTTTAATGAATACTTATTTTTCTTATTCTTTACCAAGTTTGCATCCTCTAAATGAATTGAGGAAATTTATCATATTTGTCATGAATTAGAATGAAGATAAATAAATGAATGACAATGTTCTTAAAAGATTTTTCCATCATTTTCAAAGAAATCCAAGATGAAAGAAGTGAAGGAAGCCTAAGAAAATGATTTGAAAAAGGCAAATGAGGACCCAATGATGAACATAGAGATGGATTGGTCAATAAAACCTATGAGTTGGGACCAAATGAGGAAAACAATATGGATTAGTTGAAATTTTTTTTTCTAAAATAGTTAGTACTGATAAGCTAAGAAGGAATGGTGGACTCTTGAGAACCTTGTTACCACAACTAGAATTTCATGGCATTGATGTAGTGACATCTACATTACATACAATGTGTTTACATTGTATTTAAATCCTTGATAATTGTATTTGCATTATGGTTAGGGCATGCATTTGCATTCTGTAAGGAACATTTGAATCATTGTATGACATTTGCATTTGCATTTGCATCATTCATTGAGGATATGGGTTGTTACATTTGTATCATTTAAAGGGCATTCACATTATTAGCATGACATTTGTCTTTGTTGGGAGAAAATGTTTAGCTTTTGATTACTCGAATGAGGAAGATTTTTCATGTTAAGATTTTTGGATAAGGAAAACTTTCAAAACTTTTAAAGTTATAAAGTCTTTGTTTAAAGGAGCTTTTCGAATGAGAATCTTTAAAATTTTGGATGTGAAACCCTAAAATTTTTTTGAATGAAAATCTTTGAATGTGAAGCCGTAAAGTTTTTGAAAAAGGACCTTTGAAACCTTGGATATGATCTCTAAAATTTTTTGAATAAGAATCTTTGAAATTTTGGATGGGAATTCCTAAAATTTTTCAAATGTGAATCTTTGAAATTTTGGATGTGAAACCCTGAAATTTTTCAAATTTGAATCTTTGAATTTTAGACGTGAGCTTTGAAACCTTTGATGTGAATTTGAAAATTTTCAAATATGAAAATTTGAATTTTGGATGTGAATCACTAACAAAAATCCTTTGAAAATGAATCTTTTAATCTTGCATTACAGTTTGCAAATCTTTATAATGATGAAGTTGAATTTCTTGCAAATCTAAAAATGTTTGTGAACCTTAAATTCTTACGAATCTTAAATTCTTGTGAACCTAAAATTCTTACAAATCTGAAATTTTTTCAAACTTGAAATTCTTGAGAACCTGAAGCTCTTGCTAACCTGAAGTTCTTATGAATCTAAAGTTCTTATGAAACTTAGATCCTTGCAAATCTTAAAGTCTTGTAAATCTAAATTCTGGTAAATCTTTGGATTCATGTGAAATTAAAATTCTTGTGAATCTAGAACCTCTACAAAACTTGGAACCTTTGAGAATTTGGAACCTCCAAAAATCTGAAAAATTTTGCAAATTTGAAACCTTTACAAATCTAGAAACTCTATGAAACTTGGAATCTTTGTGAATTTGGAATCTCTGCAAAACTTGTAATTTTTATTAATCTAGAACCTTTGAGAATCTTGAATCATTTACAAACTTTTGGAATCTTTCCAAAACTTAAAATTCTTGCAAACCTTTGTGAATCTTGGCTTTTGGTGAATTTTGAAATCATTATGAATTTTTTATGAATCTGGAGTATTGGAATTTTTTAAATTTTGTTATGGAACCTTGTGAATCTTTGCAATATGTGGACCCTTGAATTTCTAAATTGTGATTCTTTAGATTTCAAGTTAAAATTTTTCTAGACCTCAATGAATGGATGTCTTTTAACATTTCCTATTTAAAGTTTTTAAAGTTGTTTAGTCTTTGTACAGAAGAGCCCATTCCTTAATTTTACAGTTATTTAGTCTTTGTATAGAGAAACCCATTTCATATTTTAAAGTTGTTTAGCCTCTATATGGAGGAGCTCATTTCTTAGTTTAAAGTTGTTTAACCTTTGTATAGATAAGCTTATTTCTTAATTTAAATTTGTTTGCCATTGTAAAGAGGAGTTTAATTTGTTGAACTTTTATTTATAGGAGTTATCAAATTTTTTAAGCTTTATACCTCTATTTAGAGGATCTATTTAAAATTTTTTAAAAATCACATCCTTTTAAAATTGTTTGAGTTAAACTAGACTCAATGGTTGTTTATGTCTTTGCATCATTTTTGTTTTATAAGAATGTACAAAGAAGGCCAATTGTAGACATCCCATTTCGTTCGCAGCATGCATGTAAACTATGAGTTTTGATTTTGTCGAGATTGTTGGGCTTTGAGCCCAATGTAAGTTACTTTGATGTGGGCTTTGCCTTAACAAATATTTTATTTTTATTTATTTGTTTATTCTTTAATAAAAACTAAATAAATAAAAAAATGATAGAAAAGAAAACCAAACAAAAGTTTTTAGAAATCTTGTTCAAGAATCGGGCAAAAGAGGAATTTTTAGGATTTTTTCTTAACTTGTATGAAATAGGAAATCAAATAAAAAAGGATCACAAAGCATCAAAGCTAGGGTTTTTGTTAAATTAATTCTACCTAAATTAAAAGGATTTAAAAAATCTTTGACAATTCTTAACAATCAATGGAACCCTAAAATTTCTAACTAGAAAATCTCTATAAATTGTTCTGAGGCAGACAAAGAACAGAGAGGGAGAAAAAGATTATATGAAAACTCTTGCAAAAAAGTAGAGGAAAATCATTTAGAAAAAATATACAATTTTTGGTAGTAGGTTTTTTTCTTTTTTTTTTTTGGAATTCTTTACAAAATTTGGAATTGTGAGGATTTATTCTAGTAAGCCACGCAACCTAGCCACTTTGCTGAGCCGACTTCAGTTTTTTTATTTTATTTATTTAACTATCTTATTTATTTGATTATCTATTATTCTTTAAATATATTTTTATAAAAACATATTTAAATAAAAGTTTTACCAATAGATTGGAAGGCAATCATTTTTTTTAAATAGGGTTTTACCATCATATTGGAAAACCTTATAACCTTTTTTTATTTTAAAAAATAAAAATAAAAAGCCCTACTAATAGGTTTGCGGGCCAATTTTTTTCCAAAATAAGGTTTTACCAACATATTGGAAAGCCTTATAATTTTAAAAAAATCAAGTTTTTAAAAAAATAAAAAAATAAAATAATATTTCTTGTTTTATTTTGTATAAAATCCTACTAACAGATTGGAGGATAATTTTCGACAAAAAGTCTTATCAATAGATTGGAGGACATTTTTTACTATAAAGCAACTACAAACTCGGTTTATAGATATTTATTTCCAAAAGCAAAATTAAATGAATCCGACAATAGAGCCTCTTTAAAGTGTGACAAATAGTCTCTTTGAATACTATTGAGATGAGGAAATATTCTTAAATTATTACCAACATATTGGAGTAATTTAAGAAAATTTTCTAATATTAAATTATTTGGTAGATTTTAGATATGGTTAAGGCTTTGATAATTTGAAATCAGATTGGTACCATCTTTTGGATGGGTGTTGTAAGGATGCTATAACCTCTCTCATGCATAACTGTACTCTTGGACCTAAACTTTAGTTTCATGGACTAGAATCTACTATTTAAAGATACTTAAGTTAATCTTTAGACTTTTCTTTAAATGGGATAGATTTTGTCAGGTGGTCAATCACACCTTCATAAAAAAGATTGGTGGCTACTCCTTAAAGTCTATGTCTAGTGATAGATTCACAGATCTATACGTATGACAAACTAAAACAATTGTTCTATGACAAAACAAAAAGTCATAATGACTTTATATAGATAATTGTTCAAATAGTAAAATCTATTTGAAGTTATTCGGTAAATATATTTATTTTTTTAAATCTCTTGCTCATTAATTGTTTAAATGTTAACAAATTAGTATTATTTTATTCTAAATAAGCTTATATGAACTGAAATAATTATTTTATGACTAACAAAAGGTCAGAATGATTTGGAATAGAAAAGTTTTTTAGTAGTCTTAAATATTTGAACTAGTTCAACAAACACATTTATTTTTTAAAATCTTTTACTTATTAATTTTTGGAATATTATTAAATTAGTGTTATTTGAATCCAAATAAGCTTGTTTGAAAAGAAAAAATCGTTTTATGATAAAATAAAGATTATAACGATTTGAGATAGATAATTGTTTAAATAGTCATAACTATTTAAAATTGTTTTGGTAAACAGATTTAGTTTTTAAATCTCTTATTAATTTTTCAAAATATTAATAGATTAGTATTATTTTATTTTGAATAATTTTGCATTAAAAGAAATAATTATTTTATGACAAAATAGAAGGTTATAATGATTTGAAATAAATAACTGTTCAAATAGACATAATTATTTGAACTTGTTCGATAAACAAATTTATTTTTTAAATCTCCTACCTATTAATTTTCAGAATATTAATAAATTGGTATTATTTTATTTTGAATACGCTTGTATGAATAGAAATAATTAGATAATGACAAAACAAAAGGTCATAACTATTTAAAATAGATAATTGTTTAAATAATCATAACTATTTGAACATGTTCAGAAAATGGATTTATTTTTTAAACTTTTCTTATTACCTTTTGGAATATTAATAAATTTATATTATTTTATTCAAAATAAGCTTGTATGAACAGGAACAATTATTTTATGATAAAAATGAAATGTCATGACTATTTGAAATAATAATTGTTCAAATAGTCATAACTACTTGAACTTATTCGATAAATAAATTTATTTTGTAAATTTTTTACTCATTAATTTTCAAAATATTAATAAATTAGTATTATTTTATTTTGAATAAGCCTATGTGAACTAATAGAATTATTTATGATGAAACAAAAGGTCATAACAATTTGAAATAGATAACTATTCAAATAATTATGCCTATTTGAACTTGTTCAATAAATACATTTATTTTTAAAATCTTTTACTAATTGCTTGTTGAAATATTAATAAATTAATATTATTTTAATCCAAATAAGCTTGTATGAATAAAAATAATTATTTTTATGACAAAACAAAAAGTCATAACTATTTGAAATAAATAATTGTTCAAATAGTCATAACTAATTGAACTTATTCGATAAATAGATTTTTTTATAAATCTTTTACTTATTAATTGTCTAAATATTAATAAATTTTTATTATTTTAATTGAAATAAGCCTGTATGAATAGAAAAAATAATTCTGTGACAAAACAAAAGGATATAGTGATTTAAAATAGGTAACTGTTCAAATAGTCATAACTATTTCAACTTGTTCGATAAACAAATTTAGTTCTTACATCTCTTATTTATAAATTTTTAGAATGTTAATAAATTAGCATTACTTTATTTTAAATAAGATTGTATCAATAGAAAAAATTATTTTACGACAAAATAAATTGTCATAACGATTTGAAATAAATAATTATTCAAATTGTTATAACTAATGGAACTGGTTTAGTAAACAAATTTATTTTTTAAATCTCTTATTAATTTTTAAAATATTAGTAAATTAAAATTATTTTATTCTGAACAAACATATATCAGCAAAAACATTTGTTTTACGATAAAATAAGAGGTCATAATAATTTGAAATAGATAATTATTCAATAGCCTTAACTATTTGAACTGCTTCAACAAACAAATTTATTTTTTAAATCTTTTAGTTATTAATTTTTATAATATTATTAGATTAGTATTATTTTATTCTAAATAAGCTTGTATGAACATAAATAATTTTTTTATGACAAAACAAAAGGTTATAATGATTTGAAATAAATAATTATTCAAATAATTATAACTATTTAAACTGGTTTGGTAAACAAATAATCTCCTACTTATTAATTTTTGAAATATTAATAAATTAGTATTATTTTATTCTGAATAGGCTTGTATGATGAAAAACAATTGTTTTAAGACAAAACAAAGTTCATAAAGATTTGAAATAGATAATTGTAAAAATAGCCTTAACTATTTGAACTAATTTAATAAACTGATTTATTTTTTAAATCTCCAACTTCTCAATTTTTGAAATACTAATAAAGTAATAGTATTTAATTTTGGATAAACTTTTATGAACTGAAACAATTGTTTTATGATAAAACAAAAGGTCATAATGATTTTAAATAGATAATTATTGAAATAATCATAAATATTTGAACTTGTTCTATAAACAGATTATTAAATTTCTTGCTTATTAATTTTCTAAATGTTAATAAAAAAGTATTATTTTATTTCAAATAAGCATATATGAACTGAAACAATTAATTTATGACTAAACAGAAGGTCAAAATGATTTGAAATAGATAATTGTTCTAATAAATCAATTGTTTTATGATAAAATAAAAAGTCATAATGATATTAAAAATATAATTGTTCAAATAGTCATAACTATTTAAACTAGTTCGATAAACAAATTTATTTTTTCAAATTTCTTGCATATTAATTTTTGAATGTTAATAAATTAGTATTATTTTATTTTGAATAAGCTTGTATGAACTAAAAAAATTATTATATGACTAAACAAAAGGTCAGAATGATTTGAATTAGATAATTATTTTAATAGTCTTAACTATTTGAACTGGTTCGGTAAACACATTTATATTTTAAATCTCTCTTCAATTTTTGAAATATTATTAAATTAGTATTATTTTTATCTAAATAAGCTTGTATGATTAGAAACAATTGTTTTATGAAAAAAGTAAGATCATAATAATTTGAGATTGGTATTTGTTCAAATAGTCATAATTATTTGAGCTAGTTCGGAAAACAACTTTAGTTTTTAAATCTCTTGCTTATTAATTTTTTAAATATTAATAAAGTAGTATTATTTTATTTCTGATAAGGTTTTATAAATTGAATTTTTTGTTTTATGGCAAAACAAAAAGGTCAAATAACTTTAAATAGATAATTGTTCAAATAGTCAAATCTATTTGAACTTGTTCGATAAATAAATTTATTTTTTTGAAATCTCTTGCTCATTAATTATTTGAATGTTAATAAATTAGTATTAATTTATTCTGAATAAGTTTGTATGAATTGAAATAATTATTTTATGACTAAAGAAAAGGTCAAAATAATTTAAAATAGATAATAGTTCTAATAGTCTTAACTATTTGAACTAATTTAACAAACATATTTATTTCTTAAATCTCTTATTTATTAATTTTTGAAATATTATTAAATTACTATTATTTTAATCTGAATAAGCTTTTATGAAAATAAATAATTTTTTATAACAAAATAAAAATCATAACGATTTGAGATAGATAATTGTTTAAATAGTCATAACTATTTGAACTATTTTAGTAAACAAATTTAGTTTTTAAATCTCTTATTAATTTTCAAAATATCAAGAGATCAGTATTATTTTTTTAAATAATTTTGCATGAACAGAAATAATTGTTTTATGACAAAACAAAAAGGTCATAATGATTTCAAATAGATAATTGCTCAAATGGACACGATTATATGAACTTATTTGGTAAACAAAGATATTTTTTAAATCTCCTACCTATTAATTTTCATAATATTAATAAATTATTATTATTTTAATCCAAATAAACTTGTATAATATAAACCATTTCTTTATGACAAAACAAAAGATCAAAAATATTTAAATAACTATTTGAACTTGCTCATATACAGATTTATTTTTAAATCTTTTACTTATTAATTTTTGGAATATTAATAAACTAGTATTATTTTATTTCAAATACATTTGTATGAAGAGAAACATTAGGTTTATGACAAAACAAATGGTCATAACTTTATGAAATAGATAATCGTTCAAATAGTCATAACTATTTGAACGTGTTTAGAAAATAGACTTAGTTTTAAAATTTTTAGTTATTAATTTTTGAAATATTAATAAATTTATATTATTTTATTCAAAATAAGCTTGTATGAATGGAAACAATTGTTTTTTGACAAAACAAAATGTCATAATGATTTGAAATAGAAAATTATTCAAATAGTCATAATTATTTGAAATTGTTTGGTAAATATATTCATTTTTAAATCTCTTACTCATTAATTTTTAAAATATTAATATATTAGTGTTGTTTTATTTTGAATAAGCCTATAGAACTGATACAATTGCTTTATGATGAAACAAAATGTCATAATAATTTGGAATAAATAATTATTCAAATAGTTACGACTATTTGAATTTGTTCGGTAAACTATTTATTTTTAAAATATTTTACTTATTACTTGTCAAAATATTAATAAATTAATATTATTTTAATCAAAATATTTTAAATCTTTTACTTATTAATTGTTTGAATATTAATAAATTTGTTTTATTTTAATTGAAATAAACTTGTATGAATAGAAAAAATTATTTTATGACAAAACAAAAGGTTATAGCAATTTGAAATAGGTAATTGTTCAAATAGTCATAATTATTTGAACTTGTTTGATAAACAAATTTAGTTTTTAAATATCCTACTTCTTAATTTTTAAAATATTAATAAATTAGAATTATGTTATTTCGAATAAACTTGTATGAACAAAAACAATTGTTTTATGACAAAACAAAAAGTCATAACGATTTGAAATAAATAATTATTCAAATAGTCATAACTATTTGAACTTATTCGGTAAACATATTTATTTTTTAAATCTTTTACTTATTAATTGTTTGAATATTAATAAATTTGTTTTATCTGAATTGAAATAAGCTTGTATGAATAGAAAAAATTATTTTATGACAAAACAAAAGGTTATAGTGATTTGAAATAGGTAATTATTCAAATAGTGATAATTATTTGAACTTGTTCAATAAATAGATTCAGTTTTTAAATATTTTACTTCTTAATTTTTAGAATATTAATAAATTAGAATTATGTTATTCTGAATAAGCTTGTATGAACAGAAACAATTATTTTCTAACAAAACAAAAGGTCATAACAATATGAAATAGATAATTGTTCAAACAATCATAACTATTTGCATTGGTCAAGCAAACATATTCATTTTTTAAATCTGTTATGTATTAATTTTTAGAATATTAATAAATTAGCATTACTTTATTCCAAATAAGAGTGTATCAATAGAAACAATTGTTTTATGACAAAACAAATGGTCATAATTTTTTGAAATAAATAATGGTTCAAATTATTATAACTAATTGAACTGGTTTGGTAAATAGATTTATTTTTTAAATCTCTTATTAATTTTTAAAATATTAATAAATTAATATTATTTTTTTTGAACAAACTTATATGAACAAAAACATTTGTTTTACAACAAAACAAAAGGTCATAAAGATTTGAAATAGATAATTATTCATATAGCTTTAACTAGTTTGGCAAACAAATTTATTTTTTAAATCTCTTAGTTATTAATTTTCATAATATTGTTAGATTAGAATTATTTTATTTTGAATAAGCTTATATAAACCTAAATAATTATTTTTTGAGAAAAAAAAAGGTTAAAATGATTTGAAATATATAATTGTTCAAACAATCATAACTATTTCAACAGGTTCGGTAATAGATTTATTTTTTAAATCTCGTACTCATTAATTTTTGAAATAATAAAAATTAGAATTATTTTATTTCAAATGGGCTTATATGATGCAAAACAATTGTTTTATGACAAAACAAAAGTTCATAACGATTTGAAATAGATAATTGTTTGAATGGCCAAATTATTTGAACTAATTTGATAAACGAATTTATTTTTTAAATCTCCAACTTCTCAAATTTTGAAATATTAATAAAATAATATTATTTTATTTTCGATAAGTGTTTATGAATTGAAGCAATTGTTTTATTATAAAATAAACAGTCATAATGATTTTAAATAGATAATTGTTCAAATAGTCTTAAGTATTTGAATTTGTTCGGTAAATTGATTTATTTTTTAAAATTTCTTGTTTATTAATTTTTTGAATGTTAATAGATAGTATCATTTTATTTTGAATAAGCATGTATGCACTAAAACAATTATTTTATGACTAAACAAAAGGATAGAACAATTTGATAGAGATAATTATTCTAATAGTCTTAACTATTTGAACTGGTTCAACAAATAAATTTATTTTTTAAATCTCTTTCTTATTAATTTTAAAATATTATTAGTTTAGCAATATTTTACTTTGAATAAGCTTGTATGAACAAAAACAATTGTTTTATAACAAAACAAAGATCATAATGGTTTGAGATAGATAATTATTCAAATTGTCATAACTATTTGAAGTGGTCTGGTCAATAGATTCAATTTTTAAATCTCTTATTAATTTTTAAAATATTAGTAAATTAGTATTATTTTATTTTGAATAATTTTGTATGAATAAAAACATTTATTTTACAATAAAAGAAAATATGTCATAATGATTTTAAATAAATAATTGTTGAAATAGTTATAACTATTTGAACTTGCTCGATAAATAGATTTATTTTTTAAATCTTTTAGTTATTAGTTTTTGAAATATTTATAAATTTATATTATTTTATTCAAAATAAGCTTGCATGAAAAGAACTAATTGTTTTATGACAAAACAAAAAGTCATAATGTTTTGAAATATATTATTGTTTAGATAGTCATAACTATTTGCACTTATCTGGAAAATAGATTCATTTTTTAAATCTCTTACTCATTAATTTTCAAAATATTAATAAATTAATATTATTTTACATCAAATAAGTTTATATGAACTGAAACAATTGTTTTATTTTAAAAGAAAATGTTAGAATGATTTGAAATAGATAATTTCTCAAATAGTCATGAATATTTGAATTTGTTTAGTAAACATATTTATTTTTTAAGTCTTTTTCTTATTAATTATCAAAATATTAATAAATTAATATTATTTTAGTCCAAATAAGCTTTTATAAACAAAAACAATTATTTTATGACACAACAAAAAGTCATAACAAGTTGAAATAAATAATTGCTCAAATAGTCATAACAAGTTGAAATAAATAACTGCTCAAATAGTCATAACGATTTGAACTTGTTTGGTAAATAGATTTATTTTTTTAAATCTTTTCTTATTAGTTGTCTTAATACTAATGAATATGTATTATTTTATTCAAAATAAACTTGTATGAATAGAGTAAATCATTTTATGACAAAACAAAAGGTTATCTCAATTTCAAATAGATAATTGTTCAAATAGTCATAATTATTTAAACTTGTTCAATAAATAGATTCATTTTTTAAATCTCTTAATTATTAATTTTTGGAATGTTAATAAGTAGTATTATTTTATTTTGAATAAACTTATATAAATTGAAATAATTTTTTATGACAAAGTAAATAGTTATAACAATTTGAAGTAAATAATTATTCAAATAGTCATGACTATTTGATCTAGTTTGGTAAAGCTATTTATTTTTTAAAATTTTTACTTATTAATTGTCAAAATATTAATAAATTAATATTATTTTAATCCTAATAAGCTTTTATGAACAGAAATAATTATTTTATAATAGAACAAAAAGCCATAATGATTTGAAATAAAGACTTCTTCAAATATTCATAACTATTTGAATTGGTTTAATAAATAGATTTATTTTGTAAATCTCTTATTAATTTTTGAAATATTAGTAGATTAGTATTATTTTATTCTAAACAAACTTATATGATCAAAAACATTTGTTTTATGACAAAACAAAGCTCATAATGATTTGAAATAGATAATTACTCAAAAATCATAATTATTTGAACTGGTAGGTAAACAAAATTATTTTTTAAATCTCTTACTTATTAATTTTCAAAATACTAATAAATTTGTTTTATTTTATTCCAAATAAGCTAGTATGAATTCAAAAAAAAAATTATTTTACAACAAAACAAAAGGTCATAACTATTTGAAATAGATAATTGTTCATATAATTTTAAATATTTAAACAGGTTTGACAAACAAATCTATTTTTTAATTCTCTTAGTAATTAATTTTCAGAATATTATTAGATTAGTATTATTTTATTTTGAATAAGCTTGTATGAACAAAAATAATTGTTATATGACAAAATAAAAGGTTATAATGATTTGAAGTTTACAATTATTCAAATAGTCATAACTATATGAACTAATTTGGTAAACAAATTTATTTTTTAAATCTTACTTATTAATTTTTGAAAGATTAATAAATTAGTATTATTTTTTAATAAGCTTGAATGTTCAAAAACAATTGTTATATGACCAAACAAAAGGTAAAAATGATTTGAAATAGATAATTGTTGACAGGTTCATAATTATTTGAACTAATTCGGTAAACATATTCATTTTTTAAATCACTTACTTATTTTTAGAATATTAATAAAATTAGTATCATTTTATTTTGAATTAGCTTGTATGAACTAAAATGATTGTTTTATGACAAAACAAAAGGTCATAATGATTTGAAATAGATAATTGTTCATGTAGTCTTAACTGTTTGAACTACTTCAACAAATAGACTTATTTTTTAAATCTCTTAGTTATTAATTTTCAAAATATTATTAAATTACTATTATTTTATTTTGAATAAGTTTGTATGAACTAAAACAATTATTTTACAACAAAAAAAAAAAGGTTATAACAATTTGAAATAGGTAATTACTCAAATAAGAACTGGTTTGGTAAATAGATTTATTTTTTAAATCTTTTACTTATTAATTTTTGAAATATTAATAAATTAGTATTAATTTATTCTAAACAGGCTTGTATGATGAAAAGGTTTTTCACAAAAACAAAAGTTCATAATGACTTGAAATAGATAATTGTTCAAATGCCCATAATTATTTTAATTGATTTGGTAAATAGATTCCCTTTTTAAATCACTTTCTTATTAATTTTTGAAATATTAATAAATTATTATTATTTTATTTTGAATAAACTTGTTTGAACTAAAACAATTGTTTTATGATAAAACAAAAGATCATAATGATTTTTAATATACAATTATTAAAATAGTTGTAACTATTTGAATTTGTTTAGAAAAAAAATTTATTTTTTAAATCTCTTTCTTTGTAATTTTTGAAATATTAATAAATTTATTTTATTTTATTTTGGATAAGATTTTATGAACTTAAACAATTCTTTTATGACAAAACAAAAGGTCATAACGATTTTAAATAAGCAATTGTTCAAATAGTCATAACTATTTGAGCTTGTTTGGTAAACATATTTATTTTTTCAAATCTCTTGCTTATTAATTTTTGAATGTTAATATATTAGGATTATTTTATTTTGAATAAGCTTGTATGATTTGAAACAAATATTTTGACTAAAAAAAGGTTAGCATGATTTAAAAAAATAATTATTCTAATAGTTTTAACTATTTGAACTAGTTTGACAAACACATTTTTTTTTAAATCTCTTATTAATTTTTGAAATATTATTAAATTACTATTATTTTCAACCAAGTAAGCTTTTAAGATCAGAAACAATTCTTTTATTAGAAAATAAAGATCATAACAATTTGAGATTGATAAGTGTTCAAATAATCATAACTATTCAAACTAGTTTGATAAAAGGATTTATTTTTTAAATCTCTTACTTATTAATTTTTGAAATATTAATATGTTAGTATTATTTTATTTAGAAAAAGCTTTAATGATCAAAAGCAACTGTTTTATAACAAAACAAAAGGTCATAAAGATTTGAAATAAATAATTGTTCAAATGGCCACAATTATTTTAACAGATTTGGTAAACAAATTTATTTTTTAAATCTTTTACTTATTAATTTTGAAATATTATTAAATTTGTATTCTTTTAATTCAAATAAGCTTATATGAATAAAAAATTTTTTTATAACAAAACAAAAGGTCATAATGATTTGAAATTGATAATCATTCATATATTCTTAACTATTTGACCTGGTTCAGTAATTAGATTTATTTTTTAATTTTCTTGGTTATTAAGTTTTGGAATATTATTAAATTAGTATATTTTATTTTGAATAAAATAATATGAATAGAAGCAATTGTTTGATGACAAAAGAAAATGTTATAATGATTTGAAATAGATTATTATTCAAATAGTCAAAACTATTTGAAATGATTTGGTAAATAGATTTACTTTTTAAATCTCTTACTGATTAATTTTTTAATTATTAATAAATTAGTATTATTTTATGTTGAATAATTTTGTATGAATAAAAATAATTATTTTATGACAACAAAATTTCATAGCAATTTCAAATAAATAATAGTTCAAATGGATATGACTATTTGAAAATGTTCAATAAATAACTTTATTCTTTAAATCTCCAACTCATTATTTGATTCTAAATAAAATTGCATGAATAAAAACAATTCATTTATTACAAAAAAAAGATCATAACGATTTGAAATAAATAATTGTTCAAATAGTCATAACTATTTGAACTCACTTGATAAATACATTTATTTTTTAAATCTTTTACTTCTTCATTTTTTGAGTAAATAAATTAGTATTATTTTATTTCAAATAAGGTTGTCTGAATAGAAACAATTGGTTTATGACAAAACAAAAGGTCATAATGATTTGATATAGATAATTGTTCAAATGATCATAACTATTTAAACATGTTCAAAAAATAAATTTATTTTTTAATTTTTAATTTTTAATTTTTAGAATATTAATAAATTTATATTATTTTATTCAAAATAAACTTGCATGAATAGAACCAATTGTTTTATGACAAAACAAAAGGTCACAATATTCTAAAATAGATAATTGTTTAAATAGTCATAACTTTTTGAACTTATTTAGTAAACAAATTCTTTTTTTCATTCTTTTACTCATTAATTCTCATAATATTAAAAAACTAGTATTATTTTACTTCAAATAAGCTTATATAAACTGAAACAATTGTTTTATTTCAAAAGAAAATGTCATAATGATTTGAAATAGTTATGATTATTTGAAATGGTTTGATAAATAGAATTATTTTCTAGATCTCTTTTAAATTTTTTAAATGTTAATAAATTAGTTTTATTCTATTCTAAATAAGCTTGAATGAGCTGAAATAATTATTTTTTGACAAAACAAAAGGTCATAACTCTTTGAAATAAATAATTGTTCATATAGTCTTAATTATTTGAACTGGTTCGATAAACAAATTTATTTTTAAAATCTCTTAGTTTATTAATTTTTGAAATTTTACTAAATTAGTATTATTTTATTTCGAATAAGCTTGTATGCACAGAAACAATTATTTTGTTATAGAACAAAAGGTTATAATAATTTGAAATAGATAATTGTTCAAATAGTCATAACTATTTGAACTAGTTTGGTAAATAGATTTATTTTTTAGATATCTTACTAATTCTTCAAATATTAATAAATTAGTATTATTTTATTTTGGATAAGCTTTTATGCACTAAAACGATTATTTTATGACAAAACAAAAGGTCATAACAATTTTAAATAGATAATTGTTCAAATAGTTATAACTATTTGAACTTGTTTAGTAAACAAATTTATTTTTTCAAATCTCTTGCTTATTAATTTTTTGAATGTTAATAAATTAGCATTATTTTATTCTAAATAAGCTTGTATGAACTGAAACAATTATTATATGACTAAACAAAAAGTTCAAACGATTTCAAATAGATAATTATTCTAATAGTCTTAACAATTTGAACTGGTTTGGCAAATACATTTATTTTTTAAATCTCTGATTAATTTTTTAAAATATTATAAAATTAGTATTATTTTCATCCCAATATGCTTGTATGATTAGAAACTATTGTTTTATGAGAAAACAAAGATCATAATGATTTGAGATTGATATTTGTTCAAATAGTCATCACTGTTTGAACTAGTTCAAAAAATAGCTTTAGTTTTTAAATCTCATGCTTAGTAATTTTTGAAATATTAATAAAGTAGAATTATTTTATTTCATATAAGTTTTATGAACTAAAACAACTATTTTGTGACAATAAAAAAGGTCATAATGACTTTATATCGATAATTGTTCAAATAGTAAAATCTATTGGAACTTGTTCGGTAAACATATTTATTTTTTTAAATCTCTTACTCATTAATTTTTCAAATGTTATAAATTAGTATTATTTTATTCAAATAAGCTTGTATGAACTGAAATATTTGTTTTATGACTAAACAAAAGATCAAAACGATTTGAAAAAGGAAATTGTTCTAATAGTCTTAACTATTTTAACTGGTTCAACAAACATATTTATTTTTTAAATCTCTTACTTATTAATTTTTGAAATATTATTAAATTAGTATTATGTTAATCTAAATAAGCTTGTATGAAAAGAAACAATTGTTTTATGGTAAAATAAAGATCATAACATTTTAAGATAGATAATTGTTAAAATAGTCATAACTATTTGAACTGGTTAAAAAAAATAACTTTAGTTTTTAAATCTCTTGCTTATTAATTTTTGAAATATTAATAAAGTAGTATTATTTTATTTCATATAAGCTTTTATGAATTGAAACAATTGTTTTGTGACAAAACAAAGGTCATAATGACTTTATATATATAATTGTTCAAATAGTAAAATCTATTTAAACTTATTTGGAAAATAGATTTATTTTTTTAAATCGCTTGCTCATTAATTTTTCGAATGTTACTAAATTAGTATTATTTTATTCTGAATAAGGTTGTACAAATTGAAATAATTGTTGTATCACTAAACAAATGTCAGAGCGATTTGCAATAGAAAATTGTTCTAATAGTCTTAACTATTTCAACTGGTTTGGTAGGCACATTTATTTTTCAAATCTCTTACTTATTAATTTTTGAAATATTAGTAAATTAGTATTATTTTAATTCACATAAGCTTATATGAAAAGAAACAATTGTTTTATGACAAAATAAAGATCATAATGATTTGAGATAGATAATTGTTTAAATAGTCATAACTATTTGACTTATTTTAGTAACCAGATTTAGTTTTTAAATCTCTTATTAATTTTGAAAAATTAATAGATTAGTATTATTTCATTTTGAATAATTTTGCATGAATAGAAACAATTGTTTTATGAAAAAACAGGAGGTCATAATGATTTGAAATAGATAATTATTCTAATGGACATGACTATTTAAACTTGTTTAGTAAACAAATTTATTTTTTAAATCTCCTCCTTATTAGTTTTTAGAATATTTATAAATTAGAATTATCTTATTCTAAATAAACTTGTATGAATAGAAACAATTGTTTTATGACAAAACAAAAGATAATAACTATTTGAAATAAATAATTGTTCAAACAATGATAACTATTTGAACTTACTCGGTAAATAGATTTATTTTTTAAATCTTTTACTTATTAATTTTTTGAATATTAATAAATTAGTATAATTTTATTTCAAATATGCTTGTATGAACAAAGATCAATTGTATTATGACTGAAGGTCATAACTATTTGAAATAGATAATTATTCAAATAGTCATAACTATTTGAACGTGTTTAGAAAATAAATTTATTTTTTAAATTTTTACTTATTAATTTTTAAAATATTAATAAATTTATATTATTTTATTCACAATAAAGCTTGTATGAATAGAAACAATTATTTTATGACTAAAAAAAGTCATAATAATTTGAAATAAATAATTATTCAAATAGTCATAACCATTTGATCTTGTTCGAAAAATGGAATCATTTTTTAAATGTCTTACTCGTTAATTTTTAGAATATTAATAAATTAGTATTATTTTATTTTTAATATGCCTATATGAACTAATACAATTGTTTTATGATGAAACAAAGGATCATAATAATTTGAAATAGATAATTATTCTAACAATTATGCCTTTTGAACTGTTTTGGTAAATATATTTATTTTTAAAATCTTTTACTTATTAATTGTCAAAATATTAATAAATTAATATTATTTTAATCTAAATAAGCTTGTATGAATAAAAACAATTGTTTTATGACAAAATAAAAAGTCATAACAATTTGAAATAAATAATTTTTTTATGAAAAAAATAATTATTTAAATAGTCATAACTATTTAAACTTATTCGATAAAAAGATTTATTTTTTAAATCTTTTTACTTACTAATTGCCTGAATATTAATAAATTTATATTATTTTTAATGAAATAAGGCTTGATGGAATAAGAAAAAATATTTTTATGACCAAAACCAAAAGGTTATAGTGATTTGAAATGGGAATTATTCAAATAGTCATAACCTATTTCAACTTGTTCGATAAATAGATTTAGTTTTTAAATCTCTTATTTATTAATTTTTTGAATATTAATAAATTAGAATTATGTTATTCTGAAAAAGCTTATACAAACAGAAACAATTATTTTGTGACAAAATAAAAGGTCATAACAATTTGAAATAAATAATTGTTCAAACAATAATAACTATTTTCACTGGTCAAGCCAATAGATTCATTTTTTAAATCCATTACTTATTAATTTTAAGAATATTAATAAATTAGCATTACTTTATTCCGAATAAGATTGTATCAATAGAAACAATTGTTTTATGGCAAAACAAATAGTCATAATGATTTGAAATAAATAATTGTTCAAATTGTTATAACTAATTGAACTGGTTTGGTAAACAAATTTATTTTTTAAATCTCTTATTAATTTTCAAAATATTAATAAATTAAAATTTTTTTATTTCAAACAAACTTATATGAAAAAAAAACATTTGTTTTACAACAAAATAAAAGGTCATAACGATTTGAAATAGATAATTGTTCAAATAGCCTTAACTATTTGAATTAGTTTGGCAAACAAATTTATTTTTTAAATATCTTAGTTATTAATTTTCATAATATTATTACAATAGTATTATTTTATTCTGAATAAGCTTGAATAAACATAAATAAATGTTTTATGACAAAACAAAAGGTTATAATGATATGAAATATATAATTGTTCAAATAGTTATAAATATTTGAATTAGCTTTGTAAACAGATAATCTCCTACTTATTAATTTTTTAAATATTAATAAATTAGTATTATTTTATTCTGAATAGGCTTCTTTGTTGAAAAACAATTGCTTGATGACAAAAAAAAAAGTTCATAATGATACGAATTAGATAAATGTTCAAATGGCCATAACTATTTGAGCTGATTTGATAAACTAATTTATTTTTTAAATCTCCAACTTCTCAATTTTTGAAATATTAATAATGTAATATTATTTAATTTTGGATAAGCTTTTATGAATTGAAACAATTGTTTTATGATAAGCAAAAGGCCATAACGATTTTAAATAGATAATTGTTCAAATAGTCATAACTATTTGAACTTATTTGGTAAGCAGATTTTTTTAAGAAATTCCTTACTTATTAATTTTCTAAATGTTAATAAAATAGTATTATTTTATTTTGAATAAGCATGTATGAATTGAAACAATTATTTTATGATTGAACAAAAAGTTAGAATGATTTGAAACAAATAATTGTTGTAATAGTCTTAACTATTTGAATTGGTTCGGTAAATAAATTTTCTTTTTAAAATCTCTTATTAATTTTTAGAATATTATTAGTTTAGCACTATTTACTCCAAATAAGTTTGTCTGAATAGAAACAATTGTTTTATGACAAAACAAAGATCATACTGATTTGATATAGATAATTGTTCAAATAGTTATAATTATTACCAGTCTAGTAAAAAGATATAGTTTTTAAATCTCTTATTAATTTTTGAAATATTAATAAATTAGCATTATTTTATTCTAAACAATTTTGTATAAAGAGAAACAATTGTTTTATGACAAAACAAAATGTATAATGATTTGAAATAGATAATAGTTCAAATGGATATGACTATTTGAACTTCTTTGATAAACAAATTTAATTTTTAAACTCCTAACTAATTTTTGGAATATTAATAAATTAATATTATTTTATTTCAAATAAACTTGTATGAATAGAAATAATTGTTTTATAACAAAACGAAAGATCATAACGATTTGAAATAAATAATTGTTCAAATAGTCATAACTATTTGAACTCATTCGATAAATAGATTTATTTTTTCAATCTTTTACTTATTAACTTTTTGAATTTTAATAAATTAGGGTTGTTTTATTTTGACTAAGCTTTTATGAACAGAAACAATTAGTTTACGATAAAACAAAAGGTCATAATGATTTGAAATAGATAATTGTTCAAATAATCAAAACTATTTGAATGTGTTTAGAAAATATATTTATTTTTAAATTTTTTCTTATTAATTTTTAGAATACTAATCAATTTATATTATTTTATTCATGATAAGCTTGTATGAATAGAAACAATTATTTTAATACAAAACAAAAGGTCATAACGATTTGAAATAGATAATTATTTAAATAGTCATAACTATTTGAACTTATTCGATAAATAGATTCATTTTTTAAATCTTTTACTCATTAATTTTTCGGATATTAATAAGTTATTTTATTTTGAATAAGCCTATATGAACTGATACAATTGTTTTATGATGAAACAAAAGGTCATAATAATTTGAAATAGATAATTATTCAAATAGTTATTACCATTTGAACTTGTTTGGTAAACATATATTTTTTTTAAATCTTTTGCTTATTAATTGATGAAATATTAATAAATTAATATTATTTAAATTCAAATAAGCTTGCATGAACAAAAACAATCATTTTATGACAAAACAAAACGTTATAACGATTTGAAACAAATAATTGTTCAAATACTCATAATTATTTGAAGTTATTCAATAAATAGATTTGAAATCAACTTGTATGAATAGAAAAAATTGTTTTATGACAAAACAAAAGGTTATAGCAATTTGAAATAGATAATTGTTCAAATAGTTATAAGTATTTGAATTTGTTCAGTAAACATATTCATTTTTTAAATTTCTTACTTATTAATTTTTGAAATATTAATAAATTAGAATTATGTTATTTTGAATAAGCTCGTACAAATAGAAACAATTGTATTGTGACAACACAAAAGGTCGTAATGATTTGAAATAGATAATTGTTCAAACAATCATAACAGTTTGCACTGGTCAAGCTAACAGATACCTTTTCTAAATCCTTGACTTATTAATTTTCAAGAGATTAATAAATTAGCATTACTTTATTCCGAATAAGAGTGTATGAACAAAAAAAAAATGTTTTTATGACAAAACGAATGGTCATAATAATTTGAAATAAATAATTATTAAAATAGTTATAACTAATTGAACTAATTTGGTAAATAGATTTATTTTTTAAATCTCTTATTAATTTTTAAAATATTAATAAATTAATATTATTTTATTCCAAACAAACTTATATGAACAAAAACATTTGTTTTATGACAAAACAAAAGGTAATAATGATTTGAAATAGATAATTATTCAAATAGTCATAATTATTTAAACTGGTTTGACAAACAGAATTATTTTTTAAATCTCTTAATAACTAATTTTTGAAATATTAATAATTTTATTTTATTTTATTCCGAATAAGTTAGTAAGAGCTGAAAAATTGTTTTACAACAAAATAAAAGGCCATAACTATTTGAAATAGATAATTCTTCATACATCCTTAACTATTTGAAGTGGTTTGGCAAACAAATTTATTTTTTAAATCTTTTAGTTATTAATTGTCAAAATCTTATTAGATCAGTATTATTTTATTTTGAATAAGCTTGTATGAACAGAAATAATTATTTTATGGTAGAACAAAAGGTTATAACAACTTGAAATATATAATTATTCAAATAGTTATAATTATTTGACCTGGTTCAGTAAATAGAATTATTTTTTAAATCTCTTACTTTTAAAATTTTGAAATATTAAAAAATTAGTTTTATTTTATTACTAATAAACTTGGATGAGCTGAAATAATTTCTTTATGACTAAACAAAAGGGAATAACGATTTGAAATAGATAATTCTTTATATAGTCTTAACTATTTGAACTGGTTTGGCAAATGGATTTATTTTTAAATCTCTTAGTTACAAATTTTCAAAATATTATTAATTTTGTATTATTTTATTTCGAATAAACTTATATGAACATAAATAATTGTTTTATGACAGAACAAAAGGTTATAACAATTTGAAATAGATAATTATTCAAATAGTCAAAACTATTTGAACTGGTCGGTAAACAGATTTATTTTTTGAATCTCATACTAGTTCTTGAAATATTAATAAATTAGTATTATTTTATTTAAAATAAGCTAGTATGTTCAAAAACATTTGTTTTATGACAAAATGAAAGGTAATAACGATTTGAAATAGATAATTGTTCAAATGGCCATAATTATTTGAAGTGATTTGATAAACTGATTTATTTTTTACATATCTTACTTATTGATTTTCAAAATATTAATAAAGTAGTATTATTTTATTTTGGATAAACTTTTATTAACTGAAATAAAAGTTCATAATGATTTTAAATAAATAATTGTTTAAATAGTCATAAATATTTGAACCTATTCAGTAAACATATTTATTTTTTCAAATCTTTTGCTTATTAATTTTTCAAAAGTTAATAAATTAGTATTATTTTCTTCCGAATAAGCTTGTATGAACTGAAACAATTATTTTATGACTAAACAAAGGGTTAGAATGATTTGAAATAGATAATTATTCTCATAGTCTAAACTATTCAAATTGATTCGGTAAATATATTTATTTTTTAAATCTCTTATGTATTAATTTTTGAAATATTATTAAATTGGTATTAATTTTATCCAAATCAACTTGTATGATCAGAAACAATTATTTTATGACAAAATAAAGATCATAATGATTTGAGATTGATATTTGTTTAAATAGTCATAACTATTTGAACCAGTTCAAAAAATAGCTTTAGTTTTTAAATCGCTTGTTAATAATTTTTGAAATATTAATAAAGTAGTATTATTTTATTTCGGATAACTTTTTATGAATTGAAACAATTGTTTTATGACAAAACAAAAGGTCATAATAATTTTAAATAGATAATTGTTCAAATAGTCATATCTATTTGAACTCGTTCAGTAAACAGATTTATTTTTTTAAAATTTCTTACTTATTAACTTTTTGAAAGTTAGTAAATTAGTATTATTTTTTTTTTATGAACAAGCTTGTATGAACTGCAATAATTTTTTTATGACTAAACAAAAGGTTAGAACGATTTGAAATAGATAATTGTTCTAATAGTCCTAACTATTTGAACTAGTTTGACAAAATATTTATTTTTAGATTATTAATTTTTAGAATATTATTAAATAAGTATTATTTTAATTTGAATATGCTTGTATGAAAAGAAACAATTATTCTGTGGCAAAATAAAGATCACAACAATTTGAGATAGATAATTATTCAAATAGTCAACTATTTGAACCTATTCAATAAATAGATTTATTCTTTCAAACCTCTTGCTTATTAATTTTTCAAAAGTTAATAAATTAGTATTATTTTCTTCCAAATAAACTTGTATGAACTGAAACAATTAGTTTATGACTAAACAAAAGGTTAAAATGATTTGAAATAAATAATTATTCTAATAGTCTTAACTATTTGAACTGATTCGGTAAACACATTTATTTTTTAAATCTCTTACACACGTTTAATTTTTAAATCTCTTACTTATTAATTTTTAAAATATTATTAAATTAGTATTATTTTTATCTGAATCAACTTGTATGCTTAGAAACAATTATTTTATGACAAAATAAAAATCATAACGATTTGAGATTGATATTTGTTTAAATAGTCATAACTATTTGAAGTGGTTCAAAAAAAAGCTTTAGTTTTTAAATCTCTTAATAATTTTTGAAATATTAATAAAGTAGTATTATTTTATTTCGGATTAGTTTTTATGAATTGAAACAATTGCTTTATTACAAAACAAAAGGTCATAGCAATTTTAAATAGACCATTGTTCAAGTAGTCATATATATTTGAACTTGTTTAGTAAACTAATTTATTTTTTTAAATTTCTTACTTATTAATTTTTTGAAAGTTAATAAATTAGTATTATTTTATTCCTAATAAACTTATATGAACTAAAATAATTATTTTACAACTAAACAAAAGGTCATAATGATTTGAAATAGATAATTGTTCTAATAGTCCTAACTATTTGAACTGATTTGGCAAACATATTTATTTTTTAAATCTCTTACTTATTAATTTTTAGAATATTTTTAAATTAGTCTTATTTTAATCCAAATATGCTTGTATAAAAAGAAACAATTATTTTATGGCATAATAAAGATTATAACGATTTGATATAGATAATTGTTCAAATAGTCATAACTATTTGAAATAGTTTGATAAATAGATTTAGTTTTTAAATCTCTTATTTATTTTCAAAATATTAGTAAATTAATATTATTTTATTTTCAATAATTCTATGTGAACATAAACAATTTTTTTATAACAAAACAATAGGTCATAACAATTTGAAATAGATAATTGTTCAAGTGGACATGACTATTTGAACTTATTTGGTCAATAGATTTATTTTTTAAATCTACTACCTATTAATTTATAAAATATTAATAAATTAGTATGATTTTATTCAAAAAAAACTTGTATGAATAGAAACAATTATTTTATGATAAAAAAGAGGACAACTATTTGAAATAAATAATTGTTTAAATAGTCATAACTATTTGAACTTGCTTGATAAATAGATTTATTTTTTAAATATTTTACTTATTAATTTTTGGAATATTAATAAATTACTGTTATTTTATTTCGAATAAGCTTGTATGAATGGAAACAATGGGTTTATGACAAAATAAAAGGTCATAACTATTTGAAATAGATAATTATTTAAATAGTCATAACTATTTGAACGGGTTCAGAAAATATATTTATTTTTTTAATTTTTACTTATTAATTTTTAGAATATTAATAAATTTAATTATTTTATTCAAAATAAGCTTGTTTGAACAGAAACAATTGTTTTATGACAAAATAAAAAGTTTATAACGATTTGAAATAGATAATTATTCAAATAGTCATAACTAATTAAAC
The DNA here is from genome assembly GCF_002303985.1 of Durio zibethinus. The sequence goes on from NW_019168226.1 coordinate 139,600, forward strand.
TTGTTCAGTAAACAGATTCATTTTTTTAAATCTCTTACTTGTTAATTTTTGGAATATTAATAAATTAGTATTACTTTATTTAGAACAAGTCTATATGAATAAATACAATTATTTTATAATGAAACAAAAAGTTGTAATGGTTTGAAGTAGATAATTATTCAAATAGTTATTAACTATTTGAACTTGTTCAGTAAACATATTTATTTTTAAATCTTTTACCTATTTATTGTCAAAATATTAATAAATTCATATTATTTTAATATGAATAAGCTTGTATGAAGAAAAACAATTGTTTTATGATAAAACAAAAAGTCATAATGATTTGAAATAAATAATTCTTCAAATAGTCATAACTATTTGAACTTATTCAGTAAATAGATTTATTTTTTAAATATTTTACTTATTAATTGTCTGAATATTAATAAATTTGCATAATTTTATTTGAAATAAGCTTGTATGAATAGAAAAAATTGTTTTATGAACTAATAAAAGGTTATAGTGATTTGAAATAGATAATTATTTAAATAGTCATAACTATTTGAACTTGTTTGGTAACTAGATTTTTTTTTAAATCTCTTACTTATTAATTTTTGCAGTATTAATAAATTAGAATTATGTTATTTCAAATAAGCTTGTCCAAATAGAAACAATTGTTTTGTGATAAACAAAAGGTCATAATGATTTGAAATAGATAATCGTTCAAATAGTCATAATATTTGCACTAGTCAGGCAAATAGATTCATTTTTTAAATCGTTACTTTTTAATTTTTAGAATATTAATAAATTAGCATTACTTTATTCTGAATAAGATTGTATGAATGGAAACAATTGTTTTATGACAAAACAAATGGTCATAACAATTTGAAATAAATAGTTATTCAAATAGTTATAACCAATTGAACTGGTTTAGTAACATATTTATTTTTTAAATCTCTTACTTTTTAATTTTTAAAATATTTATAAATTAATCTTATTTTATTCCAAACAAACTTATATGAATAAAAACATTTATTTTATGACAAAACAAAAGGTCATAACAATTTGAAATAGATAATTGTTCAAATTGTCATAATTATTTGAACTATTTCGACAAACTAAATTATTTTTTAACTCTCTTACTTATTAATTTTGAAATATTAATAAATTTGTTTAATTTTAATCTGAACAAGTTACTAATAACTGAAAAAATTGTTCTATGATAAAACAAAAGTTCATAACTATTTGAAATAAAGAATTGTTCATATAGCCTTAACTATTTGAATTAGTTTGGCAAACAAATTTATTTTTTAAATTTCTTAGTTATTAATTTTTAGAATATTATTACATTAGTATTACTTTATTTTGAATAAACTTGTATAGATAGAAATAATTGTTTTATGACATAACAAAAGGTTATAATAATTTGAAATATATAATTATTCATATAGTCATAACTATTTGAATTGGTTTGATAAACAAATTTATTTTTTAAATCTCCTACTTATTAATTTTTGAAATATTAGTAAATTAGTATTATTTTATTTCGAATAAGCTTGAATGATCAAAAACATTTTTCATATGACCAAACAAAAGTTAATAACGATTTGAAATAGATAATTGTTGAAATGGCCATAATTATTTGAAATGATTAAGTAAATAGATTCACTTTTTAAATCACTTATTAATAAATTTGTATTATTTTATTTTGAATAAGCTTGTATAAATTGAAATGATTGTTTTATGATAGAACAAAAGGTTAAAATGATTTGAAATAGATAATTGTTCATGTAATCTTAACTGTTTAAACTGTTTCAGCAAACATATTTATTTTTTAAATCTCTTAGTTATTAATTTTTGAAATATTATTAAATAAGTATTATTTTATTTCGAATAAGCTTGTATGAGCTGAAAAAATTATTTTATAATAGAACAAAAGGTTATAACGATTTGAAATAGGTAATTATTCAAATAGGATTTGGTTCGGTTTACTTTTTAAATCTCGTACTTATTAATTTTTGAAATATTAATAAATTAGTGCTATTTTATTCCAAATAAGCTTACATGATGAAAAACAATTGTTTTATGACAAAACAAAACTTCATATTGATTTGAAATAGATAATTGTTGAAATGGGCATAATTATTTGAACTGATTCAGTAAACAGATTCACTTTTTAAATCACTTATTAATTTTAGGGATATTAATAAATTATTATTATTATTTTATTTCAAATAAGCTTGTATGAACTAAAATAATTGTTTTATGATAAAACGAAAGGTCATAATGATTTTAAATATAAAATTATTTAAAAAGTCATAACTATTTAAATTTGTTTAGAAACATATTTATTTTTTAAAATTTTTTACTTATTAATTTTTGAAATATTAATAAATTAGTGTTATTTTATTTTGGATAAAGCTTTTATGAACTGAAACAATTGTTTTATGAGAAAACAAAATGTCATAACAATTTTAAATAAGTAATTGTTCAAATAGCCATAATTATTTGAGCTTATTCGGTAAACAAATTTATTTTTTCAAATCTTTTGCTTATTAATTTTTGAATGTTAATATATTACAATTTTTTTTCATAAACTTGTATGATATGAAACAAATATTTTATGACTAAAAAAAATCAAACGATTTGAAATAGATAATTATTCTAATAGTTTTAACTATTTGAACTAGTTCGACAAACACATTTATCTTTTAAATCTCTTATTAATTTTTGAAATATTAATAAATTAGTATTTTTTTATTTCAAGTAAGCTTGTTTGATAAAAAATAATTATTTTATAACAAAATAAAAGGTCATAACAATTTGAAATAGATAATTATTCAAATGGCCATAATTATTTTAACTAATTTAGTAAACAAATTTATTTTTTCCATCTCTTATTAATTTTAGAAATATTAATAAATGAGTATTATCTTATTCCATATAACCTTGTATTAACTAAAACAATTGTTTTATGACAAAACAAAAGGTTATAAAGATTTTAAATAGATAATTGTTCAAATAGTAATAACTATTTAAACCTATTCGGTAAATAGATTTTTTTTAAATCTCTTACTTATTAAAATTTTAAATTTTAATAAATTAGTATTAATTTGTTCTGAATAAACTTGTATGAATTGAAACAATTGTTTTATGACTAAGGAAAAGGTCAGAATGATTTGAAATAGATCATTGTTCTAATAGTCAAAACCATATGAACTGGTTTGGTAAATAAATTTATTTTTTTAAATCTCTTAATTATTAATTTTTTAAATATTATTAAATTTGTATTATTTTAATCTGAATAAGCTTGTGCAAACAAAAAAAATTTTTATGACAGAAAAAAAAATTTGTATTATTTTAATCCGAATAAGCTTGTACGAACAAAAGGTCATAAAGATTTCAAATTGATAATCGTTCATATAGTCTTAACTATTTAAATTGGTTTAGTAATTATATATTTTTTTAATTATCTTAGTTGTTAAGTTTTAGAATATTATTAAATTAGTATTATTTCATTCCAAATAAAATAGTATGAATAGAACCAATTATTTGATGACAAAACAAAAGGTTATACATTTGAAATAGATAATTATTATAAATAGTCAAAACTATTTGAAATGGTTTGGTAAACAGATTTACTTTTAAAATATCTTACTGATTAATTTTCTAAATATTAATAAATTAGTATTATTTCATTTTGAACAAACTTATATGAACAAAAACAATTATTTTATGACAAAATAAAAGTAATAATGATTTGAAATAGGTAATTGTTCAAATAGTTATAATTATTTGAACTGGTTTGGTAAGTAGAACTATTTTTTAAATCTCTTACTTATAAAATTTTGAAATATTAACAAATTATTTTTATTTTATTCTGAATAAACTTGTATGAGCTGAAATAATTGTTTTATAACAAAACAAAAGGTTATAATAATTTGAAATAGATAATTGTTCATATAGTCTTAACTGTTTGAACTGGTTCAGTAAATGGATTTATTTTTTAAGTATCTTAGTTATGAATTTTCAAAATATTATTAAATTAGTATTATTTTATTTTGAATAAACTTGTATAAATAGAAATAATTGTTTTATAATAGAATAAAAGATTATAACAATTTCAAATAGATAATTGTTCAAATAGTCATAACTATTTAAACTAGTTCGATAAATAGATTTAATTTTTAAATCAATTGCTAATTCTTGAGATATTAATAAATTAGAATTATTTTATTTCAAATAAGCTTTTATGTTGAAAAATAATTGTTTTATGATAAAATGAAAGGTAATAATGATTTTATTTCAAATAAGCTTGTATGTTGAAGAACAATTATTTTATGACAAAACGAAAAGTAATAACGAATTGAAATATATAATTATTCAAATGGCCATAATTATTTGAACTGATTTAGTAAACTGATTTATTTTTTAAATCTTACTTACTAATTTTTGAAATATTAAAAAAGTAGTATTATTTTATTTTGGATAAGATTTTATGAACTGAAACAATTGTTTTATGATAAAACAAAAGTTTATAACAATTTTAAATAAATAATTTTTCAAATAATAATAACTATTTGAACTTGTCGATAAAAAATTTATTTTTTCAAATCTGTTGCTTATTAATTTTTTGAATGTTAATAAATTAGTATTATTTTATTTCGAATAAGCTTGTATGAACTAAAACTATTATTTTATGACCAAACAAAAAGTTAGAATGATTTGAAATAGATAATTATTCTAATAGTCTTAACCATTTGAATTGATTCAACAAATACATTTATTTTTTTAATCTCTTACTTATTAATTTTTGAAATATTATTAAATTAGTATTATTTTTATCCAAATAAGCTTATATAACCATAAGTAATTTTTTTTATGGAAAAAAAAAATATCATAATGATTTAAGATTGATATTTGTTCAAATGGTTATAGCTATTTGAACTAATTTGAAAAGTGGTTTTAGTTTTTAAATCTCTTGCTTAATAATTTTTGAAATATTAAAAAAGTAGCATTATTTTATTTCGGATAAGTTTTTATGAATTAAAACAATTGTTTTATGATAAAACAAAAGGTCATAATAATTTTAAATAGATAATTGTTCGATAAATATATTTATTTTTTTAACTCTCTTGCTTATTAATTTTTTGAATTTTAATAAGTTAGTATTATTTTTATTCTGAATAAGCTTGTATGAACTGAAGTAATTGTTTTACGACTAAACAAAAAGTCAGAATGATTTGAAATAGATAATTATTCTAATAGTCTTAACTATTTGAACTGGTTTGGCAAAATGCATTTATTTTTTATTATTAAATTAATAGTATCTTAATCCGAATAAGCTTATATAAAAAAGAAACAATTATTCTATGATAAAATAAAGATCATAATGACTTGAGATATATAATTATTCAAACAATACAAGCTTATTTAGAATAAAATAATACAAATTTATTAAGAGTAAGAAAATTAACAAGTAAAAGACTGAAAAAATAAAGCTATTTACTGAATAAGTTCAAATCGTTATGACTATTTGAGCAATTATTTATTTCAACTTGTTATGACTTTTTTTTTTGTTATAAAACAATTGTTTATGTTCATATAAGCTTATTCAAATTAAAATAATTTTAATTTATTAAAATTTTGACAATTAATAAGTAAAAGATTTAAAAAATAAGTATGTTTGTCAAACAAGTTCAAATAGTCATGAATATTTGAATAATGATCTATTTCAAATCATTATAACCTTTTCTTTTGTAATAAAATAATTATTTCAGTTCATATAAGCTTATTTGAAGTAAAATAATACTAATTTATTAATATTTCAAAAATTAATGAGTAAGAGAATTAAAAAAAAGTATATGTTTACTAAACAAGTTCAAATAATTATGACTATCTAAACAATTATTTATTTCAAAACATTATGACCTTTTGTTTTTTCATAAAACAATTGGTTTTGTTTTTTCATAAAACAATTGGTTTTGTTTGTACAAGAATAAAATAATATATATTTATTAATATTTCAAAAATTAATAAGTAAAAATTTAAAAAATAAAGATGTTTTCTTAACACATTCAAATAGTTTCAATATTCCAAAAATTAATAGATAAACATTTTAAAAAATAAACATGTTTTCTTAACACGTTCAAGCAGTTATGACTGTTTGAACAATTATCTATCTCAAATCACTATGATCTTTGTTTTTTCATAAAATAATTGTTTCTATTTATAGAAGCTTATTCGAAGTGAAATATTACTAAATTAATAGTATAGTAAAAATTGATAAGTAAGAGATTTAAAAAAAAAAATGTGTTTGTCGAACTAGTTCAAATAGATAAGACCATTACAACTATTATTTATTTCAAACTATTCTAACCTTTTGCTTAGTCATAAAATAATTTTTTTCAATTCATACATGCTTATTCCAAATAAAATAATACTAATTTATTAATATTCAAAAAATTAATAAACAAGAAATTAAAAAAATAAATCTATTTACTGAACAAGTTCAAATAGTTATGACTATTTGAACAATTATCTATTTAAAATAAATATAACCTTTTGTTTTATCATAAACAATTGTTTTCAGTTCATAAAAGCTTATGAAAAATAAAATAACATTACTTTATTAATATTTCAAAAATTGATAAGTTAGTGATTTAAAAAATAAGTCAGTTTATCGAATCGGTTCAAATAATTATGGCCAATTGAACAATTACTATTCAAATCATTATGAACTTTTGTTTTATCATAAAACAATTGTTTTTTGTCATACAAGCCTATTTAGAATAAAATAATACTAATTTATTGATATTTTAAAAATTAATAAGTAGGAGATTTAAAAAATAAATCTGTTTACTGAACCAGTTCCTATTTTACTAATTATCTATTCCAAATCATTATAACTTTTTGTTCTATTATAAAATAATTGTTTCAATTCATATAAGCTTTTTTGGAATAAAATAATACTATTTTAATAATATTTTAAAAATTAATACCTAAGAGATTTTAAAAATAAATCTATTTGTCAAAGTAGTTTAAAAAGTTAAGACTATATGAATAATTATTTATTTCAAATCGTTATGACCCTTTGTTTTGTCATTAAACAATTGTCTCAATTTATACAAGCTTATTCGAAATAAAATAATACTAATTTATTAATATTCCAAAATTAACAAGGAAGTAATTTAAAAAGTAAATTTGTTTACTGAATTAGTTTAAATAATTGTGGCCATGTCAACAGTTATTTATTTCAAATCATTATTACCTTTTGTTTGGTCATATAACAATTGTTTTTGGACATTCAAGCTTATTCGAAATAAAATAATACTAATTTATTGATCTTTCAAAAATTAATAAGAGATTTAAAAAATAAATATATTTACTGAACTGTTCAAATAGTTATGACTATTTGAATTATTGTAAACTTCAAATCATTATAACCTTTTATTCTATCATAAAACAATTATTTCTATTCATACTAGCTTATTCGAAATAAAATAATACTAATCTAATAATATTTCAAAAATTAATAACTGAGAGATTTAAAAAATAAATTTATTTGTTGAATTAGTTCAAATAGTTAAGACTATATGAACAATTATCTATTTCAAATTATTATGACTTTTTGTTTTGTCATAAAACAATTTTTTCAATTCATACTAGCTTTTTGAGAATAAAATAAAATGAATTTATTAATATATCAAAAATTAATAAGTAAGAGATTTCAAAAAAAAATTTGTTTACCTAACCGGTTCAAACAATTATGACTATTTGAATAATTGTCTATTTCAAGTCATTATGACCTTTTGTTTTGTCATAAAAAAATATTTTTTTTCATATAAGTTTGTTTAGAATAAAATAATACTAATCTATTAATTTTTCAAAAAGTAATAATAAATTTAAAAAATAAATCTGTTTATCAAACTAGTTCAAATAGTTATGACTATTTGAGCAACTCTTTACTTCAAATTGTTATGATTTTTTGTTCTGTTATAAAATAATAGTTTATATTCATACAAGCTTATTTGGATTAAAATAATACTGATTTATTAAAATTTTGACAATTAATAAGTAAAAGAATTTTAAAAATAAATTTGTTTATTGAACTAAATCAAATTGTTATGAGCTTTTGTTTTATCATAAAAAAATTGTTTCAGTTCATATAAGCTTATTCATAATAAAATAATACTAATTTATCAATAATCCAAAAATTAATAAAAGAGATTTAAAAAATAAATCGATCTAATGAACAAGTTTAAATAAATATGACTGTTTAAATAATTATCTATTTGAAATCACTATAAAATTTTGTATTGTCATAAAATAATTTTTTCTATTCATATAAGCTTATTTTGAATAACATAATACAAATTTATTAATATTAAGACAATTAAGAAGTAAAAGATTTAAAAAACAAATCTATTTACCGAACAAATTCAAATCGTTATGACTATTTGAGCAATTATTTATTTTAACTTGTTATGAGTTTTTGTTTTGCCATAAAATAATTGTTTTTGTTCATACAAGCTTATTCGGATTAAAATAATTTTAATTTATTAATATTTCGATAATTAATAAGTAAAAGATTTAAAAAATAAATATCTTTGCTAAACAAGTTCAAATAGTCATGACTATTTGAATAATTATCTATTTCAAATCATTATGACCTTTTCTTTTGTAATAAAATAATTGCTTTAGCTTTTATAAGCTTATTTGAAGTAAAATAATACTAATCTATTAACAATTAAAAAAATAATAAGAGAATTAAAAAAAAATCTATTTACCGAATAAATTCAAATAGTTATGACTATCTAAACAATTATCTATTTCAAAATATTTTGACCTTTTGTTTTGTCATAAAACAATTGGTTCTATTCGTGCAAGAATAAAATAATATACATTTATTAATATTTCAAAAATTAATAAGTAAAATTTTAAAAAATAAATATGTTTTCTTAGCATGTTTAAATAGTTTTGACTATTTGATCAATTATCTATTTCAAATTGTTGTGACCATTTGTTTTGTCATAAACCAAGTGTTTCTGTTCATACAAGCTTATTCAAAGTAAAATAGTACTAATTCATTAAAATTCCAAAAATTACTAAATAAAAAATTTTAAAAATAAATTTGTTTACTGAGCGAGTTCAAATAATTATGACTATTTGAACAATATTTATTTCAAATTGTTATAATCTTTTGTTTTGTCATAAAACAGTTGTTTCTATCCATACAAGTTTATTTGAAATAAAATAATACTAATTTATTATTATTATAAAATTAATGAGTTGAAGACATAAAAAATTAATCTGTTTACTAAACAAGTTCAAATAGTCATACATCCAATTAAACTATTATCTATTTCAAATCATTATGACATTTTGTTTTGTCGTGAAACAATTGTTTTTATCCATGAAAAATTATTTAGAATAAAATAACTCTAATTTATTAATATTTCAAAAATTAATAAAAGATTTAAAAACTAAATCTGTTTACTAGACCAGTTCAAACAGTTATGATTATTTGAATAATTATCTATCTCAAATCGTTATGATCTTTGTTTTGTCATAAAACAATTGTTTCTATTCATGCAAACTTATTCAAAGAAAAATATTACTAAGCTAATAATATTCTAAAATTAATAAATAAGAGACTTAAAAGATAAATGTGTTTGCCAAACTAGTTTAAATAGTTAAGGCTATTAGAACAATTATCTTTTCCAAATCATTCTAACATTTTGTTTAGTCATAAAATAATTATTTCAATTCATACATGTTTATTCAAAATAAAATAATACTATTTTATTAACATTCAAAAAATAAATAAGAAATGTAAAAAAATAAATCTGTTTACTAAACAAATTCAACTAGTTATGACTATTTGAACAATTATCTATTTAAAATCGTTATGACGTTTTGTTTTATAACAAAATAATTGTTTCTATTCATAAAAGCTTATCCAAAATAAAATAATATAACTTTATTAATATATCAAAAATTACGAAGTTGTAGATTTAAAAAATAAATTAGTTTATCGAATCAATTCAAATAATTATGTCCATTTGAACAATTATCCATTTCAAATCATTATGAATTTTTGTTCTGTCATAAAAAAATTGTTTTTCACCATATAAGCCTATTGGAAATAAAATAATACTAATTTATTAATAGTTCAAAATTAATAAGTAGAAGATTCAAAAAAATAAATTTGTTTATAGAACCAGTTCAAATAGTTATGACTGTTTGAACAATTATATAGTTCAAATCATTTTAACCTTTCATTTTGTCATAAAACACTTATTTATGTTCATTCAAGTTTATTTAGAATAAATTAATACTAATCTAATAATATTATGAAAATTAATAACTAAGAGATTTAAAAAATAAATTTGTTTGCCAAACTAGTTCAAATAGTAAGGCTATATGAATAATTATCTATTTCAAATCATTATGACCTTTTGTTTTGTCATAAAACAAATGTTTTTATTCAAATAAGTGTGTTCGAAATAAAATAATCTTAATTTTTTAATTTTTTAAAAATTAATAAGAGATTTAAAAAATAAATTTGTTTACCAAACTAGTTCAATTATTTATAACAATTTGAGCAATTATTTATTTCAAATCCTTATAATCATTTATTTTGTCATAAAACAATTGTTTCTATTGATCTTATTTAGAATAAAGTAATGCTAATTTGTTAATATTTTAAAAATGAATAAGTAACGGATTTAAAAAATGAATTTATTTGCCTTACCAGTTCAAATAGTTACGTTTGTTTGAATAATTATTTATTTCAAATCATTGTGACCTTTTGTTTTGTCACAAAATAATTGTTTCTATTTGTACAAGCTTATTTGGAATAAATAATGCTAGTTTATTAATATTTTGAAAATTAATAAGTAAGAGATTTAAAAACTAAAGTTGTTTATTGAACAAGTTCAAATAGTTATGACTATTTGAACAATTACTTATTTCAAATCACTAAACCTTTTGTTTTGTCATAAAATAATTTTTCTATTCATACAAGCTTATTCCAATTAAAATAATAAAAATTTATTAATATTTAGACAATTAATAAGTAAAAGATTTAGAAAATAAATCTGTTTACTGAATAAGTTCAAATAGTTATGACTATTTGAACAATTATTTATTCATAATAAATTTTTGTTTTGTTATAAAATAGTTGTTTTCATTCAAATAAGCTTATTTGGTTTAAAATAATATTAATTTATTAATATTTTGACAATTAATAAGTAAAAGATGTTAAAAATAAACATGTTTAGCAAACAACTTCAAATAGTCATAACTATTTGAATAATTATCTATTTCAAATTATTATGACCTTTTGTTTCATCATAAAACAATTGTATCAGTTCATATAGGCTTATTCAAAATAAAATAATACTAATTTGTTAATATTCTAAAAATTATTGAGTAAGAGATTTAAAAAATGAATCTATTTATTGAACAAGTTCAAATAGTTTGACTATTTAAATAATTTTCTATTTCAAATCTTTATGACATTTTATTTTATCATAAAAATTTATTTCTGTTCATACAAGCTTATTCCAAATAAAATAATATAAATTTATTAATATCCCAAAAATTAATAAGTCAAAATTCAAAAAATAAACTTGTTTTCTGAACACGTTCAAATAGTTATGACTATTTGAACAATTATCTATTTCAAATAGTCATGAACTTTTATTTTGTCATAAACTAATTGTTTCTGTTCATATAAGCATATTCGAAATAAAATAACACTAGTTTATTAATATTAAAAAAATAATAAGTAAAAGATTTAAAAAATAAATCTGTTTACCAAGCAAGTTCAAATAGTTATGACTGTTTGAATAATTATTTTTTCAAATACAATCTTTTGTTTTGTCATAAAACACTTATTTCTATTCATATAAGTTTATTAGGAATAAAATAATACTAATTTATTAAAATTTGGAAATTAATAGGTAAGAGATTTAAAAAATAAATCTGTTTACTGAATAAGTTCAAATAATCACATCCATTTGAATAATTATCTATTTCAAATCATTATGACCTTTTGTTTTGTCATAAAACTATTGTTTCTGTTCATGCAAAATTATTCAGACTAAAATAATATTGATCAATTAATATTTTGAAAATTAATAAGAGATTTAAAAATTAAATCTGTTTATTGAAACAATTCAAATAGTTATGACTATTTGAATAATTATCTATCGCAAATTGTTATGATCATTATTTTGTCAAAAAAAAATTGTTTTTGTTAATATAAGTTTTTTTTAAATAAAATAATACTAATATATTCATATTTAGAAAATTAATCAGTAGGAGATTTAAACAGTAAATCTATTTACCAAACCATTTCAAATAGTTTTGACTATTTGAATAATTATTTATTTCAAATCGTTATAACCTTTTATTTTGTCATCAAATAATTGGTTTTGTTCATACTATTTTATTTGAAATAAAATAATACTAAATTAATAATATTTCGAAACCTAATAACTAAGAAAATTAAAAAAATAAATCTAATAGCCAAACTAATTCAAATAGTTAAGACTAAATCTATGATTATCCGTAGACACCCTATTTTGTATAGATTGAAACCAATTGGGCTTGGTTTAATATAGTGCAGATTACCAAGCCTAATTATCCATTTTTATTTTTATTTTATATTTTATTTTACTATTTATTTTTTTAGTTTTATCTTTTTGTGAATTATTCATTTATTATTATTATTATTATTATTAATCTATAGTTTTTTATCTTAGTTTTTATAAATTATCAAATTAAGCATTGAAGATAATAATATAAGAAAAAAGGGTTTTATCGTGAATCAACAAAGAAAGATGGGTGTTACTAGAGTTATAGTTGGATTTAATTTGTAAAAGATAAATTCTAGTTTTGTGATAATACACAATCCTGTAAAAAAAGTGAACCATAATAAAATAGAAACTCTTTTGATTATTCCTTATAAATACACACATAAAAATTAGAGAAAATACAGAGAGAAGCACACAGAAAAGTAAGAGGAAAAACACCCTTGAATGCAGTCAAAAATTTGTTGGGAGATTTTTGGGTTTAAAAAGTTTTTTTTCTTCTTTTTTTTGGGAAAATTTTCAAATTTTGGTGCAATTTTTTTGCAACTTTCATCTTTTTTGACAAGGATTTCTAGTTTCCAATAGATTTTTCCAGTTTTTAGTGAAGCATTTAATCGAAGTTCTTGGCTCATAGAGAGAGAGGGAGAGAAAAAAGGGAAAAAAGAGAGAAAAGGAAAGAAGAGGTTTGAAGAAAAAAGAAGAAATGTAGGTTTTCATACCTTACCAAAACGACACTGTTTTTGCCAAAAAAAAAACCTAAGATCCGCGTGTTTTCCCAGTGAGTGACCTGACTCGAGTGCCAACCCGTTTTGTGATCCGCATTCCACTTGAGCCTTTCAGCCAAGTCGAGCCACACTGAGCCACCAAGCTACATCTTTGGAGCTACCATTTATGTCTGTAGCTGAGCCGTTCCAACTGCTGAGTTGAGTCGTTTTTATTTTGGTATTTTTATTTTATTTATTTCTTTTTATTTACTTTTAAAGTATTTCTACATGTTTAAATTTGTAAGAAAAATAAAAAATAAAATAAAAATTTTGAGAATAAATAATAATTATCCAATAATGCGGAATATTAAAAATTTCAAACCGCGTAAATTTTATTAAAAATTTTCTAGGTGAGAATTACTTTTTCTAAATATTCCCAGATGTTGGAATAATTTAGATAAAGTTTCAATAATAATTATATTATTATTATATTTTCAATTTCAAAAAAAATAAAAAATAAAAACATGTGATTTTGAAATTAAAATACTAATTACCAATGCATGAGATTCTAGAAATTTCAAATGGTAAATTTCCTAAGAAATCTCTAAGTGAGAAATTTCTTAAAATTTGCCCAAAATGGTGGAATAATTTAGATGAAATTTCAACAAAAGTAATTGTATTCTTTTCCAAATAAAAATTTGGTTGAAAATTATTTGACAATTATCCGAGGATAAGAATCGTAGAAATTTTAAATGGTAAATTTTTTAAGAAATCTCTAGGTAAGAAATTTCTTTAAATTTGTCCCAAATGGTGGAAGAATTTAAATGAAACTTCAAAAAATAATTATCATATTATTTTCTTTCCAAAGATAAAAAACAAAAAAAAAGAAAAATTTCTAAATAGACCCAAATGGTGAAAATTTTAGAAATAAAAAAAAGATATTTCTAAATTGGCCCAAATGGTGGAAAATTTAGAAATAAAACTTGTAAAATAAAAAATAAAATCCAAGGATGAAATTCTTAGTAATCGCAAATGGTTGATTATCTAAGAAATTTCTAGGTCAGAAGATATTTCTAATTTGGCTCAAGTGGTGGAATAATTAGATATATTTTCAATAAAAAAACTAAAATCACAAAAATGATTAAATTTTTTCGACGACGGAGCCTCTTCGAGAAAACAAATGGGATTCTTAAATACTCTTGAAGTGAGGAAATATTTTTAAGAATTCTACCAAAATGATGGAGAATCTTAAAAATTATTTGCAATATTTAAACATTAAAATTTAAGACCATTAGAATCAAGACCTTAGGATAATTTAAAACAAAATGGTACCATCTTTCGGATGGGCATGTGGGGGTGCTATACCTTCCCCACATGTAATCGAACTCCCAAACCTTGTTCTAATTAGTAGGCTAGAACCTATTCTTTTAGGGACCCTTAGTCAAGTTTAGGAGTTCCTTGAAAAGATAGATTCATTAGGTGGCCAATCACACCTAGTTAAAAAAGATTGGTGATGACTCCATTTGTTAAGTCTAGCTATAGATTTATGGATCTATATGTTATGATAGTTTGGTGACTCCACTGGGGATGCTATAGAGAGTCAAGCCATAACACATTTTAAATTTATCCTATCCTTTGATCTAATTGTTTTAAAGTGTAAAGATTATGTTATTTGTTTACTAACATTTTTCCTTTTTTGTCTCTCATTTAATTTATGAGGGTTGAAAACAATATGTTCCTTCACACACACTATCACATACATTTGCATTACATGCTCTATACCTAGGCTTCATCCTTCTTAGGAGGGAGTAAAGTACCTAACTCTCGTGAGAATAGCTAGCAAAATACTCCCACTCAAATTGAATCCTTTTCGTTGGTAGCTTGTTATGGGTGAGGATTGGAATGCCTTATTAGTCTGTGATGGACAATGATGTAAGGAACAATTTGGGAACCTTGAGTGGTCAAAGTCACTTAGCCTAGCATACAATCTACACTTAAGAGGCGAACTTTAAGATAAAGCCATTCTTACCCATTGATAGATGTAACCCAAATTTAGGACACAAGAAGGAATAATTTGTGTGATATATTGACTTGCTAACCATTTTGTTTGTTTGTTTGACTTTGTGCATTGCATCATTTCAATTAGTGCTTGCATTTAATTCCATGCATCATTTTCATTAACACATCTAACATTGTCATTTGCATCATGTTCATATAGGGAATATTTACCATATATTAGTTATTGATAAATCAGATCTCATACATGCATCCATGGAAATGTACTTAGTACATTACATACATGCAACATAAACCATAACATTTCTAATGCAATTATGGTACTTAAGGTTCAAAGATATCTCCACAAAGTAAGAACCCCACATAATCAACTCACCAATACAATATAAGAGCTTGAGCCAGATAAATAGAACAAGAAAATTCTAATTGTCTCAAGAAGATAGAAAAGGCTCAAGAGAAACTTGAAAGGGAGCTGAGTAAGGTTTTGGATGCTTTAAATAAGTTAAACAAAGGGAAAGGCATAAAAGAAAATACTAGCTAGTAGGACCATCCATTACAAGAGGTGGCTGACCCTCTGTATCATCCTAGCTATGGGCCACGACAAGCTCAGTCCATACAGGATGCACCACCATAGTAGTTCACATACCCTATGGGGTATACATACCCCAAAGTGCCATTAGCTTCAAATATAAGGCATTACCAAAGCTGTATAAATCCTATCTTTAATTGAAAGGTAGTGGAACCAATCTAAGTCCTTGATCTGGATGATCCAAAAATAAAAAAAAAATTGAAACCAAAAGGGATCAAGTCACTAGAGGACTCAATAGCTGACAAAAAGATGCATATGCTTGAGGAAAGGTTATGAGCAGTAGAAGGAATTGGTTTTTATGGTTCCATGGATGCTGCTGGGCTCTGTTTAGTCCTAGATGTTGTTATTCCTCCAAAGTTCAAGGTTTTGAAGTTTGAAAAATATGATGGTATTAAGTGCCCAAAAACCCACATTACCATGTACTGCCAGAAGATGGCTATCCATGCTAATAATGAGAAACTGTTAATGCACATTTTCCAAGATAACATTATTGGCTCTATTGCTAGGTGATATGTCCAGCTATTAGGACCTGCATTCAATCTTAGAGTGATATGGCTCGTGACTTTATTAGTTCATATCAGCATATCATAGATTTAGCTCCTAGTCATTTGTCTTTACAAAATATGGAGAAAAAAACAATCGAATCATTCAAGGAGTACACCCAAAGGTGAAAGGACATAGCTACTCAAGTGTAGCCTCCTTTAACTGAGAAAGAGACTACGGTGTTGTTTGTAAACACTTTAAAATCTCTTTATTATGAAAAGATGATAGGAAATGCAACAAAAAATTTCACTGACATGGTGATCTCAAACGAAATCATTGAAAATGCCATTAAGAATGTCAAGTTGGAAGGAAGATAAGCTTCCACTAAGAAAGCCCTAAGGATAAACAAGACTGAAGCCCAAGTTGTGAGCTTTGATAGATAATAGTTTAGAGGTTATCAACCTTATTCACCAAAAGCTTACTCCACATTTTATCCTACTGTGAATAATGCTTCACCTTACCAATACCAACCAATCCCACAACCATCTTAACCTCTGACATATCAGCTCACTTTCAAATCTCAAACTACCATATACAGCCCTAACACTCAACCTCTTACAAGGGCTTGGACCCATCTTGCTAGCTTAACAAGTGGTTCACGAAAGCTATGAACTACTTAAGAAAAACCTATATTTGATCCAATCCCTATGACTTATATGGAATCATACTAAGAGCTCTACAATAACCACTTGATTGCCTTCAGCCATCTGAAGTCGCTCAAGCCACCTTATCCTAAATGGTATGATCTTACAGCTCACTATGACTACCACTATTGAAAATTGCATTGCCTTGAAGCATAAAATGCAATGATTGATCAAGGATGGAATGATAAACTTTGATACAAGGGGGATAACAACACCTAATGTTAGTGGCAATCTATTGCCCAATCACAATGTCAATGCTCTAAGTGAAGATCAAGAGCGAGTTTGATCTGAACAGACTTGGTGAGTTTCAATGAATCAGGGAGGCCAAATGTCAATAAAAACCTTTCACCTAACCACATAGGGGGCATAATTTAGAAAAGGACAATGATGTTAAGGCTAGTTGCTCGTCATTTTGAGATTTCTTTCAGAGTAATATTAGGATTTCTTTTATGCAATAAGATTTCATTTTTTATCATTTTAATAAAAGGCAAGTTGAAGTATTTCATTACATTTTCTTTTTCATCCAAGCCATTATTCCATGCTTTGTTATTTCCATTCCTATTATCTAATTTCAAATGATGAATGTTTAGACAATGATAACAATAATTTTGGGATTTAATTTTGAAAACTCACTCACATTGATAAAGTTCAATTTGTGGAGACTATTTAAGCAAAAGAAATAAGCTACTAGCATATATGAAATAAATATGTCTTGAAGATATGCAGTGCTTTATAAAGATCCATGAGTTTGTTTTTGTTTAATAGATGATTTTCAAATAATGCATTCATGTTTGAGACGAAAAATGGTAATATTTTTTTTACCATTCACAAAACCTTCCATTGCTACCCCTTTTAAGCCTATTATGATTTTTTTTTCTAAAGAACCCTAACCAAGGATCACTTTCCATACTGAGGGGAAAAATTTGAGAAGAACATGCTTGATAAAGGAAAAAGGCAAAAGATTGCAAAAGGTCTCAAAGATAGAAAGTAAAAAAAAAAAAAGAGAAAAAAGAAAAATGAATGCCACAAATGAGTTGGGGCAAAGTAATGAGAATCTTTTTGTAAGGAATAAGGTGAATGAAAAAAGAAAAGTAGTGAAATGATGTGGAATGAGGCAAAATGCCAAGTTGCATCAAATGATAAGAAATGATCCTTTAGTTTTGAACACTTTAAACATGTGTTTTGAACCCTTTAAACATGTGTTTTGAGCCTATTTTATTCATTTCTTTCATGACTCCTTACCATAGCTATAACTTTTAAAAGTCCATTTTGATCAAATGTGAATGCTTGAATTGAATGATCATATGTTTGGCTAAGGCATGCTTATGATGGAACAATGGAATCATGTTGCATGTTTTAGAGATTAATGTGTGGGACATATCAATAATGGATAGAAAAATGAGAAAATGAAAAAAATGAAAATTAAAGAAAAATGAAAAAAATGAGAAATGAAAAAATAGAAAAGAAAGAAAAATGAAAAAAAGAGAAAATGAAAAATGAAGAAATGAAAAAAAATAAGAAAGAATGGCAAAATGTAAAAATAGAGAAAAAAAAGATTCAAATTGAAAACTTGAAAGGGCGATTTGGGTAGAAAAACCTCTGAGTTGAGAATTAGATAGATAGTTCAAATATATGGAAAATCAAAGAAATCTGAAGATCTCTCAAAACTAGGGCAAAATTCAATAAGCTCAAAATGATTTTGAAAGTTAATGGAATGAGTTTTTGAAAAAGAATTCTAGATTAATGTTAAGAATTGTCTAAGTATTTATTATTTGGACATTGTTGCACCATTCAATACTATCCCTAGTGATATGCTTTGAATTTGTTCCTTTGCCCATTTAATTTTGTACCTAACTCATTCTTGTATTGATTACTTTCTCATAATTTTTGCATCCCTAGAACAAATTGAGAAAATGTATGATTGCATTATATTTGTCAAAATTTGAAGTGATAATTAATGAAATATTCATAAAAGATTCTTGCATTCCTTTGAAAAGAAATCCATGATGATAGGGGAAAAAAGAAAAAAATGATGAGATGATAAAAACCTAAAAAGATGATTTGAAAGGACACATGGTGTGACCAAGTGATGAATATGGTGATGGATTGGCCGACATAACCTGTGAATTGTGATCAAATGATGGAAATAACGTGGATTAGTTGATGAAATTTGTTCTAAAATTGCTAGTGTTGAGAAGCTTGTGAATTGTGATCAAATGATAGAAATAATATGGATCAGTTGATGAAATTTGTTCTAAAATTGCTAGTGCTAAAAAGCCTATGAGTTGTAATCAAATGATGGAAAGTTATGAAATTGCTAGTGCTGAGAAGCCTGTGAGTTATGATCAAGTGATGGAAATAATGAGAATCAATTGACAAAACTTTTTTTAAAATAATTAGTGTTGAGAAGCTGAAAAAAATAGAAAAAGGTGAGATGGTGGAGTCTTGAGAACCATGTTACCATATTTAATTAGAATTTAATGATATTGACATCCGTGTTACATATTTTACGTTTGCATTGTATTTTGAACAATACATGTCTGTAATTTGTTTTGATTATTTTGAATCATGATTTAGAATATGGCATCTATAAGAAAGCATTTGCATCATTATCATGATAGTCTTTATGAAGTTTTGACTTTGATAAAAGATTGAGAATTTTCATGACAAGAGATTTTGAACTTTTGGAGAAAAGCTTGATATTTGCATAGCATGCACTGCATTTCTGAATGTTTAGTGCATAGTATGCATTGCATTTAAGAATGTCTAGTGCATGAATTTAGGAAGCAGAGATATTTCAAGGTTCCACCTAGAGAAAATAGATATGAAAACTTTCTAATGAAAGATTTTCAAATTCTTTTTTGAAAAAAGAATACCTCTGAAGTAAGATTCTGATACTTAAAAAAGGTTGTTCAAGAACAACAGTTATAAAAGTTATGAAACCTTTGCTCAAAAGAGTATTCTTCAGTTTTAGGAATGATTTGTAAGACTTCTGGGCATAATCTCCTATGATTTCTTTTGATGATCCATAATCCCTCTGTTTAAAGGAGCTTTATTTATTTTTCAGAAGTCGTTGAGCCTCTGTTTAGAGGAGCTTTATTTATTTTCCAAAAGTCATTGAGCCTTTGTTTAAAAGAGCCTTATTTATTTTCTAGAAGTCATCAAGCCTCTATTTAGATGAGCTTTTTTTATTTTTTAGAAGTCATTGAGCCTCTGTTTAGAGGAACTTTATTTATTTACCAAAAGTCATTGAGCCTCTGTTTAAAGAAGCTTTATTTATTTATCAAAAGTCATTGAGCCTTTGTTTAGAGGAGCCTTATATATTTTTCAAAAGTTGTGTGCCTCTGCTTATCAGTGTTTTTATGTTATTAAAGAAATCTAAGTATGCTAAAAAAAAAAAAAGAATGGTGAATAATTTGTACTCGGATGTGATAGGTTATCTATGTTTAGAGGAGCCTTATATATTTTCTAAAAGTTATGTGCCTCTACTTATAGGAGTTTTAATGTTATTCAAGAAATTTGAAGATGCTTAAAAAAATGAGAGAATGGTGAATAATTTGGACTCGGATGTGATAGGTTGTCTATGTCTTTGCGCAATTCCTATTGCATAGAAAATGCGTAAAGACAAGCAACTGTAGACACCCTAATTGGTCACCAATTAGGCTTGGTTCAATAGGGTCTAGATTACCAAGCCTAATTATCCATTTTTATTATTATTTATATTATATTATTTTTTATTTAATGTTTTGGTTTTATTCTTTTGTGGATTATTCATTTATTATTATTATTATTTTTAATCTGTAGTTTTTTTGTCTTAGTTTTTATACATTATCAGATTAATCATTGAAGATAATAATAGAAGAAAAGGGGTTTTGCTATGAATCAATTGAGAAAGATGGGTGTTACTAGAGTTATAGTCAGATTTTATTTGTAAAAGATAAATTCTAGTTTTGTGATAATACACAATCTTGTCAAAAAAGTGAATCACATTTGAATAGAAACTCTTTTGATTATTCCCTATAAATACACATATACAGATCAGGGAAAATACAGAAAGAAACACACAGAAAAGAAAAAAGGAAAAAAACCCATGAATGCAGTCAGAAATTTGTTAGCAGATTTTTGGGTTTAAAAAGATTTTTTTCTTTTTTTTTTTTGAAAATTTTCTAGAAAATTTCCAGATTTCATTGCAATTTTCCAATGAATTTCATCTTTTTCTGTAAGGATTTCCAATTTTTGATAGATTTTTCAATTTCAGTGAAGCATTTAACCAAAGTTCTTGGCTCCTAGATGAGAGAGACAGAAAAGGGGAGAGGAGAGAGAGAAGGAAAGAAGAGGTCTAAAAAAAAAAATAAATAAATCTGAGTTTTTATGTCCTACCAAAATGATGTAATTTTTGCAAAAACAAACCCCATGATCCATGTGTTTTCCTAGTGAATGACCCGACCCGACCCGAGTGCCAACCCATTTTGTGACCCGTGTTCTAGCTGAGCTGAGCCACACCAAGTCGCCAAGCTGCATATCTGGAGCCGTTATTTATGTCTGTAGCCAAACCATTCCAACCGCTGAGTCGAGCCATTTTTGTTTTGGTATTTTTAAAATTTTTTAAAGTATTTTTGCATGATTAAATTTTAGGAAAAATAAAAAATAAAAAAAATAAAATATCTTTTTAAGAATAAATAATAATTATCTAATGAAATTTTTAGAAATTTCAAATTGTAAATTTCTATAAATTTCTAGGTGAGAAATGTTTTTTCTAAATTTATCTCAAATGGTGGAATAATTCAAATAAAGTTTCAATAATAATTAATATTTATTTTCAATTCAAAAAATTAATAAATAAAAAATTTAATTTTGGAATTAAATACTAATTACCCAATGATAAGATTCTTAGAAATTTCAAATGGTAAATTTCCTAAGAAATCTTTAGGTCAGAAATTTCTATAAATTTACCCCAAATAGTGGAATAATTTAGATGAAATTTCAACAAAAGTAATTGTATTCTTTTCCAAATAAAAATTTAATTGAAAAATATTTTACAATTATCCAAGGATGAGAATCTTAGAAATTTGAAATGCTAATTTCTTAGGAAAATATCTAGTGGAAGATTCTTTAAATTTGTTCCCAAATGATGGGAAGATATAAATGAAACTTTAAAAATAATTGTCATATTATTTCTTTCCAAAGATATTAAAACAAAAAAAGAAGAATTTTCTAAATAGACCCCAAATGATAGAAAATTTAGAAATAAGAACTTTGAAATAAAAAATAAAATACTGAGGTGAAATCTTAGTAATCACAAATGGTTGAATTATCTAAGAAATTTCTAAGTGAGAAGATATTTCTAATTTGGCCCAAATGGTGGAATAATTAGATATATTTTCAATAAAAAAACTAAAAACAAAAAATCACTAAATCTTTCTGATGACAAAGCCTCTTCAAGAAAACAAATGGGATTCTTGAATAATCTTGAGGTATGGAAATATTTTTAAGAATTCTACCAGATTGATGGAGAATCTTAAAAATTATTTCCAATATTCAAACATTAAAATTTAAGACCATCCTTTGGTCTATAATAAAATGGTACCATCCTTTGGATGGGCATGTGGGGGTTCTATAACCTTCCCCATATGTAATCAAACTCCCAAACCCTATTTTGATTAGTAGACTAGAACCTATTCTTTTAGTGACCTAAAGTCAAGCTTAGGAGTTCCATAAAAGGATAGATTCATTAGGTGGCCAATCACACCTAGTTAAAAAAGATTGGTGGCAACTCCATTTGTTAAGTCTAGCTATAGATTTGTGGATCTATATGTTATGATATTATCTATTTCAAATCCTTATGACCTTTTCTTTTGTCATAAAATAATTGTTTTGGTCATACAAGCTTATTCAAATTAAAATAATAACACTAATTTAATAATATTTCAAAAATTAATAAGAGATTTAAAAATAAATTTGTTTACTGAATCAATTCAAATGGTTAAAACTATTAAAATAATTTATCTATTTCTAATTGTTCTAACCTTTTGTCTAGTTATAAAACAATTATTTTAGTTCATACAAGCTTATTCAGAATAAATTAATACAGATTTATTAACATTTGAAAATTAATAAGAGATTTAAAAAAATAAATTTCTTTACCAAACAAGTTAAAATAGTTATTATTATTTGAATAATAGTCTATTTAAAATCATTATAATCTTTGTGATTTGTCATAAATAAATGTTTTAGTTAATATAAGCTTAGATGGAATAAAATAATAGTGATTTATTAATATTTCCTAAATTAATAAGTAAAAAATTTTAAAAAATAAACCTATTTATTGAATCAATTTAAATAATTATGGCCATTCGAATGATTATCTATTTCAAATCGTTATGACCTTTTGTTTTGTCATAAAATAATTGTTTTTGATCATACAAGCTTATTTGAAATAAAATAATACTAATTTATTAATATTTCAAAAATTAATAAATAACAAATTTAAAAATAAATTTGTTTACCGAACTATTTAAATAGTTATGACTATTTGGGCAATTATCAATTGTTAAAATCTTTGTTTTCTCATAAAATAATTGTTTCTGATCATAGAAGCTTATTCGATTAAAATAATACTAATTTAATAATATTTCAAAAATTAATAAGTAAGAGATTTAAAAAATAAATATGTTTACCAAACCAATTCAAAGAGTTAAAACTATTAGAATAATTATTTATTTCAAATCGTTCTGACCTTTGTTTAGTCATAAAATATTTGTTTAATATCTTGTAAGCTTATTCGTAATAAAATAATCCAAATTTATTAATATTCAAAAAATTAATAAGCAAAAGATTTAAAAAATAAATTTATTTATCGAACAAGTTCAAATAGTTATGACTATTTGAACAATTCTTTATTTAAAATCATTATGACCTTTTGTTTTAACATAAAACAATTCTTTCAGTTCATTAAAGCTTATTGAAAATAAAATAATATTAATTTCTTAATATTTCAAAAATTAATAATTAAGAGTTTAAAAAAATAAAATTGTTTACCAAACAAATTCAAATAGTTACGACTATTTGAACAATAGTTTATTTAAAATTGTTATGACCTTTTGTTTTCTTATAAATCAATTGTTTCAGCTCATACAAGCTTATTCGAAATAAAATAATAATAATTTATTTATATTTCAAAAATTAATAAGTGATTTAAAAAGTGAATGTGTTTAACAAATCAGTTCAAATAATTATGGTCATTTCAACAATTATCTATTTCAAATCATTATTACTTTTTTTTGTTTATGTAAATTATTTTTTATCATACAAGCTTATTTGAAATAAAATAATACTAATTTATTAATCTTTCAAAAATTAATAAGTGATTAAATAGTTATGACTATTTGAACAATTGTATACTTTAAATCATTATAACCTTTTGTTCTATCATAAAACAATTATTTTTGTTCATACAAGTCTATTCAAAATAAAATAATACTAATCTAATAAAATTTCAAAAATTAATAACTAAGAGATTTTAAAAAATAAATTTGTTTGCTGAATCAGTTCAAATAGCTAAGACTATATGAACAATTATTTATTTCAAATCATTATGACATTTTATTTTGTTATAAAACAATTTTTTCAATCATACTAACTTATTCGAAATAAAATAAAATGACTTTATTAATATTTCAAAAATTAATAAGTAAGAGATTTAAAAAATAATTCTGTTTACCTAACTAGTTCAAATAATTATGACTATTTGAACAATTATCTATTTCAAATTGTTATGACCTTTGGTTTTGTCATAAAACAAATGTTTTTGTTCATATAAATTTGTTCAGAATAAAATAATATTATTCTATTAATATTTCAAAACTTAATAAGAGATTTAAAAATTAATTCTATTTACCTAACCAGTTTAAATAATTAAGACTATTTGAACAATTATCTATTTCAAATTCATATGACCTTTTGTTTTGTCATAAAACAAATGTTTTTGGTCATATAATTTTGTTTGGAATAAAATAATATTAATTTATTTGTATTTGGAAAATTAAGAAGTAAGAGATTTAAAAATAAATCTATTTACTAAACTAGTTCGCTTAGTTATAACTATTTTAACAATTATTTATTTTAAACTATTAGGACCTTTTGTTTTATCATAAAAAAATTATTTCTGTTCATCCAGTCTTACTTGGAATAAAGTAATACTAATTTATTAATATTATGAAAATTAATAAGTAATGGATTTAAAAAATGAATATGTTCGTTTGACCAATGCAAATAGTTATGACTATTTAAATAATTATCTATTTTAAATCATTATGACCTTTTTTTTTATCACAAAACAATTGTTTCTATTCATATAAGCTTATTCAAAATAACATATTAATATTCCAAAAATTAATAAGTAAGAGATTTAAAAAATGAATCTATTTTTTAAACCTTTTATTTTGTCATATAATAATTTTTTCTATTCATACAAACTTATTTCAAATAAAATTATACAAATTTATTAATTTTCAGATAATTAATAAGTAAAAGATTTAAAAAATAAATCTGTTTACCGAAAAAGTTCAAACAATTATGATTATTTGAACAATTATTTATTTCAAATTGTTATGACTTTTTGTTTTGTCATAATTTTTTTTTCAATAAGCTTATTGGGATTAAAATAATATTAATTTATTAATATTTTGACAATTACTAAGCAAAAGATTTTAAAATAAATATGTTTATTGGACAAGTTCAAATAGTCATAACTATTTGAATAATTATCTATTTCAAATTGTTATAACCTTTTGGTTTGTCATAAAATAATTGTATCAGTTCATATAGATTTTTTTGAAATAGAATAATAATAATTTATTAATATTCTAAAAATTAATGAGTAAGAGATTTAAAAAATAAATATGTTTATTGAACAAGTTCAAATAGTTCTGACTATCTGAACAATCTATTTCAAATCGTTATGAACTTTTGTTTTGTCAAAAAACAATTGTTTTTCATCATATAAGCATATTCTAAATAAAATAATATAAATTTCTTAATATTCAAAAAATTAATAAGTAAAAATTTAAAAAATAAATATATTTTATGAACACATCCAAATAGTTATGAGTATTTGAACAATTATCTGTTTCAAATAGTTATGACCTTTTGTTTTATCATAAACCAATTGTTTCTATTCATACAAGCTTGTTTGAAACAAAATAATACTAATTTATTAATATTCCAAAAATTAATAAGTAAAAGATTTAAAAAATAAATCTATTTATTGAGAAAGTTCAAATAGTTATGACTGTTTGAATAATTATTTATTTCAAATAGTTATATCTTTTGTTTTGTCATAAAATAATTGTTTCTGTTCATGCAAAATTATTTAGAATAAAATAATACTAATCTATTAATATTTTGAATGTTAATAAGAGATTTAAAAACTAAATCTGCTTACCGAAATAGTGCAAATAGTTATGACTATTTGAACTATTATCTATCTCAAATCATTATGATCTTTATTTCATCATAGAACAATTGTTTTTTTTTTCATACAAGCATATTTGGATTAGAATAATACTAATATAATAATATTCCATAAATTAATAAAAGATTTAAAAAATAAATATGTTTGCTGAACCAATTCAATTAGTTAAGATTATTAGAACAACTATTTATTTCAAATTGTCTTGACCTTTTTTTTTAGTCATAAAACAATTGTTTGAATTCATACAAGCTTGTTTGGAATAAAATAATACTAATTTACTAACATTCAAAAAATTAATAAGCTAGAGATTTAAAAAAATAAATTTGTTTATTGAACAAGTTCAAATAGATATGACTATTTGAACAATTATCTATTTAAAATCTTTATAACCTTTTGTTTTGTCATAAAACAATTGTTTTAGTTCATAAAAACTTATCTGAAATAAAATAATACTACTTTATTAATATTTAAAAAATTATTAAGTAAGAGATTTAGAAACTAAAGCTATTTTCTGAACCAGTTCAAATAGTTACAACAATTTGAACAAATACCAATCTTAAATCGTTATGATCTTTGTTTTGTTATAAAATAATTATTTCTGGTCATAGAAGTAGATTTTGATAAACATAATACTAATTTAATAATATTTCAAAAATTAATAAGTAATTGATTTAAAAGATAAATGTATTTGTTGAATCAGTACAAATAGTTCAGACTATTAGAATAATTATCTATTTCAAATTGTTCTGACCTTTGGTTTAGTCATAAAATAATTGTTTCATTTCATACAAGCTTATTTGGAAGAAAATAATACTAATTTATTAACTTTGGAAAAATTAATATGCAAGAGATTTAAAAAAATAAATCTGTTTATCAAACAAGTTCAAATAGCTATGACTATTTGAACAATTATTACTAACTTTTGTTTTGTCATAAAACACTTGTTTCAGTTCATAAAAGTTTTATCCAAAATAAAATAATACTACTTTATTAATATTTTAAAAATTAATAATAGATTTAAAAAATAAATTAGTTTATCAAATCAGTTTAAATAATTATGGCCATTTGAACAATTATCTATTTCAAATCATTATTACCTTTCATTTTGTCATAAAACAATTGTTTTTCAACATATAGGCTTATTTGAAATAAAATCGATATTACCTTTTGTTTTGTCATAAAAAAATTATTTTTCAACATACAAGCTTATTTGAAATAAAATAATTCTAATTTATTAATATTTCAAGAATTAGTATAAGATTCAAAACCAAGAAAATTAAAAAATAAATCTAATTGCCTAACTAGTTCAAATAGTTAAGACTATATAAACGATTATCAATTTCAAATCATTATGACCTTTTGTTGTCATAAAACAATTTTTTTGTTCATAAAAGCTTATTTGGATTAAAATAATATAAATTTAATAATATTTTAAAAATTAATAAGTAAGAAATTTAAAAAATAAATTTATTTATCGAACCAGTTCATATGGTTAAGACTATTAGAACAAATATCTATTTTAAATCATTCTGACCTTTTATTTAGTCATAAGACAATTGTTTCAGTTCATACATGCTTATTCAAAATAAATTAATACTAATTTATTAATAATCAAAAAATTAATAAGAAAGAGATTTAAAAAAATAAATCTATTTATCAAATAAGTTCAAATAGTAATTACTATTTGAACAATTGTCTATTTAAAATCATTATGACCTTTTGTTTTGTCATAAAGCAATTGTTTCAGTTAATACAAGCTTATACGAAATAAAATAATACTAATTTATTGATATTTCTAAAATTGATAAGTAATAGATTTAAAAAATAAATTTGTTTACCGAATCTGTTAAAATAATTATGGTCATTTAAATAATTATTTATTTCAAATCATTATGACATTTTTTTTTGTTATAAAATGATTGTTTTTTTATCATACAAGCTTATTCAAAATAAAAATGATATTAATTTAGTAATATTTCAAAAATTAATAAGTCTAAGATTTAAAAAAATAAATGTATTTGTCAAATCAGTTCAATAGTTAAAACTATTAGAATAATATCTATTTCAAATTGTAAAGACCTTTTTTTAGTCATAAAATATTTCTTTCATATCATACAAGTTTATTCGAAATAAAATAATCTTGATATATTAACATTCAAAAAATTAATGAGCAAGAGATTTGAAAAAATAAATGTGTTTACCAAATAAGCTCAAATAGTTATGACTATTTGAATAATTATTTATTTAAAATCATTATGACCTTTTTGTTTTGTCATAAAACAATGGTTTCAATTCATAAAAGCTTATCCGAAATAAAATAATACTAATTATTAATATTTCAAAAATTAATAAGCAAGAGATTTGAAAAAATAAATATGTTTTCTAAACAAATTTAAATAGTTACAACTATTTGAACAATTGTATATTTAAAATTGTAATGACCTTTTGTTTTTCCATAAAACAATTGTTTCAGTTCATACAAGCTTATTTGAAATAAAATAATTATAGTTTATTAATATTCCAAAAATTAATAAGTTATTTAAAAAGTTAATATGTTTACTAAATCAATTCAAATAATTATGGCCATTTCAATAGTTATCTATTTCAAATCATTATGAACTTTTGTTTTGTCATAAAATAATTATTTTTCATCATACAAGCTTATTCAGAATAAAATAATGCTAATTTATTAATATTTCAAATATTAATAAGTAATGTTTACTAAAACCAGTTCTTATTTGAATAATTACCTATTTCAAATCGTTATAACCTTTTGTTCCATTATAAAATATTTGTCTCAGTTCATAAAAGAATATTTAGAATTAAATAATACTAATTTAATAATATTATGAAAATTAATAACTAAGAGATTTAAAACATAAATCTATTTGCCGAAATAGTTCAAACAGTTAAAACTACATGAACAATTATCTATTTCAAATCATTTTGACCTTTCATTTTGTCATAAAACACTCGTTTTAGTTCATACAAGCTTGTTTGAAATAAAATAATACAAATTTGTTAATATTTCAAAAATTAATAAGTTATTTAAAAAGTGAATTTGTTTACTAAAAATTTCAAATAATTATGACCATTTCAGCAATTATGTATTTCAAATCGTTATTACCTTTTGTTTGGTCATATAACAAATATTTTTTATCATTCAAGCTTATTTAGAATAAAATAATACTAATTTACTAATATATCAAAAATTAATAAGTAAGATATTTTCAAAAATAAATTTGTTTACCAAATCAATTAAAATAAATATGGCCATTTGAACAATTATTTATTTCAAATCATTATGACTTTTTGTTTTGCTATAAAATGGTTGTTTTTGATCATACAAGCTTATTCAAAATAAAATAATGCTAATTTACTAACATTCAAAAAAATTAATGAGCAAGAGATTTAAAAAAATAAATCTATTTACCGAACAAATTCAAATAGATTTTACTATTTGAACAATTATCTATATAAAGTCGTTATGACTTTTTGTTTTGTCAGAAAACAATTGTTTCAGTTTGTCATAACTTATAGATTCATGGGCCTACCACTAGACATAGACTTTAAGGACTAGCCACCAAAGTTTTTTGTGAAAGTGTGATTGGCCACTTGACAAAATCTGTCCCATTTAAAAAGGAGTCCAAAGATTGACTTAAATATCTTTAAATAGTAGATTCTAGTCCATGAAACTAAAGTTTAGTTCTAGGAGTATAGTTATGCATGAGTGAAGGTTATAGCATCCTCATAGCACCTATCTAAAAGATGGTACTAATTTGATTTCAAGTTATCCAAGCCTTAAAACATGTCAAAAATTTTCCAAATAATTTAATATTGGAAATTTTCCTTAAATTACTCCCAATATGTTGGTAATACTTTAAGAATATTTTCTCACCTCAAGAGTATTCAAGGAGACTACTTGTCCACTTTGAAAAGGCTTTATCATTGGATTCATTTAATTTTGCTTCTAGAAATAAATATCTATAGACCAAGTTTATAACTAGTTTATAGTAAAAAAATATCCTCCAATCTGTTAATAAGACTTTTTGTTGAAAATTATTTTCTAATTTGTTAGTAGGATTTTATGCAAAATAAAACAAGAAATATTATTTTATTAATTTATTGTTTTTAAAAACTTAATTTTTTTAAAAATTATAAGGTTCGCCAATATGTTGGTAAAACCTTATTTTGGAAAAAAACATTGTCCCTCAAATCTGTTGGTAGGATTTTTTTTTTATTTTTTTAAATAAAAAAAGGTTATAAGATTTTCTAATATGTTGCTAAAACCTTATTTTAAAAAAATGATTGCCTTCCAATCTATTGGTAAGACTTCTATTTAAATATGTTTTTATAAAAATATATTTAAAGAATAATAGGTAATCAAATAAATAAATAGTTAAAAAAAATAGAAATAAAAGTAAAATAGAGAAACACCTAAAGTCGGCTCAGCTAAGCAGTTGGGTTGCGTGCTTACTAGAATAAATCCTCACAATTCCAAATTCTGTAAAGAATTCCAAAAAAAAAAAACTTACTACCAAAAATCATATCTTCTTTTTTGAATGATTTTCCTCTCCTATTTTCTCAAGAGTTTTCATATAATTTTTTTCTTCCTCTCTATTCTTTGTCTGCCTTAGAACAATTTATAGGAATTTTCTAGTAAACAATTTTAGGGTTCCATTGATTGTCAAGGATTTTCAAAGATTTTTTAAATCCTTTTAATTTAGGTAAAAATCAATTTAACAAAAACCCCAGCTTGATGATTTATGATCCTTTTCTATTTGATTTCCTATTTGATGCAAGTTAAGAAAAATCCTAAAAGTTCCTCTTTACCTGATTTAAAAATTAATTAGTTATAACAACTTAAACAATTATTTATTTCAAGTAGTTATGACCATTTGTTTTGTCATAAAATAATTGTTTCTATTAATACAATCTTATTCAGAATAAAGTAATGCTAATTTATTAGTATTCTAAAAATTAATAAGTAATGAATTTAAAAAATGAATCGATTGGCCTGACCAGTACAAATAGTTATAACTGTTTGAACAATTATCTATTTTAAATCGTTATGACCTTTTGTTTTGTCACAAAACAATTGTTTCCATTTGTACAAGCTGATTAGGAATAACATAATTCTAATTTATTAATATTCTAAAAATCAATAAGTAAGAGATTTAAAAACTGAATCTGTTTATCAAATAAGTTCAAATACTTATGACTATTTGAACAATTACCTATTTCAAATCACTATAACCTTTTGCTTTGTCATAAAATAATTTTTTCTATTCATACAACTTTATTCAATTAAAATAATACAAATTTATTAGTATTCAGACAACTAAAAGGTAAAAGATTTAAAAAATAAATCTGTTTACCGAGTAAGTTCAAATAATTATGACTATTTGAATAATTATTTATTTCAAATCATTAGGACTTTTTGTTTTGTCATAAAACAATTGTTTTTGTTCATACAAGCTTATTTGAATTAAAATAATATTAATTTATTAAAAGTTCAACAATTAATAAGTAAAAGATTTTAAAAATAAATATGTTTATAGAACAAGTTTAAATAGTCATAACTATTTGAATAATTATCTATTTCAAATCGTTATGACATTTTGTTTAGCCATAAAACAATTGTATTGGTTCATATAGGCTTATTCAAGATAAAATAATACTAGTTTATTAATATTCCAAAAATTAATGAGTAAGAGATTTAAAATATAAATCTATTTACCAAACAAGTTCAAATGGTTATGATTATTTAAACAATTATCTATTTCAAATCATTATGAACTTTTGTTTTGCCATAAAATAATTGTTTTTGTTCATACAAGCTTATTCTAAATAAAATAATATAAATTTATTAATATTGCAAAATTTAATAAATAAAAATTTGCAAAATAAATTTGTTTTTCGAACACGTTCAAACAATTATCTTTGTCAAATAGATATGACCTTTTGTTTTGTCTTAAACCAATTGTTTCTATTTATACAAGTGTATTTGAAATAAAATACTACTAATTTATTAATATGCCAAAAATTAATAAGTAAAATTTTTAAAAAATAAATATGTTTACTGAGCAACTTCATTATCAATAACTGACTATTTGGGACAATTTATTTATTTCAAATAGTATGATATTTTGTTTTGCCATAAAAAATTATTTCTATTCATAAGAAGTTTATTTAGAATAAATAATCTAATTTATTAATATTCTAAAAATTAATAGCTAGGAGATTTAAAAAATAATCTATTTATCAAACGAAGTTTCAAATAGTCATGTCCATTTGAACAATACCTAGTTTGAAATCGTTATGACTTTTTGTTTAATTTTTCAAAATAAAATAATACTAATATATTAATATTTTGAAAATTAATAAGAGATTTAAAAACTAAATTTGTTTACCGAAACAATTCGACTAGTTATGATTATTTGAATAATTATCTATCTCAAATCATTATAATCTTTATTCTGTCATAAAACAACTGTTTCTTTTCATACAAGCTTATTTGAATTAAAATAATACTAATTTAATAATATTCCAAGAATTAGTAAGTAAGAGCTTTAAAAAATAAATGTGTTTGCTAAACCATTTCAAATAGTTAAGACTATTAGAAGAATTATCTATTTCAAATCATTTTGACCTTTTGTTTTGTCATAAAATAAATTTTTTGTTCATATAAGTTTGTTTGAAATAAAATAATATTAATTTATTAATATTTCAAAAATTAATAAGAGATTTAATAAATAAATTTGTTTACCAAACCAATCCAATTAGTTATAAAAATTTGAACAATTATTTATTTCAAGTTATTATGACCATTTGGTTTGTCATCAAACAATTGTTTCTATAAATACAATTTTATTTGAAATAAAATAATACTAATTCATTAATATTCTAAAATTTAATAAGTAATGGATTTAAAAAAAGAATTTGTTAGCCTAACCAATAAAAATAGTTATAACTGTTTGAACAATTACCTATTTCAAATAATTATAACTTTTTATTTTGTCACAAAATAACTCTTTCTATTTGTAAAAGTTGACTCCAAATAACATAATTTTAATTTATTAACATTCCAAAAATTAATAAGTGATTTAAAAACTGAATCTATTTATCGAACAAGTTTAAATAGTTATGACTATTTGAACAATTACCTATTTTAAATCGCTATAACCTTTTGTTTTATCATAAAATAATTTTTTCTATTCATACAAGCTTATTTCAATTAAAATAATACAAATATATTAATATTTAGACAACTAATAAGTAAAAGATTTAAAAAATAAATCTGTTTACTGAATATGTTTAAATAGTTATGACTATTTGAATAATTATTTATTTCAAATCATTATGACTTTTTATTTTGTCATAAAACAATTGTTTTTGTTCATACAAGCTTATTTGAATTAAAATAATATTAGTTTATTAATATTTCGACAATTAATAAGTAAAAGATTTAAAAAATAAATATGTTTATAGAACAAGTTTAAATAGTCATAACTATTTGAATAATTATCTATTTCAAATCTCATAACTATTTAAATAATTATCTATTTCAAATCATTATGACCTTTTGTTTCATCATAATACAATTGTATTAGTTCATATAGGCTTCTTCGAAATAAAACAATACTAATTTATTAATATTCC
This sequence comes from Durio zibethinus, assembly GCF_002303985.1. The sequence goes on from NW_019168226.1 coordinate 173,808, forward strand.
AAAAATTAATAAGTAAGAGATTTAAAATATGAATCTGTTTAGTGGACAAGTTCAAATGGTTATGACTATTTGAACAATTATCTGTTTCATATCATTATGACTTTTTGTTTTGTCATAAAATATTTGTTTATGTTCATACAAGCTTATTTCGAATAAAATAATATAAATTTATTAATAAGTAAAAATTTAAAAAATAAATATGTTTTCTAAACACGTTCAAATAGTTATAACTATTTGAACAATTATCTATTTCAAATAGTTATGATCTTTTGTTTTGTCATAAACCAATTGTTTTTGTTCACACAAACGTATTCGAAAAAAATAATACTGTTTTTTAATATTCCAAAAATTAATAAGTAAAAATTTTAAAAAATAAAACTATTTACCAAGCAAGTTCATATCGTAATAACTATTTGAACAATTATTTGTTTTAAATCGTTTTGATCTTTTGTTTTGTCATAACTCAATTATTTCTCTTAATACAAGTTTAGTTAGAATAAAATAATACTATTTTATTAATTTTCTAAAAATTAATAAGTAGGATATTTTAAAAAATAAATCTATTTATTGAGCAAATTCAAATAGTCATGTCATTTGAACAATTATCTATTTGAAATCGTTATGACTTTTTGATTTGTAATAAAACAATTGTTTATGTTCATGCAAAATTATTCGAAATAAAATAATACTAATCCATCAATATTTTAAAAATTAATAAGAGATTTAAAAACTAAATTTATTTACTGAAACAGCTCAAATAGTTATGACTATTTGAACAATTATCTATCTCAAATCGTTATGAACTTTATTTTGTCATAAAACAATTGTTTCTTTTCATACAAACTTATATGGATTAAAATAATACTAATTCAATAATATTCCAAAAAATAGTAAGAGATTTAAAAAATACATGTGTTTGTCGAACTAATTCAAATAGTTAAGACTATTATCTATTTCAAAATGTTTTAACCTTTTGTTTAGTCATAAAACAATTATTTCAGTTCATACAAGCTTATTCAAAATAAAATAATACTAATTTATTAATATTTGAAAAATAAATGAGTAAGAGATTTTAAAAAATAAATTTGTTTATTGAACAAGTTTAAATAAATTTGACAATTTGAACAATTATCTATTTAAAGTTGTTATGACCTTTTGTTTTGTAATAAAACAATTTGTTTAGTTTAGGAAAACTTATCTGGAATAAAATAATGCTTATTTTTTAATATTTCAAAAATTAATAAGCATGAAATTTAAAAACTAAAGTTGTTTTCCAAACTAGTTCAAATAGTTATGACTATTTGAACAAATATCAATCTCAAATCATTAAGATATTTGCTTTCTTGTAAAACAATTGTTTTTGATCATATAAGCTTATTCTAATAAAAATAATACTAATTTAATAATATTTCAAAAATTAATAAGAGATTTAAAAAATAAATGTGTTTATCGAACCAGTTTAAATAGTTAGGACTATTAGAATAATTATCTATTTTAAATTGCTTTGACCTTTTGTTTAGTCATACAATAATTGTTTCAGTTCATACAAGCTTATTTGAAATAAAATAATGCTAATTTATTAACAATCAAAAAATTAATAAGCATGAGATTCGCAAAAATAAATCGATTTACCTAACAAGTTCAAATAGTTATGACTATTTGAACAATTATCTATTTAAAATCATTATGACATTTGTTTTGTCATAAAACAATTTTTTTAGTTCATAAAATCTTATCCTAATAAAATAATACTACTTTATTAATATTTCAAAAGTTAATAAGTAAAAGATTTAAAAAATAAATCAATTTACTGAATTAGTTCAAATAATTATGGCCATTTGAACAACTATCTATTTCAAATCGTTATTACCTTTTGTTTTGTCATAAAACAATTGTTTTTCAACATACAAGCTTATTCAAAATAAAATAATAGTAATTTATTAATATTTCAATAATTAATAAGAAATTAAAAAAATAAATTTATTTACCGAACCAGTTTAAATAGTTATGACTATTTAAACAATTATTTATTTAAAACCATTATGACTTTTTGTTTTGATATAAAACAATTGTTTCAGTTTATAAAAGCTTATCCAAAATAAAATAATACTAATTTTTTAATATTTTTAAAATTAATAAGCGAGAGTTTAAAAAAATAAATTTGTTTATCGAAAAAATCAAATAGTTATGACTATTTGAACAATTGTCTATTTAAAATCATTATGACCTTTTCTTCTATCATAAAACAATTGTTTCAGTTCATATAAGCTTATTTGAAATAAAGTAATACTAGTTTATTAATATTTCAAAAATTAATAAGTGATTTAAAAAGTGAATCTGTTTATCGAATCAGTGCAAATAATTATTACCATTTCAATAATTATATATTTCAAATCATTGTTACATTTTGTTTGGTCATATAACAAGTGTTTTTTATCATACAAACTTATTTGGAATAAAATAATACTAAATTATTAATCTTTCAAAAATTAATAAGTAAGAGACTTAAAAAATAAATTTGTTTACTGAACCAATTCAAATAATTATGACTATTTGAAGAATTGTATACTTTAAATCAATTATTTACAAAATAAACTTTTTGTTCTGTTATAAAATAATTATTTATGTTCATACAAGCTTATTTGAAATAAAATAATACTAATCTAATAATATTCTAAAAATTAATAACTAAGAGATTTAAAAATAAAATTTGTTGGTTGAACCGGTTTAAATTGCTAAGACAGTATGAGCAATTGTCTATTTGAAATTATTACTACCTTTTGTTTTATCGTAAAACAATTTTTTCAATTCATATTAGCTTATTCAAAATAAAATAAAATGAATTTATTAATATTTCAAAAATTAATATGTAAAAGATTTAAAAAATAATTTTGTTTACCTAACCAGTTCTAATAATTATGACTATTTAAATAATTATCTATTTCAAATCGTTATGACCTTTTATTTGTTATAAAATAAATGTTTTTGTTCATATAAGTTTGCTTTGAATAAAATAATACAAATCTATTAATATTTCAAAAATTAATAAGAGATTTTAAAAATTAAATTGTTTTTAATTTTTTGCTCATTATAAAATTATTTTAGTTCATAAAAGCTTATTCGAAATAAAATATTATTAAGTTATTAATATTCCAAAAATTAGTAATTAAGAGATTTAAAAAAATGAAATTGTTTACCAAACAAGTTTAAATAATTATGACTATTTGAATAATTATCTATTTGGAATCGCTATAACCTTTTGTTTTATCATAAAAAGATTTCATCTCTTTATACAAGTTTATTTCGAATAAAATAATGTAAATTTATTAATATTAAGACAATTAATTAGTAAAAGATTTAAAAAATAAATCTATTTACCAAACAAGTTCAAATCATTATGACTATTTGAAAAACAAATTGTTATGACATTTTCTTTTTGTCATAAAATAATTATTTCTATTCATACAAGCTTATTCGGATTAAATAAATAATATTAATTTATTAATATTTTGACAATTAATAAGTAAAAGATTTAAAAAATAAATATGTTTACCGAGATTTGAAATAGATAATTATTCAAATAGTCATGACTATTTGAATAATTATCTATTTCAAATCATTGTGACCTTTATTTTGTAATAAAACAATTGTTTCAATTAATATAAGTTTATTTGAAATAAAACAATACTAATTTATTAGTATTCCTAAAATTAGTGAGTAAGGGAACTAAAACAATAAATTTGTTTACCGAACAAGTTCAAATAGTTATGACTCTCTGAACAATTATTTATTTCAAAATATTATGACCTTTTATTTTGTCAGAAAACAATTGGTTCTGTTCATCCAAACTTATTTTGAATAAAATAATATAAATTTATTAATATTTCAAAAATTAATAAGCAAAAATTTGAAAACTAAATTTGTTTTTTGAACACGTTCGAATAGTTATATGACTATTTGAACAATTATCTATTTTAAATTGGTATGACCAATTCTTTTGTCATAAACCAATTGTTTCTATTCATACAAGCTTATTCAGAATGAAATAATACCAACTTATTAAAATTCCAAAAATTAATAAGTAAAAGATTTAAAAAATAAATATGTTTACCAAGCGAGTTCAAATAGTTATGACCATTTGCTAATTATTTATTTCAAATCCTTATGATCTTTTGTTTTGTGATAAAGAATTGTTTTATTTGGAATACAATAATACTAATTTATTAACATTCTAAAAATTAATATGTTAAAGATTTAAAAAATAAATCTTTTTACTGAACAAGTTCAAATAGCATGTCCATTTGAACTATCATTGATTTCAAACCATTATGACATTTTGTTTTGTTGTAAAATAATACCTATTATTCAGCATAATTTGTATTCATACAAAATTTATTTAGAATAAAATAATACCAATTTATTACTATTTCAAAAATTAATAAGGATTTATAAAATAAATGTGTTTGCCAAACCAGTTTAAATAGTTAAGCTTATGAGAACAATTATCTATTTCAAATCATGTTGACCTTTTGTTTTGTCATTAACCAATTGTTTCTATTTAGACAAGCATGCTTGAAATAAAATAATACTATTTTATTAATATTTCAAAAATTAATAAGTAAAAATTTTAAAAAATAAATCTGTTTACCAAGCAAGTTCATATGACTGTTTGAACAATTATTTATTTCAAATCACAATGATCTTTTATTCTGTCTATTTAAAATCGTTATGGCCTTTTATTTTGTTATAAAGTAATTGTTTTAGTTAATACAAGTTTACACGAAATAAAACAGTACTAATTTATTAATATTTCTAAAATCAATAAGTAAAAAATTTTAAAAAATAAATTTGTTTACTAAATCAGTTAAAATAATTATGGCTATTTGAATAATTATTTATTTCAAATCATTATGACCTTTTGTTTTGTTATAAAATGATTATTTTTTATCTTACAAGCTTATTCAAAATAAAATAATACTAATTTATTAATATTTCAAAAATTAATAAGTACAAGATTTGAAAAAAATAAATGTGTTTGTTGAACCAGTTCAATAGTTAAAACTATTAGAATAATTATCTATTTCAAATTATTCTAACCTTTTTTTAATCATAAATTTTTTTTTTCATATCATATAAGTTTATTCAGAATAAAATAATCCTAATATATTAACATTTAAAAAATTAATAAGCAAGGGATTTGAAAAAATAAATCTATTTACCGAATACGCTCAAATAGTTTTGACTATTTAAACAATTACTTATTTAAAATCATTATGACCTTTTGTTTTGTCATAAAATAATTGTTTTAGTTCATAAAAGCTTATTCGAAATAAAATAATACTAATTTATTAATATTTCAAAAATTAATAAGCAAGAGATTTAAAAAATAAATATGTTTTCTGAACAAATTTAAATAGTTATGACTATTTGAAGAATTGTATATTTATAATCGTTATGACCTTTTGTTTTGCCATAAAACAATTGTTTTAGTTCATATAAGCTTATTTGAAATAAAATAATAATAGTTTATTAATATTTAAAAAATTATTAAGTAAGTGATTTAAAAAGTGAATCTATTTACCAAATCAATTCAAATAATTATGGCCATTTCAATAATTATCTATTTTAAATCATTATGAACTTTTGTTTTATTATAAAACAATTTTTTTTCATCATACAAGCCTATTCAAAATAGAATAATACTAATTTATTAAATTTTCAAAAATTAATAATTAGGGGATTTAAAAAATAAATCTGTTTATCGAATCAGTTCTTATTTGAATAATTACCTATTTTAAATCATTATAACCTTTTGTTCTATTATAAAATATTTGTCTTAGTTCATACAAGCTTATTTGGAATTAAATAATACTAATTTAAGAATATTTTGAAAATTAATAACTAAGAGATTTAAAATATTAATCTATTTGTCAAAGCAGTTCAAACAGTTAAACTACATGAACAATTATCTATTTCAAATCATTTTGACCTTTTGTCTTATCATAAAACACTCATTTCATATCATATAAGCTTATTCAAAATAAAATAATACAACTTTGTTAATATTTCAAAAATTAATAAGTAAGTGATTTAAAAAGTGAATCAGTTTACTAGATCATTTCAAATAATTATGGCCATTTCAACAGTTATGTATTTCAAATTGTTACTACCTTTTGTTTGGTCATATAACAAATGTTTTTGATCATTCAAGCTTTTTTGAAATAAAATAATACTAATTTACTAATATTTCAAAAATTAATAAGAGATTTAAAAAATAAGTATGTTTACTGAACTAGTTCAAATAGTTATGACCTTTTGTTATGTCATAAAACAATTATTTATGTTCATAAAAGTTTATTTAGAATAAAATAATACTAATGTAATGATATTATCAAAATTAATAACTAAGAGATTTTAAAAATAAATTTGTTTGCCAAACCAGTTCAAAATGTTAACGCTATATGAATAGTTCTTTATTTCAAATCGTTATGAACTTTTTTTTTGTTGTAAAATAATTTATTCAGTTCTTAGTAACTTATTCAAAATAAAATAAAATAAAATAATTAATATTTCAAAAATTAATAAGTAAGAGATTCAAAAAATAATTCTATTTGTTGAACCAGTTCAAATAATTATGACTATTTGAACAATTATCTATTTCAAATCATTATGACCTTCTGTTTTGTCATAAAAGAAATGTTTTTGTTTATATAAGTTTTTTTAAAATAAAATAATATTAATTTATTAATATTTTGAAAATTAAGAAAAGATTTAAAAAATAAATTTATTTACTAAACTAGTTTAATTAGTTACAACTATTTTAACAATTATTTATTTCAAATCATTATGACCATTTGTTTTGTCATAAAACAATTGTTTGTGTTCATATAGTTTTATTCAGAATAAAGTAATGCTAATTTATTAATATTCTAAAAATTAATAAGTAATGAATTTAAAAAATTGAATCTATTGGCCTGACGAGTGTAAATAGTTATGATTATTTGAACAATTATCTATTTCAAATCATTATGACTTTTTGTTTTATCACAAAACAATTGCTTCTGTTCGTACAAGCTTATTCGAAATAACATAATTTTAATTTATTAGTATTTTGAAAATTAATAAGTAAGAGATTTAAAAAATGAATCTCTTACTAAGCAAGTTCAAATAATTTTGACTATTTAAACAATTATCTATTTCAAATTTCTATAAGCTTTTGTTTTGTCATAAAATAATTTTTTCTATTCATACAAGCTTATTTTAAAAAAAATCATACAAATTTATTAATATTCGACAATTAAGAAGTAAAATATTTAAAAATAAATCTATTTACTGAATAAGGTCAAATAGTTATGACTATTTGAATAATTATTTATTTCAAACCCATATGACATTTTGTTTTATCATAAAACAATTAATTTTCTTCATGCAAGCTTGTTTAGATTAAAATAATATTAATTTCTCAATATTTTGACAATTAATAAATAAAAGATTTTAAAATAAATATGTTTACCAAACAAGTTTAAATAGTCATAACTATTTGAATAATTATAATAATTATCTATTTCAAATCGTTATGACCTTGTATTTTGTCATAAAAATTTTATGTCAATTTATAAAAGCTTATTCAAAATAAAATAATATTAATTTATTAATATTTCAAAAATTAATGAATAAGGGATTTAGAAAAAAGAATATGTTTATTGAACAAGGTCCAATAGTTATGACTATGTGAAATATTATTTATTTCAAATTGTTATAACTTTTTGTTTTGTCATAAAGCAATTGTTACTGTTCATATAAGCTTATTTTGAATAAAATAATATAAATTTATTAATATTTCAAAAATTAATAGGTAAAAATTTTAAAAATAAATCTTTTTTCTGAACACGTTCAAATAGCTATGTCTATTTGAACAATTATCTACTTTAAATAGTTTTTTGTTTTGTCATAAACTAATTATTTCTATTTATACAAGCTTATTCGAAATAAAATAATACTAATTTATTAATATTCCAAAAATTAGTAAGTTAAAGATTTAAAAAATAAATCTATTTACCGAGCAAGGTTAAATAGTTATGATTGTTTGAATAATTATTTATTTCAAATAATTATGTTCTTTTCTTTTGTCATAAAACAATTGTTTCTATTTATACAAGTTTATTCAAAATAAAATTATACTAATTAATTAATATTCTACAAATTAATAGGTAGGAGATTTAAAAAATAAATCCATCTATCAAACAAGTTCAAATAGTCATGTCCATTTGAACATTTATCTATTTCCAATCGTTATGACCTTTTGTTTTATCATAAAAAAATGTTTCCATACATACAGAATTATTCAAAATAAGATAATACTGATTTATTATTATTTTGAAAATTAATAGGATATTTAAAAACTAAATCTGTTTATCGAACCAGTTTAAATAGTTATGACTATTTGAACAATTATCTATCTCAAATCATTATGATCTTTATTTTGTCAAGAACAATTGTTTCTTTCCATACAAGCATATTCAGATTAAAATAATACTAATTTAATAATATTTCAAAAATTAATAAGTAAGAGAATTAAAAATAAATATGTTTGCTAAACCAGTTCAAATAGTTAAGACTATTAGAATAATTATATATTTCAAATTGTTCTGACCTTTCCATTAGTCATAAACAATTATTTCAGTTCATACCAACTTATTTGGAATAAAATAATACTAATTTATTAAACTTTAAAAATTAATAAACAAAATATTTTAAAAAATAAATTTATTTGCTGAATAAGTTCAAATAGATATGACTATTTGAACAATTATTTATTTAAAATCATTATGACTTTTTGTTTTGTCATAAAACAATTGTTTCAGTTCATAAAAATTTATTTGAAATAAAAAATACTACTTTATTAATATTTTAAAAATTATTAAGTAAGAGATTTAAAAATTAAAATTATTTTCTAAACCAGTTCAAATAGTTATAACTATTTAAACAAAAATCAATCTGAAATCGTTATGATTTTTGTTTTGTCATAAAATAATTGTTTCTGATCATACAAGCTGATTTAGATAAAAATAATACTAATTTAATAATATTTCAAAAATTAATAAGTAAGGGATTTAAAAAATAAATGTGTTTGCTGAATTAGTTCAAATAGTTAAGACTATTGGAATAATTATATATGTTAAATCATTCTAACCTTTTGTTTAGTCATAAATAATTGTTTCAATTCATATAAGCTTATTCTAAAAAATTAATGCTAATTTATTATCTTTCAAAAAATTAATAAGCAAGAGATTTAAAAAAGTAAATATATTTGCCGAATAAGTTCAAATAGTTATGACTATTTAAGCAATTATCTACATAAAATTGTTATGAATTTTTGTTGTCATAAACAATTGTTTCAGTCAATAAAAACTTATCCAAAATAAAATAATACTACTTTATTAATATTTTAAAGATTAATAAGCAAGGGATTTAAAAAATAAATCAATTTACTAAATTAGTTTAAATAATTATGGCCATTTGAACAAATATCTAATTTAAATCATTTTTACCTTTCGTTTTGTCATAAAACAATTATTTTTCAACATAGAAGTTTATTTGAAATAAAGTAATACTAATTTATTAATATTTCAAGAATTAGTATGAGATTCAAAAAATAAATTTGTTTACCAAATCAATTCACATAGTTATGACTACTTGAACAATTATCTATTTTAAATTGTTATAACCTTTTGTTCTATCTTAAAATAATATTTTCTATTCAAATAAGTTTATTCGAAATAAAATTATACCAAATTAATAATATTTTGAAAATTCTTAACTAAGACATTTAAAAAATAAATTCATTTGTCGAACCAGTTCTAATAGTTAAGACTATATGAAGAATTATCTAGTTCAAATCTTTATGACCTTTTGTTTTGTCATAAAACATTTATTTCAGCTCATCCAAGTTTATTCTAAATAAAATAAAACTAATTTATTAATATTTCAAAAATTTATAAGAAATTTAAAAAATAATTCTATTTACCGAACTAGTTCAAATAATTAAACTATTTGAAAAATTATATATTTCAAATCATTATAACTTTTTTTCTATCATAAAATAATTATTTTTGTTCATACAAGCTTATTGGGAAAAAAATAGTACTAATCTAATAAGATTTTTACAACTAATTACTAAGAGATTTAAAAATAAATAAATTTGTTTGCCAAACCACTTAAAATAGTTAAGGCAATTTTAAATTGTTATGACTTTTTATTTTGTTGTAAAACAAATTTTCAGCTCTTACTAACTTATTTAGAATAAAATAAAAAAAATTTATTAATATTTCAAAAATTAATAAGAGATTTAAAAAATAATTCTACTTGTTGAAATAGTTCAAATAATTATGACATTTGAACAATTATCAATTTCAAATCGTTATTACCTTTTGGTTTTGTCATAAAACAAATGTTTTGTTTCATATAAGTTTGTTTGGGAATAAAATAAATTAATTATTAATATTTTGAAAATAATAAGAGATTTAAAAAATAAATCTATTTACCAAACTAGTTCAATAGTTATAACTATTTGAACAATTATTTATTTCAAATCATTATAACCATTTTTTGTCATAAAAACAATCATTTCTGTTCAGATAGTCTTATTGAAATAAAGTAATGTAATTATTAATATTTTTAAAATTAAAAGTAATGGATTTAGAAAATGTATTTGTTAGCCTCATTAGTTCAAATAGTTATGCCTGTTTGAACAATTATTTATTTAAAATCATTATTACCTTTTATTTTGTCACAAAACAATTGTTTTTGTTCGTACAAGCTTATTCGAAATAACATAATTCTAATTTATTAGTATTCCAAAAATTAATAAGTAAGAGATTTAGAAAATGAATCTGTTTACCGAACAAGATTAAATAGTTATTACTACTTGAACAATTATCAAGTTTAAATTGCTATAACCTTTTGTTTTGTCATAAAATAATTTTTTCTATTCATACAAGCTTATTTCAAATCTATTTACCAAATAACTTCAAATATTTATGACTATTTGAACAATTATTTATTTCAAATCATTATGACTTTTTGTTTTGTCATGAAACAATTGTTTTTGTTCATACAAGCTTATTCGGATTAAAATAATATAATTTATTCATATTTTGACAATTAATAAGTAAAAGATTTAAAAAATAAATATGTTTACCAAATAAGTTCAAATAGTAATAACTATTTGAATAATTATCTATTCAAATCATTAGAACCTTTGGTTTCATCAAAAACAATTGTATAAGTTCATGTAGGTTTATTTGAAATAAAATAATACTAACTTATTAACATTTTGAAAATTAATAAGTGATTTAAAAAATGATTTTTTTTACCAAACAGTTATCTATTTCAAATTGTTATGACCTTTTTGTTTTGACATAAAACAATTGTTTCTATTCATACAAGCATATTCCTAATAAAATAATATAAATTTACTAATATTTAAAAAATTAATAAGCAAAGATTTAAAAAATAAATATTTTTTTTCAACACGTTCAAATAGTTATGACTATTTGAACAATTATCTAGTTCAAATTGCTATAACCTTTTGGTTTGTCATAAAATAATTTTTTCTATTCATACAAGCTTATTTCAAATCTGTTTACCGAATAAGTTCAAATATTTATGACTATTTGAACAATTATTTATTTCAAATCATTATGACTTTTTGTTTTGTCATAAAATAATTATTTTTATTCATACAAGCTTATTCAGATTAAAATAATATAATTTATTCATATTTTGACAATTATAAGTAAAAGATTTAAAAAATAAATATGCTTACCAAACAAGTTTAAATAGTAATAACTATTTGAATAATTATCTATTCAAATCATTAGAACCTTTTGTTTCATCATAAAACAATTGTATAAGTTCATGTAGGCTTATTTGAAATAAAATAATACTAACTTATTAACATTTTGAAAATTAATAAGTGATTTAAAAAATGATTTTTTTTACCAAACAGTTATCTATTTCAAATTGTTATGACCTTTGGTTGTGACATAAAACAATTGTTTCTTTTCATACAAGCATATTCCTAATAAAATAATATAAATTTACTAATATTTAAAAAATTAATAAGCAAAGATTTAAAAAATAAATCTTTTTTCTGAACACGTTCAAATAGTTATAACTATTTGAACAATTATCCAGTTCAAATTGCTATAACTTTTTCTTTTGTCCTAAAATAATTATTTCTATTCATACAAGCTTATTTCAAATCTGTTTATCGAATAAGTTCAAATATTTATGACTATTTGAATAATTATTTATTTCAAATCATTATTACTTTTTGTTTTGTCATAAAACAATTGTTTTTGTTCATCCAAGCTTATTCGGATTAAAATAATATAATTTATTCATATTTTGACAATTAATAAGTAAAAGATTTAAAAAATAAATATGTTTACCAAACAAGTTCAAATAGTAATAAATATTTGAATAATTATCTATTCAAATCATTAGAACCTTTTGTTTCGTCATAAAACAATTGTATAAGTTCATGTAGGCTTATTTGAAATAAAATAATACTAACTTATTAACATTTTGAAAATTAATAAGTGATTTAAAAAATGATTTTTTTTACTAAATAGTTATCTATTTTAAATTGTTATGAGCTTTTATTTTGACATAAAACAATTGTTTCTATTCATACAAGCATATTCCTAATAAAATAATATAAATTTACTAATATTTCAAAAATTAATAAGCAAAGATTTAAAAAATAAATCTTTTTTCTGAACACGTTCAAATAGTTATGACTATTTGAACAATTATCTATTTCAAATCATTATGACCTTTTGTTTTATCATAAACTAATTGTTTCTATTATAAAAAGCTTATTCAAAATACAATAATAATAATTTATTAAATTTTAAAAAATTAATAAGTAAAAGATTTAAAAAATAAATATGTTTACCAAGCGAATTCAAATATATGACTATTTAAACAATTGTTTATTTCAAATTGTTATGATCTTTTATTTTGTCCTAAAACAATTGTTTCTATTCATACAAGTTTATTCAAAATAAAATAATACTAATTTATTAATATTCTAAAAATTAATAAGTTGGAGATTTAAAAAGTAAATCTGTTTACTGAGTAAGTTCAAATAATCATGTCCATTTGAACTATTATTCATTTCAAATCGTTATGTCATTTTGTTTTGTCATAAAATAATTGTTTCTATTCACACAAAATTATTTAGAATAAAATAATACTAATTTATTAATATTTTAAAAATTAATTAGAGATTTAAAAACAAAATTTGTTTATAGGATCGGTTCAAATAGTTATGACTATTTAAACAATTATCTATATCAATTGATATGATCATTGTTTTCGCATAAAATAAGTGTTTTTGTTCATACAAAGTTAACAACTATCTATTTCAAATCATTATTTCCTTTTCTTTTGTCATAAAATAATTGTTTTTCGACGGACAAGCTTACTTGAAATAAAATAATGCTAATTTTTAATATTTTAAGAATTAATAAGAGATTTAAAAATTAAATTTGTTTACCAAACTAGTTACATAGTTATGACTATTTGAACAATTATTTGTTTTGAATTGTTATAACCTTTTGTTATGTCATAAAACAATTGTTTCTGTTCATCCAAACTTATTCAGAATAAAATTATATTAATTTAGTAATATTTTGAAAATTAATAATTAAGAGATTTACAATACAAATCTGTTTGCCAAAGCAATTCGAACAATTAAGACTATATAAACAATTATTTATTTTAAATTGTTATGACTTTTTGTTTTATCATAAAATAATTATTTAAGCTCATACAAGCTTATTCGAAATAGAACAAAACTAATTTATTAATATTTCAAAAATTTATAATTAAGAGATTTAGAAAATAATTTATTTACCAAACCAATTTAAATAACTATAACTATTTGAACAATTATCTATTCCAAATCTTTATTACTTTTTGTTTTGTCATAAAACAATTGTTTTTTTTAATATAAGTTTGTTCTAAATAAAATAATACTAATTTATTAATATTTAGAAAATTAATCAGTAAGAGATTTAAAAAGTAAATTTGGTTACTAAACTATTTCAAATAGTTTTGACTATTTGAATAATTATCTATTTCAAATCGTTATAACATTTTATTTTATCATCAAACAAAAGGTTCTATTCATACTATTTTATTTGAAATAAAATAAATCTAATTCAATAATATTCTAAATCTTAATAACCAAGAAAATTAAAAAATAAATCCAATTGCCTAACCAGTTCAAATGGCTAAGACTATATAAACGATTATCTATTTCAAATTGTTATGACCTTTTCTTTTGTCGTAAAGAATTGTTTTGTTTGTATAAGTTTTTTATGATTAAAATAATACTAATTTAATAATATTTTAAAAATTAATAAGTAAGATAGTTGAAAAAGAAATTTGTTTACCGAATCAGTTCAAATGGCTAAGATTATTAGAACAATTATCTATTTTAAATCATTCTGACTTTTTATTTAGTTATAAAGCAATTGTTTCAGTTTATACAAGCTTATTCAGAATAAATTAATACTAATTTATTAACAAATAAGAAAGAGATTTAAAAAAATAAATCTGTTTGTCAAACAAATTCAAATAGTTATTACTATTTGAGCAATTGTCTATTTAAAATTGTTATAACCTTTGATTTGTCATAAAACAATTGTTTTAGCTAATACAAGCTTAGATGGAATAAAATAATACTAATTTAATAATGTTTCCTAAATTAATAATTAGAAAATTTAAAAAATAAATATGTTTACCGAATCAGTTAAAATAATTATAGCCATTTAAAGGATTATGTATTTCAAATCATTATGACCTTTTGTTGTCATAAAAGAATTATTTTTTTATCATACAAGCTTTTTAGAAATAAAATAATACTAATTTGTTATTATTTCAAAAATTATTAAGTGATTTAAAAAATAAATCTATTTACCGAACCAATTTCAATAGTTATGATTATTTAAATAATTATCAATCTTAAATTGTTAAGATCTTTATTTTGTCATAAAACAATTGTTTATGATCATAGAAGCTTATTCGGTTAAAAATAATACTAATTTTATAATATTTCAAAAATTAATAAGTAAGAGATTTAAAAAATAAATTATTTGTCAAACTAGTTCAAAAAGTTAAAACTATTAGAATAATTATCTATTTCCAATCATTTTGACCTTTTATTTTGTCATAAAATATCTGTTTCATATCTTACAAGTTTATTTGGAATAAAATAATCTAAATTTATTAACATTTGAAAAATTAATAAGCAAAAAATTTGAAAAATTAAATCATTTATTGAACAAGTTCAAATTGTTATGACTATTTGAATAATTATTTATTTAAAATCATTATGACCTTTTGTTTTGACCTAAAACAATTGTTTCGGTTCATAAGATCTTATCCAAAATAAAATAATGCTAATTTCTTAATATTTCAAAATTTTATAAGTAAGAGTTAAAAAAATAAATTTGCTTACCAAACAAATTCAAATAATCATGGCTATTTGAACAATTGTCTATTTAAAATCGTTATGACCTTTTGTTTTGTCATAAAACAATTGTTTTAGTTTACAAAAGTTTATTCAAAATAAAATAATACCAACTTATTAATATTTAAAAAATTAATAAGTGATTTAAAAAGTTAATCTATTTACCGAATCAGTTCAAATAATTATGACTATTTCAATAATTATCTATTTGAAATTGTTATTACCCTTTGTTTGGTCACATAATAGTTGTTTTTTTATCATACAAGTTTATTTAAAATAAAATAATACTAATTTATTAATCTTTCAAAAATTAATAAGTAAGAGATTTAAAAAATATATTTGTTTATTGAACCAGTTTAAATAGTTATAACTATTTGAATAATTGTATACTTCAAATCATTTGGTGAACAAGTTCAAATAATACTAAGAGAATTATACTAATCTAATAATATTAGGAAAATTAATAACTAAGAGAATTAAAAAATAAATTTGTTTGCCAAACTAGTTCAAATATTTAAGACTACATGAATAATTATCTATTTAAAATCATTACGACCTTTCATTTTGTCATAAAATAAGTTGCTTTTTCGAATTCATACTAGCTTATTTGGAATAAAATAAAATGAATTTATTAATATTTCAAAAATTAATAAGTAAGAGATTTAAAAAATAATTTTGTTTACCTAACCAATTCAAATAATTATAACAATTTTAACAATTATCTATTTCAAATCGTTATGACTTTTTATTTTATCATAAAACATATGTTTTTGTTCATAGAAGTTTGTTCAAAATAAGGTAATACTAATCAAATAATATTTCAAAATTTAATAGGAGATTTAAAAAATAAATCTATTTATCAAACTAGTTCAAATAGTTATGAGTATTTAAGCAATTATGTATTTTAAATCATTATATTTGTTGTTCTATTTAAAAACAATTGTTTCTATTCATATAAGCTTATTTAGATTAAAATAATACTAATTTATCTATATTTAGACAATTAATAAGTAAAAAATTTTAAAAATAATTATGTTTACCAAACTAGATCAAATAATCATGACTACTTGAATAATTATATATTTCAAATCGTTATAACCTTTTGTTTTGTCATAAAAGAATTATTTCAGTTCATATAAGCTAATTCGAAATAAAATAATACTAATTTATTAATAATAAAGGGATTTAAAAATGAATCTATTTACTGAGCAAGTTTAAATAATTATGACTGTTTGAATAATCATCTATTTGAAATCACTATAACCTTTTATTTTGTTATAAAATAATTTTTTCTATTCATACAAGCTCATTTTGAATAAAATAATACAATTTTATTAATATTAAGACAATTCATAGGTAAAATATTCAAAAAATAAATTTGTTTACCGAACAAGTTCAAATTGTTATGACTATTTGAACAATAATTTATTTCAAACTATTATGACTTTTTGTTTTATCATAAAACAATTGTTTCTATTTATACAAGTTTATTTGGATTAAAATAATATTAATTTATTAATATTTTGACAATTAATAACTAAAGATTTAAAAAATAAATATGTTTACTAAACAAGTTCAAATAGTCATGACTATTTGAATAATTATCTATTTCAAATCATTATGACTTTTTCTTTTGTAATAAGACAATTGCTTCAGTTCATATGTGCTTAGTTGAAGTAAAATAATATTAATTTATTGATATTATGAAAATTAATGAGTAAGGCAATTAAAAAAAGAATTTGTTAACCAAATAAGTTCAAATAGTTTGGATTATCTAAACAATTATCTATTTCAAAGCATTAGACCTTTTGTTTTGTCATTAAACAATTCATTCTTTTCACACAAACTTATTTCAAATAAAATAATTTCAATGTATTAATATTCTAACAATTAATAAGTAAAAATTTAAAAAATAAATATGTTTTCTAAACACATTCAAATAGTAATGACTATTCGAACAATTATCTATTTCAAATCGTTATGACCTTTTGTATTGTCATAAACCAATTGTTTCTATGCATAAAAGCTTATTCAGAATAAAATAATACTAATTTATTAAAATTCAAAAAATTAATAAATAAAAGATTTAGAAAACAAATCTGTTTACTATGTGAGTTTAAATAGTTATGACTATTTAAACAATTATTTACTTCAAATCACTATTACCTTTTGTTTTGTCATAAAACAATTTTTTCTATTCATACAAG
Source organism: Durio zibethinus (assembly GCF_002303985.1). The sequence goes on from NW_019168226.1 coordinate 191,562, forward strand.
GTTATTTCAAATCCATTCGAATTGTTATCTATTTTAAATCCATTTAAACTATTATCTATTTCAAATCGTTATTACATTTTGTTTTGTCGTAAAACAATTACTTTTATTCATACAAAATTATTCAAAATAAAATAATACTAATTTATTAATATTTTCAAAATTAATAAGAGATTTAAAAACTAAATCTATTTACCACACCAGTTCAAATAGTTATAACTATTTGAACATGTATCTATCTTAAATTGTTATGATTTTTGTTTTGTCATAAAATAATTGTTTCTGTTCATACAAGCTTATTCAGAGTAAAATATTGATAAACTAATAATATTTTAAAAATTAATAAATAAGAGATTTTAAAAATAAATATGTTACCTGAACCAGTTCAAATAGTTAAGACTATTAGAACAATTGTCTATTTCAAATCATTCTGACCTTCTATTTAGTCATAAAATAATTGTTTCAATTCATAGATGCTTATTCGAAATAAAATAATATTATTTTATTAACATTCAAAAAATTAATAAGCAAGAAATTTAAAAAAATAAATCTATTTATTGAACAAGTTCAACTAGTTATGACTATTTGAACAATTATCTATTTAAAATCCTTATGACCTTTTGTTTTATCATAAAACAATTGTTTCAATTCATAATATCTAATCCAAAATAAAATGCTATTATTTTATTAAAATTCCAAAAATTGAGAAGTTGAAGATTTAAAAAATAAATCAATTTATCGAATCAATTCAAATACATTTGAACAGTTATCTATTTCAAATCATTATAAACTTTTGTTTTGTCATAAAACAATTGTTTATCATCATATAAGCCTATTCAGAATAAAGTAATACTAATTTTTAACATTTCAAAAATTAATAAGTAGGAGATTTAAAAAATAAATATGCTTATCAAACCGTCCAAATAGTTATGACTATCTGAACAATTATATATTTCAAATCATTATAACATTTTGTTTTGTCATAAAACAACTATTTATGTTCACACAAGCTTTTTCAAAATAAAATAATACTAGTCCAATAATATTATGATAATTAATAACTAAGAGATTTAAAAAATAAATTCATTTGTCTAACCAATTCAAATAGTGAAGACTATATGAATAATTATTAATTTCAAATTGTTATGACTTTTTGTTTTCTTGTAAAACAAATGTTTTTGTTCACATAAGTTTGATTAGAATAAAATAATATTAATTTATTAATATTTTGAAAATTAATAAGAGATTTAAAAAATAAATCTATTTACCAAACCAATTCAATTATTATAACAATCTGAACAATTATTTATTTCAAATCTTTATGACCATTTGTTTTGCCATAAAATAATTGTTTCTATTGATACAGTGTTACTCAGAATAAAGTAATGCTAATTTATTAATATTCTAAAAATTAATAAGTAACAGAATTAAAAAAATGAATCTATTGGTTTGACCAATACAAATAGTTATAACAGCTTGAATAATTATATATTTCAAATCATTATGACTTTTGTTTTATCACAAAATAATTGTTTCTATTCATACAAGCTAATTCAAAATAACATAATTCTAATTTATTAATATTTCAAAAATTAATAAGTAACAAATTTGAAACTTGAATCTATTTATCAAACAAGTTCAAATAGTTATGACTATTTGAACAATTACTTATTTCATAACCATTTGTTTTGTCATAAAATAATTTTTTCTATTCATACAAGCTTATTTCAATTAAAATAATTCAAATTTATTAATATTCAGACAATTAATAAGTAAAATATTTACAAAATAAATCTACTTATCGTATAAGTTCAAATAGTTATGATGATTTGAACAATTATTTATTTCAAACCATTATGACTTTTTGTTCTGTCATGAAACAATTGTTTTTGGTCATGCAAGTTTATTCAGATTAAAATAATATTAATTTATTAATATTTTGACAATTAATAAGTAAAAAATTTTAAAAATAAAAATGTTTATCAAACAAGTTCAAATAGTCATAACTGTTTGAATAATTATCTATTTCAATTCGTTATGACCTTTTGTTTCATCATAAAATAATTGTTTCTATTCATATAAACTTATTTTGAATAAAATAATATAAATTTATTAACATTCCAAAAATTAATAAGTAAAAATATAAAAACTAAATATGTTTTCTGAACACGTTCAAATAGTTATGACTATTTGAACAATTATCTATTTCAAATAGTTATGACCTTTTGTTTTGTCATAAACCAATTGTTTCTGTTCATACAAGCATATTCAAAATAAAATAATACTAATTTATTAATATTTCAAAAATTAATAAGTGATTTAAAAAATAAATGCGTTTATCAAATCAGTTCAAATAGTTAAGACTATTAGAACACTCATCTATTTCAAATTGTTCTATTCATACATGCTTATTCGAAAGAAAATAATAGTAATTTATTAACATTTAAAAAATTAATAAACATGAAATTTTAAAACATAAATCTGTTTACTGAAAAGTTCCAATAGTTCTAACTATTTATAAAACTTTTTGTTTTATCACAAAACAACTATTTCAGTTCATAAAAGCTTATCTGAAATAAAATAATATTACTTTATTAATATTTTAAAAATTGATAAGTTGAGATTTAAAAAATAAGTCAATTTATTGAATTGGTTCAAATAATTATGGCCATTTGGACAATTATCTATGGCAAATCATTATGAACTTTTGTTTTGTCATAAAACAATTGTTTTTCATCATGCAAGGATATTTGAGATAAAATATTACTAACTTATTAATATTTCAAAAATTAATAAAAAATAGATTTAAAAAATAAATATGTTTATTGAACCAGTTCCAATTTAAACAATTATCGATTTCAAATCGTTATAACATTTTGTTCTATTATAAAATAATTGTTTCAATTCATATAAGCCTATTCAAAATAAAATAATACTAATTTAATAATATTTCAAAAATTAATAACTAAGAGATTTAAAAAATAAATCTATTTGTCAAAGCAGTTCAAACAGTTAAGACTATATGAACAATTATTTATTTCAAATTGTTATGACCATTTTTTTTGTTATAAAATAATTGTTCTAGTTCATACAAGCTTATTCAAAATAAAATAATATTAATTTATTAATATTGCAAAAACTAATAAGTGATTTAAAAAATGAATCTATTTACCGAATCAGTTCAAACAATTAAGGCTATGTCAATAATTATCTATTTCAAAACATTATTACCCTTTGTTTGGTCATATAACAATTGTTTTTGAACATTCAAACTTTTTCAGGATAAAATAATACTATTTTTTTAATCTTTCAAAAATTAATAAGTAAGAGATTTAAAAAGTAAATCTGGTTATAGTTCAAATAGTTATGATTATTTGAACAATTGTAAACTTCAAATTGTTGTAACCTTTGGTTCTCTCATAAAATAATTATTTTGTTCCTGCAAACTTATTCATAATAAAAAAATACTAATCTCATAATATTCTAAAAATTAATAACTAAGAGAATTAAAAAATAAATTTGTTTGCTGAACCAGTTCAAATATCTAGAACTATATGAACAATTATCTATTTCAAATCATTATGACCTTTTATTTTGTCATAAAATAAGCTTTTTTGAATTCATGCTAACTTATTTGGAACAAAATAAAATGAATTTGTTAATACTTCAAAAATTAATAAGTAAGAGATTGAAAAAGTAATTATGTTTACAAGCAGTTCTTATAATTATGACTATTTGAAGAATTATCTATTTAAAATCATTATGACCTAAAACAAAAGTTTTTGTTTTGTCATAAATAAATGTTTTTGTTCATATAAGTTTGTTTGAAATAAAAGTAATGCTAATCTATTAATATTTCAAAAATTAATAAGAGATCTAAAAGATAAATCTATTTGTCAAACAAATTCAAACAGTTATATCTATTTAAGCAATTATTTACTTCAAATCATTATGACTTTTTGTTCAGTTATAAAACAATTGTTTCTATTCACACAAGCTTATTTAGATTAAAATAATACTAATTTATTAATATATCAACAATTAATAAGTAAAAAATTTTAAAAATAAATATGTTAAATGAACTAGATTAAATAATTATGACTATTTAAATAATTATCTATTTCAAATCGTTATGACCTTTTGTTTTGTCCTTAAAGAATTGTTTAAGTTCATATAAGCTTATTCGAAATAAAATAATTTTAATTTATTAATAATATAAAAATTAATAATAAAGAGATTTAAAAAATGAATCTATTTACTGAACAAGTTTATATAATTATGACTGTTTGAACAATTATCTTTTTGAAATCACTATAACCTTTTGTTTTGTCATAAAATAATTTTTTTTGTTCATACAAGCTTATTTCAAATAAAATAATACAAATTTATTAATATTAAGACAATTAATAAGTAAAATATTTAAAAAAATCTATTTATTAAACAAGTTCAAATCGTTATGACTATTTGAATAATTATTTATTTCAACTTGGTATAACTTTTTTATTTTGTCATAAAACAATTGTTTTTGTTCATACAAGTTTATTCGGATTAAAATAATATTAATTGATTAATATTTTGACAATTAATAAGTAAAAGATTTTAAAAATAAATATGTTTACTGAACAAGTTCAAACAATCATGATTATTTGAATAATTATCTATTTCAAATTATTATGACCTTCTCTTTTGTAATAAAACAATTGTTTCGATTCATATAAACTTATTTGTAGTAAAAGAATACTAATTTATTAATATTACAAAAATTAATGAGTAAGAGAATTAAAAAAAAATCTTTTTACTAAATAAGTTCAAATAGTTATGATTATTTAAACAATTATCTATGACAAAACATTTTGTTTTGTCATTAAACAATTGGTTTTGTTCATGTAAGCTTATTTCAAATAAAATAATTTAAATTTGTTAATATTTCAAAAATTAATAAATAAAAATTTAAAAAATAAATTTGTTTTCTAAACACGTTCACATAGTTATGACTATTTGAACAATTATCTATTTCAAATTGTTACATCCTTTTGTTTTGTCATAAACCAATTGTTTCTGTTCATAAAAGCTTATTTGAAATAAAATAATACTGATTTATTAAAATTCCAAAAATTAATAAGTAAAAGATTTAAGAAATAAGTCTATTTACCTACTGAGTTCAAATAGTTATGACTATTTAAATAATTATTTATTTCAAATCATTATGATCTTTTGTTTTGTCATAAAATATAAGTTTCTATTCATACAAGTTTATTCAAAATAAAATAATACTAATTTATTAATATTCTAAAATTTAATAAGCTAGAAATTTTAAAAATAAATCTATTTACCGAACAAGTTTAAATAGTCATGTCCATTTGAATTATTATCTATTTCAAATCGTTATAAAATTTTGTTTTGTCGTAAAACAACTGTTTTTATTCATGCAAAATTATTCAAAATAAAATAACATCAATTTATTAATATTTCAAAAATTAATAAGAGATTCAAAAATTAAATCTGCTTACTGAACCAATTTAAATAGTTATGACTATTTGAACAATTATTTATCTTAAATCATAATGATTTTTTTGTCATAAAAAAATTCTTTCTTTTCATACAAGCTTATTCAAGGTAAAATATTGCTAAAATAATAATATTTTAAAATTTAATAAGCAAGAGATTTAAAAAATAAATATGTTTACCGAACCAGTTCAAATAGAACATTCATTTGAGCTTTTTTCGAATAAAATAATAAAAATTTATTAATATTTCAAAAATTAATAAGTAAACATTTTAAAAATAAATCTATTTTTTGAACATGTTCAAATAGTTATGACCTTTATTTTTGTCATAAACCAATTATTTTTGTTCGTACAAGCTTATTCAAAATAAAATAATACTAATTTATTAATATTCCAAAAATGAATAAGTAAAAATTTTAAAAATAAATCTATTTACTGAGCAAGCTCAGATAGTTATGACTATTTGAATAATTATTTATTTCAAATACTTATGTTCTTTTGTTTTGTTATAAAACAATTGTTTTTATTTACACAAGTTTATTCAAAATAAAATTATACTAATTTATTGATATTTTGCAAATTAATAGGTAGGAGATTTACAAAATAAATTTGTCTATCGAATAAGTTCAAATAGTCATGTCCATTTGAACATTTATCTATTTCAAATCATTATGACCTTTTGTTTTATTATAAAAAAATTGTTTTTGTGCATACAGAATTATTCAAAATAAAATAATACTAATTTATTAATATTTTGAAAATTAATAAGAGATTTAAAAACTAAATTTGTTTACCGAACTAGGTCAAATAATTATTACTATTTGAACAATTATCTATCTCAAATTGTTATCATCTTTATTTTGTCATAGAACAATTGTTTCTTTTCATACAAGTGTATTCAGATTAAAATAATACTAATTTAATAATATTTCAAAAATTAATAAGTAAGAGAATTAAAAAATAAATATGTTTCCCGAACCAGTTCAAATAGTTGAGACTATTAGAACTATTATCTATTTCAAATTGTTCTAATATTTTGTTTAGTCATAAAACAATTATTTCAATTCATACTAGCTTATTTGGAATAAATAATACTAATTTATTAACATTCAAAAAATTAATAAGCAAGAGATTGAAAAAAATAAATGTGCTTGCTAAACAAGTTCAAATAGATATGACTATTTGAACAATTATCTATTTGAAATCATTATGACCTTTTTTTTGTTGTAAAACAATTGTTTCAATTCATAAAAACTTATCCGAAATAAAATAATGCTACTTTATTAATATTTCAAAAATTATTAAGCAAGAGATTTAAAAACTAAAGCTGTTTTTTAAACCAGTTCAAATAGTTATGACTATTCAAACAAATATCAATCTCAAATTGTTATGATCTTTGTTGTGTCATAAAACAATTGTTTCTAATCATACAAGGTGATTGGGACAAAAATAATACTAATTTAATAATATTTCAAA